>JACEFZ010001336.1:0-67500 GCA_014155875.1 Cepaea nemoralis
GTTATCTTGTAGGACGTACTCATTTTTTTTTTCGTGTGTGGTGAGGGGTTTGTCCATGGTATTCTATGCATTTTCTTCAGAACCCACATTTCCACTGCGATTATATGCTTTTTAACTTGTCTGCTCATTGTCCACATCTCACATCCATAATGTAGAACCTCAACGTCATGTACCACTTTCAATCATTTACCTGGGACCGTCATTGAACTGTTGCCATCCCCTACTCCGGTCCCACGACCCACAGACTCCCACGTCTGTGTATAAAAGAGGATATGGGCGATATTCGCGTTACCTCGTTCATCGTACGTGTTTGTCGTCGTCGCACATTTGCGAGCGCTATTAATACAAGTGACCTGAACAAGTCAAGAAGCCTGATACGGGGGAAAATGGCACGTAGCAAGAACATCAAAAGACACGTGGTATCCAAGATGTGCAACGTGAGTGCCGACAAGATCGCCAAGAAGGCAAGCGGAGAGAACTTACATGTGAGCTGCAACAAGGAACTTGAAACTACAGTTACTACTGAAGCCACCACGAGGAAGATCGACGACAACCCACCACAGACAAGAGCCAACACAGCTGAGAAGGAGGAGAAAGACACCAGAGTCGGAAGCACTGACTCAAAAACAGTCAGAAGGGTTGTCAAGTGTATTCAAGTGGAGCTGTCAGACGAACAAATCACGAAGCAGCTACAAGAAGAGAATCTCAACATCCGAATCTTGAAGGCGGAGCGGATCCTGACGTACTCAAAGATCCCTACTACGCTGGCGATGGTGACGACTGAGGGCAGCGAGATACCACGCCAGGTATCGATGGACAAGAAAATAAAACAACCTGAAGGATTCATACCAAGAATCACTCAATATTCTAGATGCCAGAGGGCCGGTCACAGCAAAGCAGCATGCCGCAGTAAGACGGAAATCTGCCAGTACTGCGCCGATCACAACACCTTTAAGGAGTGTCCGCTGACCAAGCTGGACCTGGACCTCCGAGCACCCAACAACAAAAGAAAGTGCGCCAACTGCCTGGGCAAGCATGGAGCAAGATACTTGGGCTGTCCGTACCTCCAAAGACACAGAGACGTCTGAAAGCTATTACCACTAAGACACCATATATGGAAGCAATGCGGAGGTGCTAGACAGCCACGTGCATCTCGCAAGCCAAAAGAGCAAGACTACAAAGCCAGATTGATGAGTTGAAAAAACAAGTCAAGCTACTCCAAACACCGGCACCGACCAGCGACAATGAAAAGCTGCTTGCTGAAATAAAGAAGATCCAGCAAAACATCAAGCAGGAAGTGGAATATATGGCCGATTTGAAGAAGGAAAACGAAGAAATGCTACGCACAATTAAAGCGGAAAGAAAACGGCTAAAAGCTGAAATGAAATCAATTCAAAACAAACCAACAGAAGCCATACAAGAGACCACAGTGAAGCCGCAAGATGAAACCCAACACACACAAAAAACCGAGCCTGAACCGCAAGATAAAACCAGCAGCCGAACCTCGACGCCCGAGACATTCAAGTGGAATCCAACATTCTACCAGACAGCCGAAGAAAGAATAGATGGATACCCTGACGACGGCATGGAGTGGGACCTACCTTGGAGGAATTGGAGGAGTGCGTAGAAGCGGCAAAGAGACGGGAAATTATAGAGGGACTCAGGCACGAGGAATTCATAAGGCGACAGGAAGAAAAATGAAAGAAGGTGCCCAAGAAACTCAGGGGGACACCTATAGGATACCCTGAGATACACTATGACAGTGAGGCCGACCTCGAGTATTATATAGATGACGGAGAGGCCGTCCCATGGCTGACCAAAGAGGAAGCAATGGAAGAACAGCAAGAACTCGAACGCGAAAGAGAAAAAATGCGCAAGGAGGAAAACAAAATTGAAAAGCTTCTACAGGCCATTCACAGAAAAGGAGGCAAAAATACCAAATGAAAAGTCCTTTTAAGGACTGCAACCAGTCAAGCCAGACGAACCAGCAGCCTTCACTAACAAAAGACACCACCAGAGGAGACGGGCACAAAAGACAGCCGCCACCAACCCCACAACTGACGTCACAGACACAAAAGCTAATAAAACCAGTCCGGATCAGGACCAACTCGTAAGAGCGCATAAGAAAAGAATCAGGGTGAATAAACCCACAAAATCCACTGACCTCAACAATAACTACAGCTGAAAGAAGCAGGTTGTACCAGGCCGAATTTGGAATTTTTGTTTTTAAACCAAGCGAGCAAGCAAGTATTCGTGTTAGTATTACAGCTTGGGATTCTGAGATAAGTAGCAACATGTTTTTCAAATTTTCATTTTCTCTTCTTTTCTCATCTTTTTATTCTTTTCATCCCGCCCTTATGCCTTAATGTAGTCACCGGAAGGTCTTCTCCGTGATTATATGTTGTGTTTTGTGTATGTATTTGCTTGCTGATGAAGGCTAATCGCCGCAACGTACATGTATTGTTCGTAATTCTGTTCCATAAAGATGCATTACTTTGGGTTATTTTATATTGTTTACATCATGTTAATTTAGGGCGTTAACTTATAACCACTGCGGCTCCAGTTAAACAAGTTAGTTGCATATCCTGAACAAGACGTCGCAGTCAACCACAGCATTTGCAGGTTTACGTTCAGTAGTTTGCCATTCCTTTCTGAACCACCAGCATCCATACCATTCAATGAAATCCCAACGCAAAGGGGTCTGCTTCCAAATCTTCGCTGTGTTTTCAGCTGTGTTTTGAACGCGGTATACGGTATTACGAAGTGCGTCCGTAACCCTTCGCCACTTAGCCGTCTGTAGTAGACATAAATAAACAATGGAAACTCCTTGGCGATTACTGTGTTCGAGATTAAATGGTAGATAAGATTAGATCGCAGGATTTACCAACAAATGTGTCAGCAATGTATGTGATCGATTTCCTTTCTGTGATAGCATATGTAGGTGCACGTGAACTAGCGATGCATATTAGAAATAGTTAAATGATGAATGCAATTAGCCTAACTGCGGTAAAGCTGTGGAAATGTAAACAGTATATAATAACACGAAGCAATAATGCTTTACAGAAAAGAATTATGAAACGTACAGGACATTTCGGTTACTAGCTTTCATCAGCAAACAAATATACACACAAAACACAACATATAATCACGGGAAGATCTTCCAGTGATTACATTAAGGCATAAGAACGGGATGAGGAAAATAAAAAGATGAAGAAATTAGAACAATAAAGAGAAAATGAAAATTTAAAAAAAAAAAAAAATTATTGCTACTTATCTCAGAATCTCAGAGAGTGTGGAGGTGATATTCGTGTTAGTATCACAGCATCTCCGTGGCCAAAGGCTTGCGAACGCGGTTCGTGAGCTGCTTTCCATGCGTTCGAAACGCAGCCGTGACCGATTTGCGCAGCAGACGTGTCGCGTTGTGTTATAACGTGTTGGTATGGGAACCGGTCGTTCAGAAAGCAATGGCAAACTACTGAACGTAAAAACGTGCCTAGTACATCAACACCAGCTGAAAAATGCTGGTGGTGACTGCAACGTCCTGCAAGGGATATGCAACATTTAAAAAAAAATCACAGCATTGTAATTCTGAGATAAGTAGCAAACATTTTAGAAGGTAAGAAAATATGGAATAGTTCAATGCGCAATGAGGATAATCTGTCGACTAACTAACTTTCCAAGAACACAGAATCTAGATGGTTACTGTTAAAATAATCTAGTATGTGGCCGCTCGACACGACACAGGATGACCATGATGGCTCGGTTTAAATAATACAAGTGATGCACAGTGAACACTGGCTGTCTCAGGCTGTTTAATTCGCTTTAGACCTTGACATATCAAACAGCTCGCTATATGTTTGTTGGTCTTACAATATGTCACATAGTTGTTGATGAATGCAGTTGACAGTCTTGTAGTTAAAAACTGGTAAACGTAGATATTGTAGTGACCGAGTTATAAAATATGAGTTGAGTTGAGTAAAACATAGACATCACAGAACCTAAGACATATTCACCTGCCAGAGAAGAATCCCTAATACTAATGGTACCAGTCATCTCATCTCATCCCTGTTGTATCTTGCGGTGTCCAAATGACGCATACACAGAGGGAGAGTGCCTGTTTATGGGCTTCACATATCGAGATTCGATATACGAGGGTAATCACGTGAAAACCTTAAACGTGTGATATAAATTACAATAACCATGCCATTGTCTTGTAACCAGTCAATACCGTTATTAAGGGTTCAAGAGTTTTAAACATTGTGACATCACGGTGCAGACGAAAGCGGTGACGCCATAAGGACAGTTTAAAGATGGCCACCCAACGTTTCACATGCACCAAAGAGGAGTAGCGTTCTGTTATCTGTGTTTTGATCAGTGAAGATGTGAAACCTATAGAAATGCATCGACGAGTGAAGGTCCAGTATGGTGATGCATGCCTGTCAGTCCAGCAAGTGTACTAGTGGAGTAGAAGTTTTAAAACGGCCTGACTTATGTAAAGACGAACAGCAGGTGGTTTACACGAGTGGGTTACACACGCGAACAAGATAATAGTATTGTTTTCCTACAGAAATCCAAGCACAGGTATCGGCTCAGGGTGACTTGCATTTGTTCTTTACTTTTTCAAAATATATTTACCCATAAAAATACCCTCAAAAAACATTTAAGGTTTATATTTGAAGTCCCCCTCGTATGAATCCAAAATTCAATGGTACCACTTGCAGTCTGATTCTGTGTCCGTCTGCTGGTCTTTCTTCGGATCCTGAGTGTCGGATAGATCCTTGTGGTCACTCGCTGCTGCTGCTTCTCTCTCTCTCTCTCTCTCTCTCTCTCTCTCTCTCTCTCTCTCTCTCTCTCTTCTCTCTCTCTCTCTCTCTCTTTCTCTCTCTCTCTCTCTCTCTCTCTCTGTCTCTCTCTCTCTCTCTCTCTCTCTCTCTCTCTCTCTCTCGCTCGGCTATGATAATCTATTAGTTCATCAACTCTATACAAATGCTCCAAAATCAAAATCTGAACAAACGGTTTCGCCGAGTTGAGGTATAAATAGTAAGTATGGCAAATGAACTATACTCAAGATGGGCACTGGGCGTTACAGACACAATGGGGATGAGGGTGTGTGAGGCAAGAGAGATGGCAAGAGATCGAGAGGGTTGTCGGCGGGCCGTGATGAGATCCACGTTCTGCAAAGCACCTGTTACATGATGGTGCTGATTGTGATGATGATGATGATATTGATGATGATGATGATTGTGATGATGATGATGCTGATGCTGATGATGATGATGATGATGATGATGATGATGATGATGATGATGATGATGATGATGATGATGATAAATGATGCTGATGGTGATGATGAAGATGATGATGATAATAATTATTAATATTATGATAAATGATGGTAATTATAATGGTGGTGATGGTGATGATGATGAAGATGATTATGATGATGATAAATGATGATGATGATGATGATGATGATGATGATGATGATGATGATGATGATGATGATGATGATGATGATGACGATGATGATGATGGTGATGGTGATATTGATGATAATGATGTGATGATAATGGTGATAATAATAATGCTAATAATGATGATAATAATGAGATCCACGTTCTGCAAAGCACCTGTTACATGATGGTGCTGATTGTGATGATGATGATCATATTGATGATGATGATGATTGTGATGATGATGATGCTGATGCTGATGATGATGATGATGATGATGATGATGATGATGATGATGATGATGATGATGATAAATGATGCTGATGGTGATGATGAAGATGATGATGATAATAATTATTAATATTATGATAAATGATGGTAATTATAATGGTGGTGATGGTGATGATGATGAAGATGATTATGATGATGATAAATGATGATGATGATGATGATGATGATGATGATGATGATGATGACGATGATGATGATGGTGATGGTGATATTGATGATAATGATGTGATGATAATGGTGATAATAATAATGCTAATAATGATGATAATAATGATAATCATGATAATTGTTATGATATGACGATGATAATAATAATGATGATGATGATGTTGATAGTAACTGAAGAAGATAGGAAGTGTTAAGAATCGGTTTTAACGATGGGAGTGATGTATTCGTTGTGAAATAAACATCATATATGATAGTAACTACAGTAGATGCTTCCAGTAAAATGGCAACGGCATAACATTTTTTTTTTTCCTTTTCAGAGGACTCATTTAGTGTTTTACTGTGCGTGTTGTTATGTTTTTTCGTATCTTTTTTCGGTAGTTTATCACAAGAAATCACGTTAGGTGGTTGATGAACTTTTGAGGGAAGCCGACAGATAGTAGTTGTTGGTTATGGTCTCAACTTTCGCGACAGTAGGCAGAATATCTCTTTATCAAAGACAATGGCTACGGTCTCCGGCCAGTATGGTCTTTGCCAGGAAGGAAAGCAACGGCAAGCTACTTTCTTTAAAGATGCCTAGTTTATCATGATTCGACAAGTCACCAAGAGATCAAGGGGGCGGCAGAGAAGTAAATAACTGAATAGCTTAGCCGTGTCGTATGTTCGAGACAAGAACACTAATCTGATCCACGAGTCGTGGACTCTATTGTAGAGTTAGATGGCAAATCATAACCGCCCACGCTTATCGGCATGGCACGTGATGAATGCATGAAGAAGATAGCATGTTAACTGATTTGAATCAATTATGATACGTGCAAGTGTATTATTAGTGGTGAAAGTGGTTTTAAGGATATAGGGTTTGCTTCAGTGCACTGGTGTTATCCCATATGGCTCGGTCTCTTTCCGCAGCGGCGGCCTGCCGAAAGCGAAGCACAAAGCACGAGCTCTATAGCGCCAGCCACGAACCCCCAGGAGTCTCCGAGGAACCCCCAGGAGTCTCCGAGGAACCCCCAGGAGTCTCCGAGGAACCCGCACTCGTAAATAGAATGGTCGTGACAGGAATCGAAACGACAACCTTCAAAACGCGAGACAGGCGGCTTAGAATGTGAAGATGATATCATCTTGATATCAGCTGGCGTGGGCGATCACACAATCTCCACAAATTACGACCTCAGACAGCATTAATCAAATCGTGTGTTGACTCCCTTCCATGCCATGGCTGTCAAGAATCTTCTCATGTTCTCTTCCTCTAGCTCTCTTTCCGCAAATGATGATATGGAGAATTGTAATTCTGTCTACAATAGAGAATTCGAATTCTGTCTACAATAGACAATTCTAATTATTTCTACAATAGAGAATTATAATTATGTCTAGGATAGATAATACTAATTATGTCTACAATAGAGAATTCTAATTATCTCAACAATAGATAATCCTAATTCTGTCTAAAATAGAGAATTATATTTCAGTCAACAATAGAGAATTCTAATTCTTTCTTCTTCAATAGATAATTCTAATTTTGTCTACAATAGATAATTATAATTCTGTCTACAATAGATATTTATAATTCTGTCTACAATAAATAATTCTAATTATGTCTGCAATATATAATTCTAATTCTGTCTACAATAAATAATTCTAATTGTGTCGGCAATAGATAATTCTAATTATGGCTACAGCAGAGAATTATAATTCAGTAAACAATAGAGAATATTATCTGCAGTAGAGAATTCTAATTCTGTCAACAATAGATAATTATAAGCAGAAACCTGGTTTGGGACTATTTATTATTATTATTATTATTATTATTATTATTATTATTATTATTTGTTAAAAGTACACGAACAGAACTAGTCTTGCAACGGTTGATATCCCACTATTTCCTGGGAAATCTGACTATAGAGCAATGGCTGAGAAAACCTCGAGCAGCTGTATCCATCCCAGAACTTTAGAGAGATGAACCACTACTAGTGTCAGTCATGGACGCTCACTGCAAGTAACCAGCCCATAATCATAACAACGGAGATGAGATGCCTTAGAAAACTGCGGGAGTAACCGTGAGAAATAGAATTAGGAATGAGGAAATTAGAAGACGAATAGGTCTGAAACTAGTCATGCACTTCATTAAAGAAGAACAAATTAAATGGTTTGGCCACTTCAAAAGAAGTCCTATTACCATCTGCCACAAAGAGCTACATTAAAGAAATGTAATGGGTACAGAGCAAAGAGAGGGAAGACCACGTAAAAGACGGTTTTAGTTTACAATGGAAGGAGTGTCTGCTGTTCAGACAGTATTGGCAAACTTCTTCATTTTCTTCTTTTTATAGTCTATGCCATGCGGCCTTGGTGATCGTGTTTGTTAAGAGCCTTCTTTCTCTTGTGCGCCAGTCATTTCTGATACTGATGCCCTTCCATACCGTGATACCAAATTGTTCAGCTTCTTCTTTTCATTGTCTCCCTCTACCTCTCGTCCACTCCTTATTTCCCGTTGTGACGCCATAATCCAACTTTCCCTTTCTCATGAAATGCGCAAAGAATGTGCACTGTCTTCTTGTGATGCGTTTGTCAAAGAAGGTGAAGTAATAGAGTTTTTAAGAGCTAAGTTCAGCCATGTATGATTTATGGAATAGAATCATGGGCAATTAGCAGATAAGTTGGAAATTATGTGGATTCTGTGCAGGTATGATGTTTTATAAGAATGATTGGAACGCGGTGGATGGATAGAATAATGAAGATATCCTGAAATCACTTAGAGAACTGGTTACTTACATCAGAAGAGGGCAGTACATATTCTGTGGGGACGTCATGAGAAGGGAAAAGCTGGACTATGCCGTTACAACTGGAAAGTTGGAAGCGAAGAGAGGCGGCAGGTGGGTGGGGGGGGGGGGGGGAGACCACGAGAGAAGATCCTGGGCAGTTTGACATCATAGCATGGAGGAACATCAATATCAGAAATGATTGTCAGCACACGAGAAAGAGAGTTGTGAACAGATAAGATCACCAACGCTATACGACATGGACTAAAAGAAGATTGGTCAGTACACTAGGCCAGAAGGTTGTGGACAGACATGATCACCAACGCCACACGGCATTGACTATAAGAAGATTGGAAGTACACAAGCCAGAAAATGTTGGCCACACATAGATCACCAACGCCACACGACATGGACTATAAGGAGATTGGCAAGTACACGAGACAAAAGGCTGTGGACAAACATGATCACTAATGCCACACGGCATGGACTATAAGGAGATTGGCAAGTACACGAGACACAAGGCTGTGGACAAACATGATCACTAATGCCACACGACATGGACTATAAGGAGATTGGCAAGTACACGAGACACAAGGCTGTGGACAAACATGATCACTAATGCCACACGGCATGGACTATAAGAAGATTGGCAGTACACGAGACAGAAGGCAATGGTCGCACATAATCACCAACACCACACGACATGGACTATAAGAAGAATATAGTAATGATAAAAGATGGCTTTCGTTTGGTCATATTCGTTTGGTCATATAGAGAACAACACCCAAGCGTGCAGCGAATTACACGTTGTAGAAATAGTTCATAAACATGAGTGTTTGATCAAGAAAGAAACATTTTCTAATCTTATTTGTGACTTCATATTCGAAAATTGAATAAATATCCATGTTGAGCATTCCTCGTGGTCACTGAATGATGCATGTCCTAACCGACATATCCTTGCCAGTTCCTGATGGACTTGCTAGGACAAGGGGCGCCTGACCAGTCATCACTCGTGTTTTTCAGGAGCATGGTGATGCTATCCACTACACACTTGAACTGTTCTGCAGACCGGCAGTTCATGAAGGACACCAGGTAGTGGTCCACGAATGTGCCCCTGTGGTAGGACCATTAAAGTAATCCATCATCATCGGCATTATCATCATCATTATAAACATAATTATCATCATTATCATCTTTACCATCATCGGCATCATCATCATCATCATCATCGGTCTCATCATCATGAGCATAATCATCATTATCACCGGCATCATCATCATTATCATCATCGGCATCATTAGCATAGGCATCATCATATTAACTATCATGGCCGTCATCTTCTTCATCATCATCATTACCATCATTATCATCATCTGTCATTTACTAAAAATATATTACCTTCCGGTGTATGGCAGGGGTGGGGGGGGGGGGGGGGGGTCTTGAGCCTGAGAAATTAAGGCATTCTGGCTAGTGCAGTCGCCGCGAACTGTGCAGGTTAGGATTTTATTTTTGCCCTCGACAGAAAAGAATACCACACCTTACCGAGGACTCGAACCCGGGTCTCCTGGAGGAGAATCCGGCATTCTAGCCACTTGGCCAGCCGCTGCATCATCGTCATCTCATACTCATCATCATTATCATCGGCATCATCATAATTATTATCGGCATCATCATAATTATTATCGGTATCATCATCACCTTCATCATTATTATCATGGTCAACGGCATTATCATAACAGTCAACGCCATCATCATTATGATTGTCGTAATCCTTTAGTGTCGTCCGTGGGGTGAGGGGAATCAACACCCACATTCTTTTAACCCCATATCGTTATTCTGGAGAATCCCCTAGATTTCCGTCCAAAACACCCCATCAGTCACTGGATCTCTCTCTCTCTCTCTCTCTCTCTCTCTCTCTCTCTCTCTCTCTCTCTCTCTCTCTCTCTCTCTCCACTGGACCATGCTCCCTCTCATTCTTCTCCAACACAACATACCACACAACTCTAGCTTCTAAAAATTAATAAAATTAATTTAATGAAGAAAAGTGTATGTATGTGCGAAGTGCAGGTGTAGAATGTATGTCGTATACTCTAGTGTCACTGCAGAATCAGACCGAACAGCTCAGGAGCAAAGTTTGATCATCCCAGTAATGGCCACACAACATCACCATAGCTCAGTACACAATGACCTCACCAAAGGATGTTTCACCCCGGCCAGGTGTGGACTTCCTCCAGTAGCTCCCTGATAATCCAGATATCTGGTCACCACAAATGGATATAGTCCAATACTGACTCTGAATCTGTCACACACCGTGTAGCTAAATGTCACTACAGTTCTGCGATCTAACCATCATTGTATCGTGAAATACGGATCACTGTCACTTGAAACAAAAATGGTCATTGGTAATTGTCATGGATTTTCACGATCACAATGTTAATGTTTAAAGTTCCACAGGAATCCACTAACTGAGAAAACGCTATGTTAGGTGTTCAAATTCCCTGTATGACTACTAGTGTTCCTGTTACATGTGGTATGGAAAATAATTTCACTCAACTTTGGTGAACCCTATCTCTGAGGATTCATTCCCAGATAAATATCGGTTCCTGCTCAACAGAGCCATGTTCCTGCAGACCCTTGTTGTTTATGTGCCCAGTGCAAAAGCCGCCCAGTAAAACTTTCTTCAATGAATTATCCCCAATCTTTGTCAATGACTTTTCAGCTTGTTCTCTTGGTGAACGGAGTGGAACCTGTTGAAGAGAGAACACACCTGGTGAGAGCAACCCGATACTGACCTTTATTAGGTGAGTGCAGGCCGACGGTCTCACTCAGATATATAACAGCGAACTAAACTCTGTCATAGGGCAGAGGAGCTCATCACATCGGTCTGAGTCATGGTAAGACAAGGAAAGACCAAAGGCAAAGTGCAGAAACCCAGTAGACACCCCACAGGAATATCCTACCATTGGACATTGCCCCACTCCCCCAACCATCCTCAATCTCTCTAAACATCATCCCACTGCATTATTGTCAATCAGCTGAGTTAATTAATATCTTACACTAACTAGTTTAACGCGATTGCCTACTGTTGCCGACACTCCTATATTATTCTCCTAATGCACATTACTACACTCGATTCATAAGAATAACCCATTTGGGTCTAAATCACTCAATTACCATATATTGAGTCTGGCCTTAAATTGAGACTACTCAACCACACAACGGGTAAATGTCCGCCAATGTAAATTAACACAAGACACTGTAGCCTCTCTTTATAATCCAGCCAGGAACATTACACACACGTCCGTGAAGTTTTCACAACACTTGGTCGACTTCCCAAAAGTTGGTTACCCAGCCAGTTTTAATACTGTGCCTAGATGATGTCACTCGCTGTCAACAACAGGTGACCTTCCCGTCTCCATCTCGGGACTGGTTTCCGTACTTCAAAAGTCCCACAGGCTGTGATCTAGAGAAATTCATTTCTCCACAACAAAGATCTAGCCGACACTCCCCCCCTCCTCCCCCCCCCCCCCCCCCCTAGACAATTTGTCTCCAACTACACAAGAATGGTTGCCGCCCGTAAACAACTGACGCAACAGTCTTTTTCTCTCGATCGACTACACATCAAAGAATGCCGGCGCTTGTAGCCAAAGGCCGCAACAGTGTTTCATTGATCGACCCTTCCAAGAATTCTGTGACAATGATCATCATCCTCAATATCGACATCATCATCATTATTACAATCGGCATCACCATCATTATCGTCATAGTCATCAGCACCATCAACATCGGCATCATCATCATAATAATTACCATAATCGTAATCGGCATCATAATCACAATCACAATCACTTCATCATCGAACAAGACAAACAAGAACAAGAGGAACCACAAGAACAAGACATACGACAAGAAAAGTGCACTTAACATAATAAGAGCCAGAAAACAACAAATAACAACAACAGAACAAATATAAGCAACAAGACAAATGTAGTATAATAAAACGTCCTTACCCTTTCCTAACATTGACGCCCTTAAAAATATCACAAGCCTAGGGATTACTGTTTAAATACCTTAATTTGGAGCAATGAAAACAGCGATAGACTGACCGTGGAACAGCCAAATTTAATTGGCATTAGTTTAAATTTTGGCCTTAGTTTGGTTCACGTACCTGGCAAGACCGGGACTAATTTTAAGACAAAGGGATCAGAGTGTCCATTTTTGTTGAAGCGAACAAAGGAAGCAGACGTCAGCCTTTCCATTCGGGGATGGGCGATTTTAGCACTAAAAACATCATTCTCTGCAGCAATTAACAGTAGGGAGTTGTGGTTTGTTGGACATTTCACCAATCAGGATCCTGGGTCAAAAGCTTGATGAAGGTGAGTCAGGTCTAACTGTCCTACACCTATAGTCTGGACCAATACATCAATGTTTACTGCTGCACTCATTAGCTTCAAAAGCCAGCAAAAGACAATTTCGAAGATGACTGCCAACGTATTGATGAAGTCCTACTTCAGTAGGAATATCCAGGATGGACTTCAGAATCTAAAATTCTACAAAGATGAAGATCTACAGAGTAACTGACAACAGTGTATCGTCTGCTTTACTTCTGAGAAGTACCACCGAAAGTCTCATCAGTCAGCAAAGTCAGTGAGACTATGGGACAATCCTACTAGTTTAATAAAACTAGCAACAGTGAGAACCCTTCAACTGTCGGTTGGATTACCAAGTTGATATCCAACAATGGATACGTCTTCGAAAGAAAGTCTCACAGCAGCAAAAGTCAAACATAAAGTTCAAGACACTCAACACAAAGTTCTAGATACGAACACCAACTCAAACAAATGGGAAGAGACACTGAAACAACATAAGCCAGTACAACCAAGGTACCAACTTAATACCAACTTAATATCAGCTGAAAAACAACTGAGAAACCAGATTACCTCAAGGTTCAAATCTGCAACACTCTGAACGAACCAGATTCACTCGAGATCTCAAAACCGAAACACCATCAGCAAGGCAATACGAACGAAGCTAGTGGAGTAAATGCCCTCTACGCGTGCAACAACATGAATCATCTGATTGTTGTGCGACTCCCAGTTTGTGTGTTGGAATTAATATTCTTCAGTCCCATGCTTGCAGCAGACCAACCTGGACAAAAGTCCAGATGAAACGAATGAATGACTCAACATGGTATGTTCTACACTGAAATGGAATGAATCAGATCTCTATGCTGGTTCCATGTCGGCCTGATTGCCCTATCACCAAGTGTGGGATCGCATGTCAACATGAACCGGGTGTGTGACAAAGCCTCTTGAACTAAATTGGGAAACGGTTAACATAAACCGAGCTGTTGGACAGTCGTCATCTTTTCGTCGATAAGATGATATAGGGAAGAACCTTCTGTAAGAGTTTAAGTTGCATGTCCTGAAAGTATGACAGACCTAGGCAACAATTTCAATTGGAACACAGAGCCCAATGGCATCAGAGTATTCTTGAATTCAGCCCCACGGAGGGGATATGTGCTTGTGTATAATTCTATTCTTGGATTATGGATTATAAATATTCACCAGCCAACTTCAGTGACAATAATGTAAGGAGAACATGACTGTGAGTGCATTTATTTCAGCCCGGATAAGTATGGACATTATCTTCTTCGCACTGGAGAAGAATAACCGACAGCAACACAAAAGGAAAAAGACAGTAATTAAAAAAAAATTAGTTTAATTATTATCACACGTGATGCTTCTATATGTGGGTGTTTCCATGCCATGGATGTGTAAGGTCAGTAGCTTTTTTTAGTGAATGGTAGAACCAACAGGTGGTTGTTGTTTTGGATGAGTACTCTGACACCATCTCATTATCTTTTAAATATGAGAATTGTAACTGGTGTCAGAAACAAATGTTTTATATGTTTGGTTTTTCTGCACTTAGACCAATGTTTTGCTTTTATCTATGTAAAATAAGTCAAGATAGTAGAACCAATTTGTGGTTGTTGTGTTGTTTGTAATAACATTGGTTTTTTCTTTGGACAATGGGGTCAATGTGTTTTGATATTGCAAATCATTCCCATGCCTGTTCATGAAATTCAGTGTGGCCATTACACTTTCATATATGTTATTACAGATCTTGATTTAATGCCTGAACTGTTTGTCCAAAATTGTTGATGTTTGTTCAACAGTGGTTGTGTTATATGTTGTAACCAATCAATGTCCTCTAGCACTATATAAACTTTAGAGGGTGATGAAGTGGGAGGGGAAACCTACACACAGATACCATTGTTTCAAGGACTGAAATGTTTTCTCCTTGTATTTGTGGTAAATTTCCCTGATCACCTTGCATTCTAACAGTGACCTGAGAATCAACTAAATCCCCTAGACAAACTTAACATAATATTCTCTGAGATATAAAATCCACATCCCACAACAAACAACAAAAGCAAGACAAACAACAAGAATACGACAAAACAACAAGAACATGGCAAACAACAAGAACACGATAAACAACAAGAACATGACAAACAACAAGAACACGACAAACAAGGACATGAAAAAGCAAGAACACGACAAAGACAACCAACAATAACGAGATAAAGATAAACAATATGAAGCAGATGAATAACAATAAAAACACAAGCGGCAAGAACAAGACAAATAAGAACATAACAAACAAGAACATGACAAACAAGAACAAGACAAACAACAATAACACGACAAACAAAAGGAACAAGACAACGATCCAAGATAACAACACATCAAACACAACAACTTCAGTGACCTGTTTTCACTGCGTGTGACTGTGGTGTAAGTAAACCCAAACTGGGTCTTCTCCGAGGGTAGGAAAATGGTGTCTGCCGTCAGGTAGTGGTGGGTGGTGATCGCCTTCTCGGTGTTCTCTAGCACCAGTGAGTAGCCTCCATTGTTTGGGCACTGGTAGATCTTCACGCAGCCCTTGTGCAGGTCTGTCCAGGCCTGGCGTCATTTTGATGGGATAGAACAACAGAAGGCAATTGAAAAGCGACAAGACATACAATAATAGAAGGCCTGGAGAGTAGCTTACTATTAAAGGCAATACAGCATAAAATTAGATAGAAGAACGAAGGCAATGAAAGAATAAATATGATACAAGCATATAAGCAAATATGAAACAACAATAAGAAAGAGACAAAAAGCTTTTCTTGGTCATGTGATGAGAAGAGAAGCATTGGAGGATATCATGACAAATGTAAAGTTCAAAGGGAATAGAGGTAGAGGCCGACCAAGAGAAATGATGCTGGATGGACTGGTGGGGCGGTGGCTTGGAGGAATATCATCAGCAGAGTTGATCAAGAACACCAAAGACCTAGATCTGTGGAGAGACATGAACTCCTACGCCAGCTGGCATGGCACATGATGATGATGATGATGATGATGATGACGATGATGATAAAAGGAAAAGGGATAGAACAATAGAAGGAAATTTAAAGCCAAACGAGAGAGAACAGCTGAAAGCAATAAGACATCAAGCATATCGGCGAAATGCGAAATAAAAGAAGGTAGAAGAATAGAATCAATCAACCAATCAATCATGTGCCATGCCGGAAAGCATGGGCGGTCATGACTAGCCATTTCACTCGATCACCAGAGTCGTGGATCAGCTCAGTGTTCCTGTCTCGACCATGCCATGTGGTCAAGCCATCCAGGTATTTACTTCTCGGTTTTCCCCTAGGTCTGTTCCCTTCGATCTTGCCAGTTGTCACTAAGTGCTCCAATTCATTTCTTCTCATAACATGTCCAAAAAATGGTGACTGTCAACGTCTAATTTCTCTAATCAATTTACGATTTTCATTTGTTTCCAGTAGTATTTGGTCATTAGTTTTTCTATCTGTCCATGGTATTCTTTGCATTTTCATCAGAAACCACATTTCTGCAGCCATCTGTTTTTAGAAGCCAATATGAAATAAGTAAGATATAAGTATTGAAGACTATAAGAGATACACAGAGACAGGGAATTTAAATGCAGAAGACAAGAAGCAAGATACACAAATTAAAGGCAGTAGGACACGAAAAAAAGATACAAATTGAAGGCAATATAATATTAAATAAAATGGAAGAAATAATAATATGAAGTCAAGAAATGAGATAAAAGAACACAATTTAAAAAGATATTAGTGGTACAGAACTCTAGAATGCTGTAAATAAAGGGAAAACGCATAGGACCATAGAACACATTAAGGCTTTAAATATATAGGACAATCGAGGTAGTAAGAAATTAAACATATTGAACTATACAATCAAGAACTATAGAAATACAAAGACAAAAACGGGAACAATACACAAATAGTGACTAATACACACAGAGTGACCAATACACACATAGGGACCAATACAAAAGAATGGCCAATACACGAAGAGTGACAAAACGTGAAGTTGTGACCAAAACACGTAATGGGTCAAATACACAATAAGTGATCAGTTTACAAAGAGTGACGTAAACACAAAGTGGACCAATACACAAAGATGACAAAGTCTCTAAAATTAGTGACAAAACACAAAGAGTGACCAAAACACAGATGTTGGCCTAATCACAAAGAGCAACAAACCACAGAGTGGCCAAAACACAAAGTGTAACCAATACAACAATAGCGATATAAACACAAACATGTCACAAAACTCAAGGAGTGACCAAATCACAAAATTTGACCAAACCACAAAGAGCAACAGACCATAGACTGACCAAAACACAAATAGTGATCAATACACAAAGAGAGGCCAGTACACAAAGAGTGACCAAAGCACATAGCGTGACAAAACATAAAGAGTGATCAATACAAAAAGAGTGATATAAACACAAAAGAGTGATCAATACACAAAGAGTGACCAATAAACTAAACGTGACCACACGACAGCTGCTCAGCTTCTACTAACCATCTCATTATTGAGCCGAACAAGGCAAGCCGGAGCGCAAAACAGAGTTTTCCCAAAACAGTTTTCGTAAGAATACGGATCATAGCAGTCCTGCTGTGCAAAATTTTGAAGCATGCTAGCACAGCCATTTGATCTGTTCATGGCATTTTGGGAGCCTGTCTGAGACTCCTGCTGGAAAACTGTCACGTTTGGGTTAAAGCGGATGCGGCCCCTATTGTCGCCTTGGTCAGAATATTGAGGATACGGCACTGGAGTTTGGGGCTCACTCGACATCTCGTTTTCCGTCTGTAAATTGGCTAGTGTTGGATTTGGGGTTGCGAATAAAGATGAGTGGGGAGAGGAAAACTGGCTCCAGTAGCCCGGAGTATGATGGGCGGCTGGTGCGGGGCTGGGTGTAATAGTCGGGAGATTGCTTTCTTGTTGGTTTGGTTGTTGTCCTTGACTAAGGAAAGGTCTTTGGGTCATAAAATTGTTTGGACATGGAAACATGCTTGGCTGACAGCAGTAGTTTTGGAACGGACGCGGCTCCGCACCTAAGCATGGGTTAGCACCAAATGGCATGCACTGGCAAGGGTTTTGTTGGTATTGGGTATTGCAGCATGGAGAAGAGTAGGGTACAGAGCAACAAGGAGGAGCCATTGGTGGGGGGCACGGGCAATTGACAACTGTAGGGTCTACGATTGTACTGGGGACAGCTGAACAGCCAAAGTAGTTATTGCTGGGAATACAGGGGGTGATTAGAGTGTTGGTACATTCCATGGCGCTTTTTAACGTTTCCAGAACAGTTTTGAATCGCTGCGCCTGGTACGGGTCGCAGAATACGACGTGGGCTGTGTCAATCATGCTTTTGGAGGCTTCTGAAATTCAAAGACATCATAATAGTGGGCATTATATTAACTGATTCAGTGCCACATATAAAGTAGTTGTGAACTAAACATGGCACATAATCAAATGAACAAGTGTTATAAAAATAAAGTTGAATTCACCGATTGAAATTGCGAAAGATACCACGAAGAAAGCCAATTACCACAATCGCCATAATATGGCGATATATCGTTTTCCTGTTGAGGGAATGAGAGGTCATATATTATCCGTTGGCACTGAAACAGTTAAATATAACGTCAACAGAATACTACTAGAGTATTGGACATTGAATAGTGGACATTGAGGTAACATCATCATCAATGGCATCATCTCATCTCATCTCATCTAAACATGTTCTACTTGTACCTTGCGGTGTCAAGGTGAAGTATAAACATCGTGAGAGTGCCCGATTATGGGCTTCGTGTATCGATATTCCCATGGACTCTGCTATTCCCTCCGTCCAACGTTTACGTGGTCGGCCTCTTCCTCTGTTTCCATCTGGTCTGTATGTCATTGCTTGTTGTGGTATACTGTTGAATGGTAACCTACTTGCATGGCCAAACTATTTTACATGCTGCTTTCTAATAAAATCTAGTGCTGCTATAACCCCCACTTTAGTCCTGATTTCTTCATTTCTGATCTGATCTCTTCTTGATGCGTTGAGTATTCTTCTTAGGAATCTCATTTTTGTTGTTGTGATTTTTCTTTTCTCTTTTGCTGTCATTGTCCACGTTCGGCATTTGTAGCACAGAGTTGGTAGGAAGATTACATACTATCAATAACATCATCATCGTGATCAATATTATTGTCATTCAGTGCCGTCAGTGCGGTGGATGTTAATAATAATTTATCTCCGGCACTCCCATGTTGTATTCTTACCATATCATGACGATGTCTGCCCATTGATTTCTTTATTGCTCTCTGGTTCTTTTGCCTTACACAAACAATGTGTAAAATCTCAGTTTCCGGATTGTCTTAATGTAAGGCGCACATTATCATCATCTTGTGCCATACCGCTCCGCGTGTGCCGTCATGTTTCGCCATCTCACACGATAACCAGAGTCATGCATCAGCTCTGTATTCTTGTCTCGGTTATGCGCCTCCCATCATATGTTAAGATTGTTCCAAGATAGTTGTACCGATTCACTTGTTTAAGAATATTCCCATTTTCTTGTATATAACACTGTGATATTTCCTTCTCCTTAGTGACGTCCATAATATGCGTCTTCTTACAATTTAATTCTAACCCTAGTTGTTCACTGTATGCAACAACCGCATCTACTAAATGTTGCAGATCTTGTTCAATGCCTGCAATCAATACTGTATAATCCGCATATCTAGAGGTATAACTCCGTTACATACTATCATCTGTCACGAAGGCAAGGTGCCAGTGTAAAGGAAATAATAATTACTCAGCCTTTATATGAAAGATGAAAGAAGGAGCTTATAGAAGTGGTATGGTGCGACGAATAAAAAACATTGTGAGAAACGAAAGCGACCAAGAACGCAAGGAGACCAAGAGAAGAGACTACACTCCACCCAGGTCGAGAGTCCAAGACACACAATTTGAAAGAAATTATAGACCACGAAGATTCAACGCCAGAGCAAACCACAGGAGAGATAGATGAAGTCACCAACGGCTTGACTTCCGATGAAACACTCCATGAGCAAAAAGACCACTGTGAGACGAGGCGGTGTCCTGACAACACCTTCATCATTATCATTCTGTTACCTGATGGTAAGCGTGGATGGTCATGTTTCATCATCCTTCACGATCACCAAGGTCGTGGATCAGCTCTGTGTTCTTGTCTCGATCATGCCACATGGTCAAGCCATCCAGATATTTACTTCTCTGCCTTCCCCTTGTCCTTTTCCCCTCTCTCTTGCCAGTTGTCACCATGTTCTCCAGTATATTTTTTATCATCATCATCATCATCATCATCATCATCATCATCATCATCATCATCATCATCATCATCATCATCATCATCATCATCATCATCATCATCATCATCATCATCATCATCATCATCATCATCATCATCACCATAATCATCATCATCATTATCATCATCATCACCATTATCATCATCATCATCATAATCATCATCATCATAAGAAGAAGAAGAAGAAGAAGAAGAAGAAGAAGAAGAAGAAGAAGAAGAAGAAGAAGAAGAAGAAGAAGAAGAAGAAGAAGAAGAAGAAGAAGAAGAAGAAGAAGAAGAAGAAGATTGATTGATTGATTGATTGATTGATTGATTGATCTTTATTTTTGAAGGGTTACAAAATTGGGCACGCAGTCCCATCTTACATTCGGCCATTCCAATCATTCATCTTTCGTTCATCAACAGTGCATGATACATTCATATACGAAAAAAACATTTTCAAATGAATTTTATAAACATAAACAATGCATAAAACCATGTTGTGAGTTACATCCCCCACCCACCCACACATCACGCAACCACCCCACATCCATCACAACTCCTCCACCAATTCACCTGCACACAACTCCGAAAAACACACACACCCCCAATCACACATATATACCCCACACACCCAGCCCCCACCCACACATCCCCCACCTACAAACATCTCACCACACACACACAGACTCCACCCACCCATCCACACACAATTACCCATCCACACATCCTCCACCCACCCATGCACACAACCAACCACTCAGCCAAACACACATTTCTCCACACGTACATACACATCCCCTGCCAACCCACACATCCCGCGCACACCCACACAAATCCCGCACCAGCCCACACACGTCCTTACCAATACATATCCCAACCACACAATCTCCCCTACCCATACACACATCCCGCACCCACCCACACACACACACACATCAACCATACACACATCAACCACCCACGCACATCTCCCCACACACACATCCCACACTTATCTCTCAACACACACACACACACACTTACTCACCCATCCACCTACACACCCAAATAACCCATCCCCCAACCACACATCCCTCACCTACACACACATTCCCCCAGTATCCCACACATACCCCACCCACACAATCCCCACCCACACACATCTCCCCACCACACACACACACACACATCCTCCACAAGAAGAAGAAGAAGAAGAAGAAGAAGAAGAAGAAGAAGAAGAAGAAGAAGAAGAAGAAGAAGAAGAAGAAGAAGCACCAGCAGCAGCAGCAAGTACAGCAAATGAGCACCGAGCGTAACAGAAGAAAGCAGCAGAGACGGAAGAAACGCAGAGAACGATCCGCAAGCCAAACAATTACAACTTCAGTTTCTATGGACCTCCTACCTGGAAATTTACATTTTTCAAGCCTGGCCTGCAAATCCTCGTGCGTGTAGTGGTCGTTCATTCTCTTCGCTGGGGTGCTGTTGGCATCTTTTCCCTGCTGATCAGAGTAACAACATAAATCTCGTTTAGAAAAGTAACGGCTGCAGCAAATATATAACAGTAGGAAATGAAAGCTAAATTAGGCTTAAAATCGAGGGCCAGGTAATCAAGTCTTTGTGGTGAATCCACACAGTGGGAATCAATACGGTTGTAGAGGCCATGGTTGTGTTTGTCCATCAAGAATGATGATGAGCATTCATTTCTCCCAGTGGGCTTGAATGTTTGGAGCCATGAGTTCTAAAATTAATGGGAGGACCTATTTTGGCTCGAAATTTCTTTGGCAATGTGGGCAAAGAATACTTGACGTTCCAGGAGGAGGATCTCCAGCTGTGACTTTTTTTGTCCAGCTCTTTATTCCACAGCTCTTGCAGTCCTGTTTGCTTCACACGTGACTAAACCCTTGCGTAATGATGTACGCCACGAATTTCGGTCTTTGGTCTCCCAAGCATCGTGATGAATTCCATAAGCTGTTAGTGAGATCTTCAGAGTGTCTTTAAAGATGATCTGTATAATTCTGTTACTCCCCACAACTGAACTTCAGCGCTGCCTTCCAACAAACGGAGCATGCGCAATGGTCTAGCAACGTTCGATACCAATACATTTTCTTTATACCTTTTAATTGTTCATTACATTCTTTTCCTCCATGTTTTTTTCTTTACATGTGTTTGTGTCTTTCCTGATGAAGATAACTCACTTCGAAATAACTAACTTCGAAACATTAATTCGTTGTGTTATGGTGTAACTTATTGTTATCTTATTTTTAGGTTATAATTATCATTGTTATTTTTACACTGTCATTTATGTTTGCCAGATTTACGTTTGTTAAAAGGTATGTACACTAATCCTGTGTTTATTATCTCTCGCTTTCTCGCAACACTCTCATATACCTGACTGTTGTCATTTTACAGATTTGTTCATTTATCCAGGTAATTACTCAGGCACATGGCTGCTGTTGACAAACCATCGTGTTTCCCTTCATCTTTGACCACGTAGAATTATAGATGTTATTTTCCCTTCCTCGAGCTACGCAGCCATGATGGCTTTTTTCATACTCTCAAGCACTTACTTATCTTGTTGTGTTTGTAAGTCGCGTAGCATAAAGGTTAAGAAGAAAAAGCAGCGGCTGCAGCAGGATATAACAATATGAATTGGAAACACATAGGTAAATTAAACTCCTGCGAGAAAAAAACGTACTAAACATCAACTTTGCACATACCTTACAAGGAGACCCACGTGTCGCGAAATACAGGTGAAAAATCCGAAATCAGAAGCACTCAATAAATATATAAAATGAATAATAAAATAAAATAAAATACACACGAACGCGTACAATACGACACACTGACGTTTCGATTCTCAGAATCTTTGTCAATGACAACACAGATAGCTAACAACGAAATACACAAACAGCAAACAACGGAAAAACACACACGACCTATCACTGTGCCATTTGGGGCATAAAAATTGACTTGGCCAGCTGCTCGTTGGCTCCAGAATTAAAAGTGTGTTGCCAAAAAGGATTTAAGTAAAGGTTAAGATACTAGTTCTTAATTGATTCAGTCAGAAACAAAAAGCAGGATTGGACCAAACAAAAATGTATGCCGGAAAAAACAGGAAGTAGCGGTGTGTCACAGTAATGACTTAACCGTTGTTAATATGGTAGCAGACATGGTGTATTATATATCAAATTAAGGGTGGTTACATAAGAGACATACTGTGGTCTTTTAACGTCGCTGATATATTTCACTTGCTTTTCTTTTTTTCTTTTTTTCCACTCCTTTTTTCTAGAATATCTGTTTCTGATCATCTTTGTTTCCATGCATTACGATTGATTCTTCTGTATAACATATCCCCAAAGCCGCACTTCGACTTTCTAACTGCTTGTACATTGTCCAGGCTTTTATAGTAGTGTTTAATTATATACTGCACCTCCCCGTGGTAGAGGATGGAAACACACTACGGTGTGGCTAACACAGCTCTGGGGACCGAGTATCCACCGGAATAAGTGGACAACTCTGCAGCTGAGCAGAGCAGGGCACTCACTTGTCCTTACAGTCGGAAATGGCTGTCAAAGGCAGAGGTAAAAGACCACCATGTGAATGTGGAAGGCAAGGGGAAACCACCACATTATCTTCCCAAGACTCCATGGCAAAACATATATCAGAGTTAGTGAACGACGTTAATGGCTGTCTAAGGACATCCTCGTCCGGTAGGGACAGTCATGAGCCACAGGTGACACCAGACCGTCATCCAGCTAAAATAGATAAATTTAGAGTAGGAACATGGAATGTTAGGACATTAAATGAGCTAGGAAAGTTGACCAATGTTCTAAGAGAGATGGATAGCATGAAAATGAATATACTAGGCGTTAGTGAGATGAGATGGAAGGGATCGGGCAAAATTATAGCTGACAATCACACAATAATTTATTCTGGAGGGGATACACATGAAAAAGGTGTAGGAATAATATCAGACGAAAAAACAGTCAAGTCAATTAATGGATACTGGTGTATTTCAGATAGAGTAGTTATGGTAAAAATCAAAGGCAAACCAATAGACATAAATATTATACAGGTATATGCACCAATAACAAGCAGTAGTGATGAAGAAATACAACACTTTTACGACGGAATAGAAATGGTAATGGCTCAAATTGGATCACAAGAAATAAAAATAATACTTGGTGATTTTAATGCAAAAGTAGGAAAGGGGAAAATGGAGGATGTAGTAGGGAATTATGGTTTAAGTACAAGAAATGAAAGAGGGGAAAAGCTAATAGAATGGGCAAATATCAATGATATGATAATTGGAAACACATGGTTTAAACACCATAAAAAACGACTGTACACATGGAAAACGCTGATACGAAAATACGCAACCAAATTGACTACTTACTAATTAATAAAAGATATAGAAATGCTTTAATTAATGTAAAGACAATGCCTGGTGCTGACTGTAATAGTGATTATGTACCACTATGTGGACAAATAAAAGTAAGATTAAAGAGAGGGGACAAAATGGTTAACAACATGAGATTTAATAAAGAGGTTCTGAAAATAAATAAAGAACTGCAAGAACAATACAGAGTGACTGTGAAAAATAGGTAAAATGTGATAGCTAAAATACCGAATAAAAATGAACAATGGGAAATGTTAAGGGACTCCATTCATCAAACTCTTTGGTTGTGGAGACTCAGTTCCATAAACGACTTGACTTTATACAGTTGTAAACGATACTAAGGTCATGTTCCCACCAGAACCAACAGGAAACTTAGTCAGCAGAATACCACATAAGACATCTGATGTCTGATGCAAACATGACCTCGGAGAAAGAAAGTAATTATGTTGTTCATAATCTCCAATAACGAATACCAGGCCACAGCCCTGACCTCGACCAGTGACTATTCCGTGAGAAGTACCAGCACCCACGACTTTTCCCACCAAAACACGACAGCGACTTACACCTCTACATTAAAAAAAAAACAAAAAAAAACTGGTGATTCAAACATTGAATACTAGGTCATAACCTTGGCCTCGACGAGAAAGTATTGCGTGAGATAACACCACCGAGTTATTTTCCCACCAAAACAGACAGCTCTGGGAAGTAGACATTGTTTTGCCGGGTGCGGGTAAAAGTGCTGACTGTGCTGTATGCTCACTCAACCAATACCGTGTTTTTGGTGTGTCTTCAAAACTTTTTACACTCAGTAGGGGTAGGGGGAGGGGTATGTCTGGTGTGGGTTTGGAAATGTGGGGTGGTAGCAGTGTTAGGTGTGGGTAGTTCATGTATAAATAACAGAGTCTCCTGTAAGCCGTCATTCTGATTCAGTCTACAATAGCCACAACAACTCTCAGTAGTAGTGATGTCGGTGGTACCCAGTGCTGGATTTTTTTTTCCTACTGAATAGGTTGTTACAATCAAACCAACTATCAGTGTGGTAGTGTAATAATCAGTATTATACTATTATTGTACTAATACTACCTTACTGGTGAAGTGTGATATGAATTATCATGGTGTCGATGTACCGATAACTAAGGCTATTTGATAGCGTCTCACAACAAGAACTCTTGAACTATTACAACAGAAACTGAGAAGTTGTCGACACCAGTCATACAACGATGGTAAACACGTGGTTACAAACCACAATTCACCACACACAGGATTGCACAGGGCTGGAATTATCGTGGTCTTGATGTACTGCTAGACCATGCTCACAAAAAAAAAAAACACACAGTTGGCTGAGGTATTTAGACATTCCAGTAAGACTACTACGTGGACCCCTTTACCAATACGACGTGTTTCATCAATATGGCCACCAGCTCTACTTTCAGGTGTTCAGTGTGTGACACAACCTTTTGTGATATGTATCAGTTCACTCACCACATTCGGAGCATTCACGAGGGGAAAGACCAAATACATACTTGTCAGTTATGTGATAAGGTGTATAATACGATTACTGGACTAATAAAACATAAACGAACACATCATCAACCATATATGGATACATCAATTACTTCACCTACCTCTACAACGACGAACGATACCACCAATAGCATCATCACACCAGCTGAACACACCACATGTATATGGTCAGATTCCTCGTAATATAAGTCAAGTACCACACCGCTACCGATGTTCAGTGTGTGACAAAACCTATTATGATAACTATAGCCTTAATCGTCACATTCGGACCATTCACACTGAGAACCACCAGAAATACCCCTGTCAGTTATGTGATAAGGTGTATAATACGAATGATGGCCTACAAAAACACAAACGAATCCATCATCACCGACCTATGGATACATCAAACACTACAACAGCAGAGACGATACCACCAACAACCTCGACGACACCATCAAATGAAACCAATATAACTAACAGTCAGATACAACCAGACGAGAATATTCTTGAACAACTGGTAGAAGACGAAGTGACCATCTTAGCAGCCGGGGAACCAGAGACACTACACATCCTTCCATCGGATATTCAACAAATATATAGAGAAAATTGGAAAGCTATCAGGACACATCACAAGATTAACAAGTATTTATCGACATACACCTTCTTTATTAGCCCGGAGATACAATACCCTATCAAATGGACAGATACGTTGTGTAAGATTTTCAATGCTCAAATTAGTCGCTTTAAGATCAACTTTAGCTTTCATCTAGTGTTACGACATAGAGAAACACAAGATCTTAGATTCTATCATGCATCAATTAACAATTCTTCTGTTTTAGAATTTCCAGCGCTAATAAATAACAGATACGACTTTGACGCCTTCCTTACAACACTTCACGAACATGACATTCATTCCTACGCCATCCAACAACGTACAGACACCAAATATACACTAGAGACAGTAGATGGGATATGTTTTTACCTCTTTCATATCCCTGAATTTCCGATAGGTTGTTGGTTAGGTGACATACCACTACATATTACACAAAACAAAGCCATCAACACACTACAATCGTATGCATGGTAAGAAAATGTACACAGATAACTATTGTTTCTTTAGATCCCTAGCATTATTCAAAGGCGGGAACATAAACAGACTTCAGAAACATACCAAACGCTTAGTTAATGAGTGGGCAGAACATCAGCAGTCCATACGTAGTTTTCCTGGTATTAAACTACTTCAACTCACAAGTTTGGAACAATGTTTTGGCATTAATATAGATATTTTCGAATACAACGAAAACCAAGCCTTAGTCCCAAAACTTAGAGGGAGTGGGAATTATGAGACCACATTAAAACTATTATTGTTTAAAGACCATTTTATGTATATTAAAGATATTGACAAAATAGCTCGTTCATTTAGTTGCCCACAATGTGGGAAATTATGGCCGAGGTGTAATAAAAGGGAGAGACATTCGAATACATGCACTGGAGGGGAAACCAAGACTCGGTATAAAGGAGGGGTCTACAATCCAACAGAAACAGTATGGGAATTAATTGCAGAGCAAGGTATTTCGGTCGATACAGCGTATGTGTATCCATATAGGATTGCCTATGATTATGAATGTTATTTTTCTAGATCCAAACTACCTAACGACAGAGAGTCTACTAAATATTTAGCAAAACATATTCCAATGTCATGTTCAGTAGCATCCAATGTACCTGGGTTTGAGAAGCCTGTTTGTTTTATTTCAACTTGTGATCCCCAAGACTTGATTAATAGAATGGGTGATCATCTACATGCAGTAGCATCGAAAGCATATGAATGTTTGCGTGATAAATTTAGTGGAGTGTATAGAAAGTTGGGTGAGATGAATCAGTCAACGCTGACGAGTAAGTTAGATGGGTACTTACAACAGATCCCTGTGATAGGATATAACTCTGGTAAGTATGATTTAAATATGATTAAGCCATATTTGATCTCATACTTTACTACAACAGAAGGGTCTTCGATCAAATTTGTAGTTAAAAGAAATAATAATTTTATGTGTATTGCCACTGATCAGTTGAAATTCCTAGATATCAGTAATTATTTAGCAGTAGGATTCACCTACTCAAAATATTTAGCGGCGTATGGTGTTGAGGAGACCAAGGGATATTTCCCTTACGAATTCATAACAGATTTAGACAAACTAAAAGAAACAAAGTTACCACCTCATACAGCTTTTTTCTCAAACCTTAAAAACCGAAACATTTCCGAAGCAGAATACACAGTTTGTCAGAAAGCTTGGATCGATAATAAGATGACTACATTAGAAGACTTTCTCGTGTGGTATAACATCAAGGATGTTGGTCCATTTATCAAGGCTTTAGATGCACAAGTTAGTTTTTACACAGAGTTAGGTGTAGACATGTTTAAGGACGCCATTTCTGTCCCAGGGGTTACTCTAAAGTATCTCTTTAAGACCCTCCCCAAGGAGGTAGTATTCTCGTTATGTTCCAAGAAGGAGGAGAAGTTACACAAGATGTTACGAGACAATATAGTGGGTGGGCCGAGTATTATTTTTCATCGTTACCACGAGGCTAATCAGACCCGTATCAGGGGTAATAAATCAGTAAAAAGTATTAAAGGGTTTGATGCGAATTGCTTTATACCTATGGTCTCTTATGCAAGATATGCCATCAGACTTCCCCACTATTAGATATAAAGAGGACGGGTTCAAAGCCCATAAGGTAAACAAGTATACACAAAAGTGTAGAGCATGGTTAGCGTGGGTCTCTCATAGCCAGAACATATCCTTGAAGACACAATTTAATGGGGGTGAAATGCGGCTAGGCGATCGACATATTCGCGTAGATGGGTGGGAAAAGAAGAGTAAGATAGCTTATCAATTCCATGGGTGCTTATTTCACGGTCACCCAAGCTGCCCTCTAACCAAGGGAAAAACTATTAACCCCGTCAATAATAAACCACTGGTGGAGTTATTTAAGAAGACGCAAGAGATTCGTGGTTATCTGGAGACTGTCGTTAAAATTACAGTAATAGAAATGTGGGAATGTGAGTGGGAGACCCTAAACAAGACTAATAGAAATATTAAAACGTTCATAGACACGAATTTCCCATTCGTCACACCATGGTTTGGGCGCTTCCCCATAACAATGACTAAGATTCTCGCTGCTGTAAAAGATGAGAGTTTGTTTGGGTTGATAGAGTGTGATATCCACGTGCCACCCTCTCTCAGAGACCATTTTTCAGAAATGCCACCCATCTTCAAAAACATAGAGGTGGGTAGAGAGCATATAGGTAAGTTTATGTGTGAGTACGCCGAATCACATAACTTTGCTTACACGACCACGTCGCACATTAATAGGTAGTTATATTGGGGAAAAGCTCCTGTAGACCACACCCTTATTGAAATGGTATCTGGAACATGATCTAGAAGTCACTAAAATATATCAAGTGATTGAATATAAACCTGTTCGTTGTTTTAAACAATTTGGGGATACGGTGTCTGATGCCAGACGTGAGGGAGACAGACACACCACCGAGACTATTACGGCAGAAACAATGAAGTTGTTAGGTAATGCCGCTTACGGCAAAACTCTAACCAATAAGGCCAAACATACTGATGTCTCCTACTGTAAGGCTGAAGACACGACGAAATTCGTAAATAATCCCTTGTTTAAGAAAATGACCCGCCTTACTGACGACGTTGTTGAGGTCGAGACAGTAAAGAAGAGAACTGTCTGGGATCTACCTCTACAGATTGGTTTTTTCGTTTACCAGTATGCCAAATTAAGAATGTTGGCTTTCTACTACGACTTTCTCGACGTATTTATAGACAGGGTGGATTTTCAACTTTGTGAAATGGACACTGACTCTTTATATTTGGCCCTTAGTGCCGACTCACTCTCTGAAGTAGTTAGACCCCACCTACGATAAGAATATGACAGAGTCTATAATCAGTGGTTCCCGTCTGAAACCTGCCCTGTTCATAGAATTACCCCTTGAACTGATACCTGTAAGGATTGCCAGACTATCAAAGCGTATGAGAAGAGAACCCCTGGTCTTTTCAAGTTAGAGTACGAAGGGAAGGGGAATGGTCTCGTTATGTAGTAAGACGTATATTTGTGTACGGAGATTATGATAAAATCAGTACCAAAGGTCTGACTAAGACCCACAACATGCAGCTAAACAAGGACACATTTTTAGAAGTACTCACTACCCAAACACCGAGTGGGGGAACCAATATAGGCTTCAAAACACAAGACTCTTCTGTATATACATACACACAACACAGAGATGCTCTATCTTATTTGTATATAAAAAGAAAGGTTGCCAGTGATAATATATCGACTACACCCTTACTTATTTAATTGATTAAAACAATTATTATGGTCGTATGTTTTTTCCTGAATGCTTTTTGTTTCAAATTATAATTAATGTTATATTTTATAGACGATGGGTGGTAATCCCTCGTCTGCACGTTTCATAATCATATGTACATTTGTGTTATGGTCGTATGTTTTTTCCTGAATGCTTTTTTGTTTCAAATTATAATTAATGTTATATTTTAAAGACGATGGGTGGTAATCCCTCGTCTGCACGTTTCATAATCATATGTACATTTGTGTTATGGTCGTATGTTTTTTCCTGAATGCTTTTTGTTTCAAATTATAATTAATGTTATATATTTATAGACGATGGGTGGTAATCCCTCGTCTGCACGTTTCATAATCATATGTACATTTGTGTTATGGTCGTATGTTTTTTCCTGAATGCTTTTTGTTTTAAATTATAATTAATGTTATATATTATAGACGATGGGTGGTAATCCCTCGTCTGCACGTTTCATAATCATATGTACATTTGTGTTATGGTCCGTATGTTTTTTCCTGAATGCTTTTTGTTTCAAATTATAATTAATGTTATATTTTATAGACGAATGGTGGTAATCCCTCGTCTGCACGTTTCATAATCATATGTACATTTGTGTTATGGTCGTATGTTTTTTCCTGAAGGGATGTGCTTTAACTTATAATTAATGTTATATTTTATAGACGAACTTTCGCCTGACCACAAGACCCTTGATCTATTAACGCCACTATTGATTCGGTGATGTTACACGTAATCTTAGGAATTAGGTTAAGCTTCGGGGCATCGTTATCTACAGACAGAGATACCCTTTTTGTTTACTATACCAGAAATAGAATATATTATGATAGATTTTAGATACATATACGGATTATTCTGTACTCCATCCACCATGTGCCATGCAGGTAAGCGTGGGCGATACCATGTTCTGCCCTCTCACTCGATCACCAGAGTCGTGGATCAGCTCCGTGTTTCTGTCTCGAGCATGCCACAAGACCAAGCCATCCACATATTTACTTATCAACCTTCCCCTTGGTCTGTCCCCCTCGAGCTTGCCAGTTGTCACCAAGTTCTCCAATCCATTTCTTCTCATAACATAACCATAACAATTTTGACATTATTCTGTACTACATTATATAACTTACTCGTCTATTGGATTATGTATATAAAATGTTGGTATGACTACTTGTGGACGTATCACAATCTCACATTAATACAATTTCGTGAATATAAACTTGTCATATTTTTTAATAATATTGTTACATGCACTCAGTTATATCTTCGCTTTGTTTGTTTTCGGTGGTGGAGGATGATGTATTGTGTTCCCCTCTGTTATTACATAATATTTATGATTAATTATTTCACCCTGTAATCATAATAATTCATTATAATGTTTCCATACATTGTGAACGAAACATAAACATATTGTTTTACGCCTATACTTCACTGGGGTTTATTGTATTTTTTAAAGTCGTGTTGTTTTTCTCTGATGTGAGTTAGTTATTGACGAAAGTTAGTGGTGAGACACAGACATACAAAAACATACAAGACACCACTGGTCTTACCTTCAGTATCCAACACCTCATCTTGTCATCAAAGCACCATGGTGCGTGGTTGTGTTCTTGGTAGAGGCTTAGTTTTGGAGATGAATATAATAATAATAGAATTCTACACTGGAAGCGCCATATCTTAATCTGTCTCTATTTAACAGCTCTGCACCTCATCTCACGGCTGTTTGTATTTTGTCTATTTATTTACTATATGGTGCTTCTATACTCACTCGCAAATATAACACTGGCCCATATGAAAACGAAGCTACTACACCCCTAATATTCTGTTCTATCACACTTCAACTATTATAGTATCTAAAGCTATACTTAAATATTCAACTTCCCTCTCTGACTAGAACCAACTAACTAATAGGGGTTACCCTTCTTCAAGACGCAAAGTACTGAGATCGTATGAGGTCGTGTTTCTCACGCTCCGGGGTAGCGTGATTAGTTCTCCAGACGTTCACCGGCGCCAAGCTACTCTGGATTCAGGGGAAAATATATTAGTACTGATCGTACACGTCTGCCTGTTATTCTCATTACCACAGGCTCGTATGTAGCAGCGTTCCAGCTACCAGTTGGTAGAATCTTGATTTCTCACGAGCTGAAGAAGACTGATTAGTTTTCCCAGCGTTATACTACACCCGTCTACTTTGGCATCAGCGGGGTGTGTGTTAGTAATGCCAGTATACGCGTGGGTGTTATTCTCATTAAAGGTTGGTAGGGGCCCTGCTTGGCTTTTTCTAACACGTTAGTTTGTGTGAGTTTTTGTATACTTGTATGCGCGCTTGTAGTTGACTATCGTTGTGTTTTCGTTATACTTGTGTGTCTGAATCTAAAATGGCCCTGATTGTATGGTTGATGTCTGGTGTATACTTGTATGGTTGTCGTTATGTTTGTGTTTATGTATTTGTTATAGACAAGGAGACTCGTGTAGACGCTGATATATTGCCTAGAGGAACAGTTCAAGCACCTGGAACCATATTGACACGGGGTGATAGTCCTCTTGCGGGCCGGATCGACATCAACCACTCTACGACCCCCTCACTATATTACTACGTCCAGACTCTTAGTTCAGATTATATCCTCTTATTATAAACATCGCTATATCGACCACTAATACCCCTTACCACCATATCCTTCTTTATAAGCTTTTCGGTGAAGAACCCACCCTTGCAGGTTACTACCACACTTACCACCACACCCTTGATACCGACACGAACACCCCACTCTTCCTTACTTACATTCTCACATCAACCAACAAGAATTACTACGACCGTATATGTGGTTGGATCCCTCGATTTCATTACACCTCTATCCCACCAGCCCCACCTAATCACTACTGTCTTATTTCACCATATACACTCTACTCGTTTTATCTTTCACTCACCACATTCATATACTCCTTTCTAACCAAAATATATATAACTTTCCTCCTTCAACCACTTCATCCGTGCTCACACCCTCTCTTTCTATTTCCAGTATTTACTACCCTTCATCCCTGCTCACAACCTCGCTTTCCAGTACTTTTACAGAACCAACCAACATAGACACGAATACTTTTACCTTAATTACTTTCACAGACACCCGCCAACAACCCACAGATTTGTCGTTCCCACCAGCTACCGCCAAAAATATTTTTTTACCCAGTCGGCAATTTTCCCAAAAAATATCCCATATTTCATTCATAAACCCTATATATCGCCATCTTGGATGTGTTTTGTGTGGATGAGTTTCAAAATACACTACTTATGGATGTCATGGCAGTAAGTAAAGCAACAACATGGTTCGAGACACATACCTTAACATCAGCATGATTCCTTAGTGACTCTATGAGCATGCTCAGAAAGAAAGTGATTGTTGCCTCTGGAGTGATCACAGCTGACAAATATTAGTTTCATTTTCTTGCCAGGGCATGCGGTTGTACACGGAAATGAGCAGGCTGACAGGAAGTCGTTTGCGAGAACCAAGTGATGACTGTGAATCTACAACCATGGTCAGACAGAGAACAGTGAGTTAAAAAAAAAGGTGTGGCCATACAAGAGCAATATGCAGGAAACAAAGACGATTAATAAACCACCACAGAACTGGTGTCGTGAGCCGCTACACGCTACTGGATTTGCTGAGGAGGGGATTCGAGAACTTATGGTCTGAATTATTCATTGTGTAATGAGAATGATCTGTCAACTAACTAACTAGCTAACTAACTAATTCCTTGGGTGTTAGTAAAATCATGAACTGTTTTTCTCTACCCAAGGTGTCTCCAGTTTTGGAAGAAGGATACAACGTCCTATGCAAAAGTCCGCGCATCCTTGAGAGAGGAATACAACAACATGGGATCGATGTCGTAAGATCTTGTTGTTATTTCAGTTGTATGTGATTGTAGGAAGTTGAGTCAAGAACTCACATTAGAGCATTTGGGATATTCTCATACGGACTCCGTCCTCATCTACAACAGCCAGCGAAGAGTCCCAATATTAATGGCACCAATAACAGTCTGAATATGATCTTTCAGGCCTTTCCCCCGAGTCCTGCCTGTCGTTCATATCCTTTGGTCACTCCCTGCAGCACCATTCACTCCAGTCCGTGAATATCTATCTGTTCTTCTGCACTATAAACATGATCCCAAAGGGTCCCGACTACATCTGCCTCATCATGCCACCAATAACCCACCAGGCGGTGCACACCAAGCAAATCTATCTATATGCTTATTTCCCAACCCACCAGCATGTCCTGTGGAAAAAAAAATCCAGCAGATGCTCTCAATCGTCGATGTTTGAATTGAAGAATGCCAATCTTAGTTTAAGTATGATTAACATGTTCGACTCAAAACTAACACCCGCTAAAGACATAACAGATATATTTTGACAAACAAATATTTGGGAGTCTTCGTGGCGAAGTGGTCAAGCCGTTTAACTCGGGTTCCGAAGGTTGTGGGTTCGATTCCGGGCCTCGTCCTTCGGTTCACGAGTTAAATTTTTCGGAGACTCCTGTGGGTCGTCGCTAGAGCTACGGAGTTCGTGCTTTGTGGGACGCTTTCCGCGCTGCGGAAAGAGACCGAGCCATATGGGATAACACCCGGTGCAATGAAGTCGACCCTGTCAACTTTTAAGCGACTTTTTTCAATCAAATATGTTAAACTATCGCGTTACATGTTCACAACCATGTTTACAACTGTCAAAACTGTCATTTACTGCCAATATAGCACCTTTTGGTGTATGGCAGAGGGGTCTTTGACCCTGAGGAATTAAGGCCGCCTGGCTAGTGCAGCCGCCGCGAACTGTGCAGGTTAGGAGTTTCTTTTTGCCCACGACAGAAAATAATCCAACATTTTGTTTTTCCGTAGTAAATTTCAAACATGAAGACATCCATTAGATTGCAACATTTTTTGTCTGGTATATTTCGCTGCTTTCTTACATTTTTCATCTTGGAGTAGTAATTCTATTACTTTATGTTTTGTGGATTCAGCAGAATACACCTGACAAGATATATATATATATATATATATATATATATATATATATATATATATATATATATATATATATATATATATATATATATATATATATCATGTGCCATGTCGGAAAGCGTGGGCGGTCATGACTCGCCATTTCAATCGATCACCAGAGTCGTGGATCAACTCAGTGTTCCTTCTCGACCATGCCATGTGGCCAAGTCATCCAGGTATTTACTTCTCCGTCTTCCCCTTGCTTTGTTCCCTTCGACCTTGCCAGTTGTCACCAAGTTCTCCAATTCATTTCTTCTCCTAACATATCCAAAAATGTGTTGACTGTCTACGTCTAATTTCTCTAACCATTTTACGAATTTCATTTGTCTCCTGTAGTATTTGATCATTTGTTTTTCTGTCTGCCCAAGGAATTCTTTGCATTCTCCTCAGAAACCACATTTCTACAGCCATCAGATGTTTTTCAGCTTGACTGCTCATTGTCCAAGTTTCACTTCCATACAAAAGTATAGGCTCTATGTAGCACCTCAACACTCCTTTTCTCGTTTCAACTGACATCCTTTTATTGTTCAGTATGTTTTTCATCTTGCTAAAGATGATTCGCCATGGTGATTCTTGTTCTAATCTCTTCAAGGCATCTCGTATAAGATGTTATAACTGTTCCGAGATAATTAAATTTAGATTCACTTGTTGAAGAATATTCCATTTACTTGCATATTACATTGTGGTACTTCTTTCTTCCTAGTGACGACCATAATCTGTGCCTTTTTACAACTAAATTCTAACCCCAGTTGTTCACTGTGTGCAACAACCGCGTCTACAAATTGTTGCAGATCCTGCTCATTGTCTGCAATCAATAGGCTACTGTATCATCTGCATATCTAATATTATTGATGTTTCGTCCTCCAATAATGATTCCATGTATATCTTCTACATTTATGAAAATATTTTCACTGTATCGGGAAAAATGATCTGGGGAAATTACACTTCCCTGTCTCGCACCTCTCTTAATAGGCTGTTATTGTGCTACTATTATCAGGATCTCCAATAAGGCCTTACAAAGGCGATATTAGTTAACAATAGTCTAGTAGGGTGACACCAGACAGGAGAGACACCGAGTACTATTAATAGCCTCACTAGGAGACACATTTGTGTCAGACCAGAGGTAAACGAGTACAGCTGAGCGAGGGCTTTCCCCAAGCTTGTCCTTACGAGTAACCGTGAAGTGCCAGGTTACTCGAACTCACAAGCCAGCGTGCTGGCAAGACCATGCACGCAATAATAGTTACTGCACGGAGGAGAGTGTCCGTGCTTGTCCACGCAATGTGTAGCGTGTGGACAGACTGACTGGAGACGGTAGAGAGAGCAGACGTATCCTTGACCAACGCTATATTTTCTAGACAATAGGCAAACATAGGGCTGTTCATTTAGATTGTGAAATACTAGCATCATCTATCATCACGTTAATGCATTCATGTTGTATATGATGATGAAGTACAACGCTCGTAGAGCCATTCAAATGTCGGCTCTGAATAAATTGCATTCCTTTCGCAAATGACACGAGTTGTTATTTCGTGCGGTGCGAAAGTAGGGGAGTCTTGAGAATCGGCAGCGCACAAGTCGCTGACAATTATCAATCCTTATGCATGGCAGATTGTTGTTTCAAATGTTTGTTTTTAATAAGTCTAATGTCTTTCTCATCAATTTGTAGGTCTGCAAGCATATCTACCATGTTGACATGTCTTACACTATCGAAAGCCTTTGTGTAGTCAATAAAGCAAAAACGTATATCTTTGTTTACTTCTATGGAACGTTCAATAACTGATCGCAGCATATACACAGCATTTACTGTACCCTTTCCTTCTACAACCAACATTGTTCTTCCCCTATTTCAGGCTGTATTTTCTTTCTCACTCTTTGCATGATAACTCGTAGCAAAATCTTCGTGATGTGACTCATTATACTAATTGTTCTATGTTGATCACATTCCAAGGCACCTGGCTCCTGATTTCTTAGGGATTGCAATAAATACAGAATTACATAATTCAGAAGGTGTATCATATAATGTGTTCAGCAGTCTGGTGACTTGCTCTATTCCATATTCATCTAAAGCTTTAATCATTTATTTTGTGATGTTATCTGAACCGGGGGTATTGCCAGCTTTCATATGTTTAAGAATATTCCTAACCTCCATCTTAAAAATTGGCGGTCCTTCATTATTAAATCGAATATCATACTGTTCATCTGTTTTATTATCATAACGGTTTTTCGCATAATCTGACCATTCATGTAGAATCTGACCTTTTTTATATTATGATTTTGCCATCTTGAGTTTTTAGGCAACATGCTGATGTTCTTGTTCTTTTATTAGTCAGTTCCTGAATTATTTTGTGCACTAATTTGGTATTTTGACTGTTCTGTTGTTTTTCAATTGCTATGCAATTTATCTCAAGCCCTGCTTCTTTTGCCTCCTTATATAATATTCTGACTTGTCTGTGAATTTCTTCATATTTGACAAGATTATTTTTGTTGAGTCTTCTTGTCTCCATTAGTTGTAAAATTTCTTCAGTCATCCATTTCTTACGACCCACCTTCATTAATTTTGGAATAGTTGTTTCTACTGCTAAACTGATTAAATTCTTCAACATTACATTTCCCATTGATCATCCACACCCTGAAATATTATCTCTAGATCAGACAATGCATCAGATCTGTTCTTTACCTCTATGTTGAATTTGTTTTATATTTCTATGTCATTTCTGAATGTACACAGATTATATTTAGTGTTTCCTGTTATATACTTAACTTTCTTTAACTTTACCCTCAATGTACCTGTAAGTAATCTGTGGTCACTATAACAGTCAGCACTGGAAACTGTTTTGGCTATGGTTAACGCATTTCGAAACATTCAAAATGTAGTCAGTCTGGTTTCTAATCCTGCTATCAGGACTCCTCCATGTCCATAATCTTCTAGGGTGTTGTTTAAACCAGGTGTTTCCTACAATCATTTCCTGCTCTTTTGCCCACTCTACTAGTATCCTCTTTCGTTTCTCTCTCCCAAACCATAGTTTCCTACTGTGTATCTATCACCTTGATTTCCTAATGTTGCATTGAAGTCCCCTATTATGATGTTTCTGAATTTTTACATTTCTTTAAAGCTAACTCTCCTGTTGGGGGATATATTTGAATTACGTTTGGTGTTTCCACCTTGTCGTGGTTGGGGAGCTTGAATTTCTCAATGACCCTGATAGCTATGCCGGCGGTTGCGTAGCTACCAGCAGGGCCTCCCAAGCCGGAAAGGTTAACGGGTAGAGATCAAACAAAGAGAAACACCCTGGTCTTCCAGGTTGGGGGTTGAAGCGTGGGGTTAACATCCCCACTTTGTAAAACCAATTTTGTTACGAAACAGCTAGATAAGCCTCGAATTCGGACTGACTTATTTGGACAATTATCTCGGAACGTTAAAGGACTCTTGAGATTTAGAACATGGAATGTACGGACACTATATCGAGCTGGAGCGGCTGAAGAACTAACCCGGCATCTGGTTAAATATCAAATGGATATAACAGCAATTCAAGAAATAAGGTGGCCAGGAGAGGGTACTTTAGAGCAAAATGAAATGATTGTAATATATGGAGGAAAGATCCAAAATAAACATGAATTATGAACAGGTTTTGTCAACAAAAAAGAGTTATGGGGAAAGTTCTAACTTTAAAGCTGTTTAAGACAGAATTATTACATTACGAATGAAAGGTAAGTGGAAAAATATAACGATGATTAATGTACATGCACCTACTGAAGAGAAAGATGGTGACGTTAAAGAAGACTTGTATAAAGATTTGGAAGATGTCATAGAAGAAATCCCTAAACAGGACATCCTGATTGTGCTGGGAGACTTCAATGCAAAAATAGGTAGAGAGCAAACTCATTAAAAAGTGGCCGGTATGGAAAGCCTACATACAACTTCAAATGATAATGGATGGAGTGTCATCAACCTGGCAGAAGCCAAAGGATGCAGATTAGCAGTACCAGACTACAAAGAATGAATATACACAAACAAACTTGGAAATCATATGACAAGAGAACCTATAATCAAATAGATCACATTTTAATTAACAACACAAATGCATCAAACATACAGCAATTCAGAAGTTATAGAGGAGCTGAGTGCCACAGTGACCACTTCCTCGTTGAAGCAAAATTTAAGATAAAACTTAAGAGAGCTTTCTATAATAAATTACAAAGAATACACCCAACATATAACAGAGAAAAACTACAAGACATTACAGTCAAAGAGAAATTTACAGATGAAATAAAATGTAAACTTGAAACTCTGCAATACCCGTTGGAGGAAAGCGTTAACCAAACTTGGTTGAACATCAAGAATACATTTCATTCTACCGCAGAAGAATGTCTCGGTGTGTTAACCACGTATAGAAAGAACAGATGGTTCAATCAAAAATGTGAAGCAGCAGTCATTAGAAAAATGAATGCCAGACAGCTATTGCTAAATGACATCAACAATATCCAAAAGGAAGAGCAATGTAAAAATGAATGTAAAGAGGCTACAAAAATAGTTCGACAGCAGAAGCGAGAATATATGAGTAATATAATCAAAGCAATGGAAACTAATCACCAGAAAAACGAATCCAGAAAGTTTTTTAAAGAACTGAAGTCAATGAAACGAGGGCACCAAAACAACACATATGGTGTAAAAGACAAAATTGCGAATATGATAAATACCAATGAGGAAATGTGCAACACATGGAAAGAATATTTTGTTGAATTACTAAATTGTGAAGCTCCAAGTAACACTTTCCCACAGGAAGAGGTTCTAACGTGTGAACCACAGATTGAAGAACCTGCATTTGAAGAAATCCTATATGTAATCACACGACTTAAAAACAATAAGGGGACTGGGACTAATGGAATTGCTGCTGAATTTATAAAGGCAGGTGGCCATGCATTACATCTAAAGCTATACGAACTAATAATAAAAATCTGGAGGACAGAAGAATTACCCCATGACTAGAAAGAGACATTATTGATACCTATCTTTAAGAAAGGAGACACGTTTCAATGTGAAAATTATAGAGGAATATCACTACTGTCCACAAGCTATCAGATACTATCCGCAGTATTACTAAATAGACTAAAATCATATTCAGAAGACATACTAGGTGACTACCAGGCGGGCTTTAGACAAAACAGATCAACAATAGATCATATATTTATCTTACGACAAATAGCCCAGAAAAATTGGGAGTATACAAGAGATCTCGAAACATTTTTGTGGATTTTCAAAAGGCTCATGATAGTGTCCATAGAAATAGCCTATGGAATGCTATGCAGTAATTTGGAATACCAAGGAAGTTAATCAACATGACCAGACTATGCATGGATGATAATTATAATATAGTAACAAATAAAGACTGGAAATCAGACCTTTCCCAAATAACATCTGGCTTGAAACAGGGTGATGCACTATCGCCGCTACTCTTCAATCTGGCTCTAGAGAAAGTTGTAAGGAAGGTAAAGGAGGAATGTGATATTGGAGAAACATCCAAGCTGCTTTCTTATGCAGATGATATGATATCAATCAATCAATCATGTGCCATGCCGGAAAGCGTGGGCGGTCATGACTCGCCATTTCACTCGATCACCAGTGTCGTGGATCAGCTCAGTGTTCCTGTCTCGTCCATGCCATGTGGCCAAGCCATCCAGGTATTTTCCTCTCGGTCTTCCTCTTGGTCTGTTCCCTTCGATCTTGCCAGTTGTCACTAAGTTCTCCAATCCATTTCTTCTCATAACATGTCCAAAAAATTGTGACTGTCTACGTCTAGTTTCTCTAATCAGTTTACGTTGTTCATTTGTCTCCTGTAGTACTTGGTCATTGGTTTTTCTGTCTGTTCATGGTATTCTTTGAATTTTCCTCAGAAACCACATTTCTGCAGCCATCAGATGCTTTTCAGCTTGACTGCTCATTGTCCAAGTTTCACATCCATACAAAAGAACAGGCTCTATGTATCCCCTCGACACTCTTTTTCTAGTTTCAATTGACATCTTTTTATTGGTCAGAATGTTTTTCATCTTGCTAAAGGCTACTTTCGCCATGGCGATTCTTGTTCTAATCTCTTCAAGGCATCTCCCATCAGATGTTATAACTGTTCCAAGATAATTGTACCGATTCACTTGTTGAAGAATATTTCCATTTACTTGTATATTTCTTTGAGGCACTTCTTCCTTCCTACTGACGACCATAACCTGAGTCTTTTTACAATTTAATTCTAACCCCAGCTGCTCACTGTGTACAACAACCGCATCTACTAATTGTTGCGGGTCCTGCGGATTGTCTGCAATTAATACTGTATCATCTGCATATCTAATGTTATTGATGTTTCGTCCTCCAATGCTGATTCCATTTATATCCTCTACATTTCTGAAAATATTTTCACTGTACAGGGAAAAAAGATCTGGAGACATTACACATCCCTGCCTAACACCTCTCTTAATTGTCTGATACTGTCCCACTTCATTATCAATCCTTATTGCAGCTTGTTGTTTCCAATATATGTTTTTTATAAGTCTAATGTCTTTTCCATCAATTTGTAGATCTGCAAGCATATCCACCATGCTGACATGTCTAACTCTATCAAAAGCCTTTGTATAGTCAATAAAGCAAAGATGTATATCCTTGTTTACTTCTATAGCACATGATATTATAGGGGAAAATGAACAAAAGACATTGGAAATATTGACTCACTTAAAGGAAAAAGTCCAACAGATGGGGCTGGTTATCAACCAAGATAAGACAGAATATATGGTAATTTCAAGAGAAGGAATGGCTAAAAACTCTGGCCACATACAAATAGATAATATGACTATTAAAAGAACGGAAAATATACAAATACCTGGGTACAATCTTCAACTGCTCCAACATCATAAGGGAAGAAATACAGACTTTGTTATGAGACTATCTGTTTATATAGTAAACTGTTAGGTACTTAACCAGAAGTAAGTCGTGTTTATTTACAACATTCCTTTCCTCCAGGCTAAAGAATTCCAGCCTTGTATCGAGAGACTCAGAGGCATACTGGCTACACCGGAGGTTGTGTGTAACACCACTGTGAATGTATTGGGGCAGCCAATGATGAACGTGCAGCCAGAACTGACACACCTGGAGATGGCCACTAGGGTCAGTTCTTGGAGGCAGTGGCAACATTCACATCAAACATTTTTATCAAAGTTCTTACCAGGCAGCTAGGTGACATCAATAATGGAAATATTAAATAATCTGAAATGATTGAAGCAACAGATTCAACTCCAATTCATAATATGCAAGCTGAGCGGACTCTTAGGCATGATGGATGCCTTGATGCAGAGAGCTCCTTCAGAGTTGTGGTTCAGCTCTGTGTTCTTGTTTCGACCATACCATGTGGTCAAGCCATCCAGATATTTTCTGCTCTGCCTTCCCCTTGTTCTATTCCCCTCAATCTTGCCAGTTGTAACCAAGTTCTCTAGTTTATTTCTTCTCATAATCTGCCCCAAAATTTTGACTGTATGCTTCTAATTTCTGCAGTCAGTTTGTAGAACTTACTCGTTAGTTTTCTGACTGCCCATGGTATCCCTGCATTTTTCTCAGACACCACATTTCCACTGCCATTAGATGTTTTTCAGTGTGTCTGCTCACTGTCCATGTTTCACATCCATACAAAAGAACAGTAAAGTATATGTTCTGTGTAGCACTTCAGTTCTTTTTTTTTTCTGGTTGCAATTTAGGGAGGTTGTAGGACACAATTATAGGAATCAATTTGATCACATACTGATCACAATTTGATCATATACGCAGACAATTTTGAAACAGCTTGCCATCAATGAAGACAATAAGGACCACAAGGAGATTGCAATAGCGAACATGTACCAGTTGTAACTGAAAAATTTAAGAAGTTAAAGAGGGCTTCAACAAATACCAAGCTTTATTTGACAATACTTGAATCAAAACAGGAACTGAGTGATACATTTACCATTAATATGCAAAGATACAGTAGTATATAAAAGATGAGCAGTATAGATGAACATTTGTAAAAGCTGCAGTCTTCCTAAATGCAGTACCAAAGTAAAGGGGGCTTATCTGAAACAGGCAAATGTACTTAAGTATTTGGGTACTTTGATAACAACATATGCAAGATGTGTTAAAGACTAAAATGTAAAATAGCAAAACCAGCATTTCTCAAGGTGAAGAATATTCTGTGCAATAAATCTGTCAATCAAGGTGAGAACAATTAATAAATCTGTCAATCAAGGTGAGAACAAGTGTTCTTAAGAGCTATATCAGGCCAGTCCTGATGTATGGGAATGAATCATAAACAGCATACTAGTAAAGAATGGCATGGAAGCTGCATGCATGGACTATAAGAATCCATAAAAGTATTAAAAGCAAACTCCAAAACATTAAATGTGAAGGCTTAACTGATCTATACATAATTATTTTATAATGTGGACCTAATTATTTATTAAACCCGAAAAATCAGCATTCACATAATTTACATTTGCATTTACTATAATAGCCGGCTCCGTGGCAAAGGAATTACGGACGCAGTTCGTAATCCCGCATACCCGCGTTTGTAACAAGCTGCGGGCGATTTGGCAGCATACCACCTTGCCTTGGTTTTTTACAAAATGGAATGGGTGCCGGTTGTTCAGAAAGCAATGGCAAACTACTGAACGTCAACTTGCCAAGAGATCACAACATCAAAAAATACTGGTGTTGACTGCGACGTCCTGTAAAGGATATGCAACTAACTTTATTTTAATTTACTATAATATACTTAATTTGGATGAACGGTTTCTTCTATGTTCACATAGCAGTAAGACGAACTCTGTGATGAGTTGTCAACAAAAACTACTGTCTTCCAATAAGAAACTATTGCATCAACAAAAACACAATAAAAATGTAAACTGACAAATAATAATATTAACATTAATTATGCATGCAAAGAATACATTACTTAGCATTGTAAATGTCTTTGTGCTAAAATTTATATTTATTGTTAGTTTTTAGCTTGTTTACTAATCAGACATAGCAAGGAAAATGTCTTGTTACTGGCCAATACAAGCTATGATTTACCACAGTTGCAATCTTCTTCGGGTGCCTGGTCTGGGCAGACATTGACCACGACTCTCCAGTCCTCTCTGTCATCTCGTATTGTGATGAAGTTGGTGTTGCTTATATTATTATTTGTCACTCAGCTGTTTAAACTGTTGCCAAACATCTCTCTCTGCCTTCCTCTGCCTCTCTTACATAGTATATTTCCAGGTACGGTTAATTTATCTATTGCACCTCTTTTGTTATATTCCCCTCACAATTTCATTTATCTTTTCCTTATGGCTTTGATGAGAGATCATATAACACCTGCAGCTGTCAGTACCTCAGTATGTTTTTTTCTTCTCTGTCTATGATATTCTCAACATTCTTCTAAAACCACATCTCCACAGCTTCCAGTTTCCATTACCATTTCATTACTCATCCAAGATTTGCACCCATACAGAAAGAAAAACATGCCAATGCTATATTTCAGTCAGAAAATGTTTGTACTTTTCATGATGTTAATTTTTATAAAAGAATCTTTGTATATGGTGATTTTATTCTTGTTCTATGGCCATGCTTTCCATAATATGTCATACTATAGCTTAGATATTGAACATGATTGGCCTGTTGTGATTTTTTGTTTGTTTTACACCTTTAATATCTATAGAGGAAATTAGAAAGTGTCTGCTTTCTTGGAAGCTACCATGTATTCAATTTTGCTAATGTTTACAGATAATCACTTTTGTTTCATTCTACTCAACCATCTTGTTTAAAATGGCTTGAAGACTAGACGCATCGAAACATTTTGACCGCTGTATCATTCTCAAAACATAGATAATTAATAAATATTTGATCAGTTTCAGTATAAACTTTACCAAAGTCATGTTTTAATCATTACTTCAGTTGTAGGTATACATTTGGGTAAATAAATAAAAGTGGACTGGGAGACAGCAGTGAAAGTAACCCAGGGGGTTTCTGCGATGAAGTGGTTTATCAATCAGCCTCAGCCTCAGAATGTGGTTGCCATGTAGCTGATTACCGGCTCGTCTATTCAACCAAAAGGACAGTTGTAAGCAGGGACATGTAACAAAGGAGAATAGCAAACAAACTAATGTCCTTGCCATTGTGGTCAGTATTTACTCTTGCAAGTCATCGCCGCCGGTTATACAATCAATTACCAACAGGTGCGGGCTGACATGCGATGATTCTAAATCAAGTTACATAAAGTTCAACGCTGTAAACTATCTCCTAAACAATAGATAATTATCGATAATCACCAACTTACGGCCTGGCGTGACCTTGACATCGGCGTGTGCTGAGCTCAACTGCCATTCACTCGGCGTACAGATTATCGAGCGTGACAGGCTTGTATAATCAGCCACTCAACTCGGGCGACACTCTTGCCTCAGGTTGAAGTATCTTTGCAACCCTGGAGTAATGTCAACTTCATGTCGCTTGACTTCTGCACTCCGCTTTCACAATCGTCTTGTACGAAGACCCTGGCAAGACTGATTCTGTCTCGCCGCGTCTGTTCCGTGTACCACACAACTAATGTCACGTGATACGCAACTCCTTGGAGTCACTTCCCTTTGTCCCTCATCATCATCTGTTGCTCACCAACTTCTTTCAACTTAATCGTGTGTTCTTTGTTGATAGTGATCATGTGAACCATTCTCACTATGCCGATTCTTCTTCTCTTGTAAACATGTTCTTACTCTATCCGTTTACCGCTGTCTACCTCATATCGGTCCATGGCAGTGGTGGAGCTCATTTTCAGACTTGGTCATTTGGTTCATGAGTGCAATTTTTCAGAGATCTCAGGGTGTTGTCGCTAGAGCTATGGAGTTTGTGTTCTGTGAGATGCATTCAGCAGGTGGTTAGCTATACTGCAGAGAGAGAACGAACGAACAATCCTTATTTTCAAAGGGGTGAGAATTGGGTGTGCAGGCCCGTCTTGCATTCTGCCCTTCTCTATTTCTTCTCATACATTATTTCATTCAACATCACTTATGAAGCTAATCTTAGACAACAAAAGAACAATAAGCATTAATACGCATGAAAAATTATCTATAATACATGACTCACTGAGACAATGTTTAACATGGGAATTTTAAACACCTAAGGAAGATGCAACGTGCCATATATATGGGAATGTTTATTGACTAGTTGTCGTTTCAGATAATTTACCATTATTATTTTTAGGGGGGCATGTGGTATGTGCTGAGGTAGTGTTCAAACAGGTTGCAACTGTATGTATACTGATTGGTGGTGTCTTTGATTTCTTGTGGAAGATTGTTTCACAACTGAGTGGCAGAGAGTCAGAGCAATGCATGGAAAAGCCGATTGTAGTGAAATTTATCCTTTTGTCTTTTAGCCTTGTTTTTTTTTTAAAAGTAACCCAAAGCTAATTTTAAATGTCTAGTACTTGATGTCAAATGTGGAATCTGTTCACAGTGCTTTATACTTCACAGTTAATGTAGTGGTCTGCAGTAGTATAACATTGGCCGTATTTTGCATTTGTTCATTTTCTTAATGTAATTTCATATTCCAGTAACTTACTGTCAGAATGTCTTTGAACATTGATTTGTTTGTATTTCTGATAAATTTGTATTGCTAAATTAAATACAGCATTGGTTTGAAATAAGTGAAATTCTACTGCTGAAGTTGTTGAGTACACATTAAGGTATATAACTGATCCCCCTTCCCCCCCCCTCCCCCCAGGAATGCTAAACTGGTCAAAAATACACGCTAAAAGTCGGATGTGTTGGCCTAAAGGTTTCGACCCAAGGGTGCCTAACGAGACACACCGCAATTACATCTGAAAAAAAAACACTCTGGATGAACGCAGAGAAAAAGAACTGATCCCAAAGTATATATCTTTTTTTTCTTCTGAAGTTTGTGACAAGAGTAAATGAATACAGTACCTCAGTCGCCATGGCACTTGAAAATTTTTACTTGTGCCAGCATTTTCAAATTAAATTCTAAAACGTGTTTGCATTTGCCAAAATAAAAAATAAAAAATCATGATACTTCCTGTGAAAAGAAGGCTGGCTCCTGAAATATTTTACGTTTTTTCTGGTCGTGGCGGTGTCTTCTGACTTACTCAACAAGAGTGATTTTGGTCTGTTTTCATACCTCCTGCATGGTGTTTTTCTTATCAATAAATACTTATGTGAATTAAAAACCTCTGGGAACAGAAACAGGGAGTTTATTTTATTAACAAATCAATTATCAAGATTATTTATACTTTATGTTAGTGCATCTATTTTGTGCACATTGTTTGATAACTTGTTCATGTTGCTTCTCAGATGAAGCAATATTTTGTGATCCCTCTTTCCATTTTACGATTAAAACATTTATTTTTTATGATTACTAAAGATGTAATAGATTTTGTTTTAGAGATATAATAGAGTAGGTGGATGAGAACCATCGGTATGACTGAGCTTTAACTCTTAAATTAGATTCTTAAAAGTCGAGAGGATTGACTTAACTTCACCGGGTTTTATCCCACATGGCTCCGTCTGTTTCCGCTAGGCGGCCTACTGAAAGCGTCACACACAGCACAAACTCCGTAGTTCCAGCAATGACCCACAGGAGTCTCCAAGAAAAATGCGCTCTTGAACCAAGAAGACGTAGACCCACAATCTTCAGAGCGCGAGGCAGATGGCTTGACCACTTCACCATAGAAACTCTCTTTAAACTGACTTAAATGGCTTGAACACCAATACATCTTAAATCAGATGTATTTAAGTTTGGGTCATTTAAGTTCTGAAAAGAGCTTACATCTGTCGGAGTGAAGTTGATTTAGAATTTTTTCTCCTGACCTAATACTGCCTCTAAATGGGCATTGTTCCACAGTTTGCCTTTACCTCTCAGAGCCAAGAAAACAGCAGGGCATGCAAGACTGGTACACTTACTTCCCATCCATGGAGAGGCATATAAGGCTGTAACCAGCTCGTGATTCAGCACAGATCATACGGACTAGCTGGGGTTAAGCCTAGGCTGGTAATACACCTTCCGCAGGTTTGAAGTGTTTCTTTGCCCCTGAATTCAGCCTAACAATTTGTGATATAGCAGAGCTATACTTACACTATGTCGGTATTATTTTATTCAGTGTTTTCGATGATTTGTTTATGCCCAATGTGGGGATGAATTTTATATCTCAAATAGAAATTAATGTACACTTAAATGTTTATTGTTTGCTTTATTTTTGAGTTGTTAATGTATGAAATAAACTGCTCCACAATGTCCTTGAGTTTCATATAATTCTGCTGTACAGCATGAATTACAAATCAAAGGGCAGTTTGATAGATGTTATGAGACAGCAAGGGTGTATCAAAATGATGGCTTGCCTTCCAGCTTGGTAGTCAGGGTTCGAATTTTTCATCAATGAGAGTTCGACAAATTTACCTAGTTTCCCTGGTCAACCCAGAGGAAATGATTTAAGAAATAAAGGTGGTTGGCTCAGTATTAACCATATCACACCATATCGAGTGCTGATTGGTATATACAGATTTGGGGCCAGCTCCATATACCTGTTATAACCAAGGTGTGTAAAAATGTCCTTAAAAATGACAGAATTAAGAGATGATTACATGACAGCTGGTTATTTAATAAGTATAGAAACAACATTGCGCTCAGTGTAGACATCTATCCAGCCATAGCTAAACGTGTAAGCATAATATCAAGGAGATACAGAATTACACAATGTCAACTTTGACACCTCCAAGGTTTTGCAAAGATATTGCCTCTGTCACAATGGTTTCATTACTCCACTATCATTCAGTGCTTTATAATGAGACATCTTGTGAATGATGGTATAGAGTAGCTGTTCTCTCATGCATGGCAGTGTGCCTGCTTGCTCTTTTATCGACAACTGGTGAACATGGCACCAGAGCTACTTTCATTCTTGAGTATATGACAAACCCTCAGTGTGATCCACCTACCTGTAGCCATAGCCATTGAAATTTGAATACAGTGCAAACCGTTTAAGGTGATCTCAGGTGTGGCAAATTTCTGTTGTGGACACTAATGTATTGTACGTTGTATAAGTATGATAAGAACTATTTCTTGGGATCTATGTGAGTTAGCCTGATCAAGTCTGCAATGTATAATAATAGATACTTGTGTCATAGGAGGTGGAATATCAAGGACAGGAAGATGTAATTTCCTATACTTAAGTGCTCAAAGATAAAGAAGCGCAACACTGACTTTTAATGGGCCAGAGAAGAAAAGGACAATAAGGAGAAATAGAGAAAGAGCACTGTGTATATCCTCCTCTGTTAACAAGAAAAGGGGTAGAATTTAGACAGAAGATTCCAGGAGTTCTTAGGGCGGGGGATGTACTGTTGTACACCCCAGACAGAAGATTACACTGCTGGACTGTAACAGGATCAATGAGTTTACACAACAAACTACAGACTAAACAAAACAAATTAAGAACAACAAAATTAGGTTTTTATTGACAGAACTGCATGGTTTAGTGACAAACAGGCATCCTGGACATGTCACATAACTGACATATACAGAAATGGGAACCTATGTTCCCACAGTAATCACTGCTGCCTAACATCGCTATGCACATGACTAGGTACCTATCTCCACAACCCAACAAGGACATGGCAACAACAGAGCCTAACGTAAACAACAATGGTAACAGCAGGTATGGACTCTCTATTGTAATCATCTCAGGACTCATGGACAGTTGGTACATACAGAAATGGGAATCTGAAATCCCACAGTTAGAGATAACTGCTGCCTAGTACTAACTACAGGGGCGGTCTCTAAATGACAGTGAGACCTCAATCATGTTCAGTTGAGTCGAAGGGCACCCTCAATACCCACACAAGACACCCGCATCACATAAGTCGACTGGGACCAGATACAGCGAAAAACCATAACATAACGAGTAACAAAACTATAACCCTAACAGCAGAGATATAGTGGCATAAACAGGCATAAACAGGTATACGAAGGGGATGTGAGTGGCCTACGACATTAACCAGAGCCGGGGCTCAAGTTTGCTCTACAACCCACAAACATGGCCAGGGGTCACTACCTGCAATGCATGACAAGGTACAACATCTAATTAATAATCATCAAAGAATCAATATTTGCATCAACACATGGACTTCACAGGACAACAACTACAGCAACGGTGTATGCAAACAGTGTCCTTGTGGCACAAACATAGACATGGACTGTGTAAGCTCACACCAACCACATGATACTTCAACTGGACAACAATGACATGGATAGGTTATAGGATATACTCCACATAAAATATAAACAGAGCACACACGCTCTACAGCATCCTTCGGAGTGATTGGGCCCACAATTAATGCAACAGCCACCACCATATCATGGGACAATCTTAATGTGAGGGTGGATCATCCCTCGTCACAATGCTCGCAGCCTTTCCTGGCCTCTCATCTAACTCAATATTTACTTCTTGAACACTCTCAGTTCAGGGGGGTCATTACCTACAGACCTCTGACCCAACACAACTTCTCATCACAAACACCACAGGCTGAGAATACCACTCATAAATGCCAATGTTACACAGCAACACTCATCAACTAGTCAAAATCAACACCGAACACAACTCAGTTACACCGGTGTACCACGACTCTAACAGGACAACACCATTTGAACATGTACATACAGGACATAAATACAGCCCAATGCACCAACAGCAATCAAGCAGACATAGGATATGCAATTCAACATGACATCACCAACTAGATGTGTCATTGTACTGATGACAACTAGACAACATCACTATACCAGAAGTACAGTTCTACACATAACACCTACAACAATCAGGACACAGGCTATAACATAAGTCACCGCCAACAACTCAGACATATAACGCCACATAAAACCATCACAATCACCATCCCAGTCATTTTAGCCGACATCACTACATGGTCACCCTCACCATGACAAAGCTCACTCAATAATACCCCAGATTCATTATGGGTGCCCTATTCAGCAACTCTTCCAAGACTATTCTCAAGACTATTCTTCTTAAGTTCACATGTGTCCAACCTGAGCAACACAGATCATTATCCCCATGAACACTATTATAATCATAAACCACCCTATCATGTGTAGTGTTCAACCTGGCACCTTCATCACTACACCCAGTCATGAATAATTATTACCATAGCTCCATTTATCTAGAAGAACATAACATACATTGTCATCAAGCACCATATATCTATTACTTTCACCGTGCCACTCTACACCTTCGTACGCCAGCAATCACTATATTTTTGGCGTTCTTGAGTCATGATAAGTCATCTGGCTTCAAACAATATAACATAATGGAGGCGTCTCTCATGCCCTGGCACCCTTTACTTTCCATTACATGTGAGATATCTCAATACCTCAGTACATTATAATATAAAGACACCGGCCTTCCCCTTTCTTGTGGGAAGTTAAATCATAAACACATCTGTACCATGTTTCCAGCTCAACTTCATGTTCCTCATTATAGACCAGACTGGTATAGCCACCCAATGATGTACTTTGCCTCCCTCTTACTGACTGTACAGTCCACCTGGAACAGCCCTGGTTACCCCAGGCCATTCAATCTACTGTTATCTTCAACCTCACCATGCTACTATAATAATGGCATTATATTATATATATCCTGCACACCTAATCTGGCCACCTTCATACAGGAATACCACCCAAATAGAATTAATCATAACCTAATATTTTATGCAACAGTGCTCCATATCTGATATTATAACACCAATGTCAACCAGTGCTGTCTAATGCAAACCACCTCAGTGTATTATTCTGTGTTACTAGGCAAAAGATGTACACTTGTGTCCTCTTTTCCCCATCATTCTTCCTATGATACCCCGGTTATAAACTTTGCTATCTTACGCTTCATGTCCCATGACAACTACATATTAATATCTCTGCGAAGGGTGGTACGCAGCACTAAATCACATTCTTCCCCTCAGTAAAGCCACACTTCATTCGCAGTTGTCATGATTACATTATGATTGCTCATACGCACCCCGCGTATTAAAGGTGCATTATTTCCTACGCCTAGTAGCTATCAATCTGCATGGCGTCCCTACAATTCAACACATTATTTCCTTCACTTCTATTTATTACCTACATGTCCTAACTACATAGCTTAACCATTAACCCATCATTGCCACATATAACATGTAAGTACTCTTCTCTGCTTTACACATGTTATAAATATTACACCTATATTATGGTTATTTTCCCCTACTCATAAGCATTCAATTTTATGCATGGCTCCAGTCTCTTCCTCTACTCTGGACTATGATACTACATATTTTTAATACTGTATTGAATCGTGGCTATATCAAATTCTATAGAACTACCAAACACAGTACGAGTATCGATACTTGATTACTTCCAATCCGTACTGCACTGTCTGCTACCTTAAATCTAAAAACCTACAAATATACACACCGTCGTATGAGAACATCCTTTGTCCTGGATCTTCAACAACTACCCCTGGTATTAGTTTTCTTACTACATCCCTGCCAATCTGCAGAGTAGCACTTTTACAGTTACTAATTGAGGCGAACCCATGTTGTTGTCATTCTGCCGATCATCGCCATTTTACTTGTGAAAATAAATACTAATTTTAGTCACTCAGGAACAGAAGAGTTCCTCATTCTAGGTAACACTATAAACCGAACTACACCGAATTGTACCTCAAACCTGTGGATGTTAAGTTTGGAGCTTCCAGTTGGAAACTAGCAAAGGCACCACTATCCTATCTTTAATTAAGCTATCTAAATAAATTTAACTCACCAAGAGTGGGCTTACAAATTGCCAGTCATTTTGATGGATTTCCTCGGTCCTCGTGTGTGGGCCACACAAGCCAGTCATGGTTAAATCTAGAGGCATTTGTGACTCCCTGCTCTGGTCCAGTGACTGGGGAGGGCTGGTTAAAGCCTCCCTATTCTATACAACAGCCATCTACATAATCGCTCCTTCGGCCACGGTTGTCTGGTTTGGAGAGACCGGGAAACTGACACGCGCCTCTATTTATCCTCGCTTCCAGAGCGGCTTCCCATCGTACCCCAGGGCACTGCAAGGGATGCTGGTACTGGTAACATTATCATCATCATGTATCGCGCCAGACGATTACACATGTATGTAGGTTTCTGGAAAATAAACCCATTTTTCCACATATACTTGCAAACTTAAAGAAGGGTAATCGCACATGGATTACCGTTGTAAGTTTTTAAAATGCTAAGAATTTAACATGTACTAAATATTGACAATACAGGTTGAAAGATCAATGTGCTCTCTTATCACTTTTTTTGCCACTTGAAGAATTGAAATGATTGTATGAAGTGGACTTTAAATGGCCAATGAAGTTTGAATATTCAGTCTCTCCGGATGGTTAACCCGGTCAACACATGCCCGCAGAAGTCGGATGTGTCGGCCTAACGGTACTAGAACTTTGCTCTGCTGTAAACAGGCACAACGCAATCACGTCTGAAAAAAAAACTCCGGATGAACGAAGAAGAAGAAGAATATTCAGTCTCAATGTTGGCAGCAGTAGCTTATATTGAAAATAAAACCAAGCTTGACAAAAGTATAAACTATGAGTTGCTCTCTGTTTTTTTTTTTTTTTTTTTGCATATCCTTTACAGGACATCGCTATCAACACCAGCACTTTTCAGCTGTATGTTGATTTCTTGGCAAGAATACGCTCAGTAGTTTGCCATTGCCTTCTGAGCGGCTGGCTCACATACCCTGTAAGTTACTGATGTGATTCGAACCACTGCTGATTCTCACCATCATCACGTTACCGACGTGCTCTCTGTTACTGACAATAATAACAATACACGACTATTGAAGCCTTATGCTTGGAATAATACACTGTAAGCTCTTTAAATAGAATCTACTGGACGGTTAGTCTGCTGTCAGCAGCTGTCATAATTCCAACTCCAATCTTATATATAAATTAGGATCTCCGTCTGTCTGTCTGTCTGTATGTATGTATGTCCTTTATTTGTTCGCGAACGGCCCATCCGATTGAGATGAAATTTTCTACACGCCTTCCTTTCATTCCAGCGCTGCCAACTGTCGTATTTTTTTTTCTTCTTCCTCCTCCTCCCTCCTCCCATTCCCAAAATACGTACGTAAATATATGATGATGATGATGAAAGAATCCCCGAACCAAAACGCTAGGGAAAGGGAAGAAAATGACGTGACTACACAGAATCGTCACTACGGCAATCATCATCATCATCAAGTGCCGTGCCGGCTGGCGTAGGCGTTCAACTCTGCTGCTGATATATATGCCTCCATGCCACGGCAATATCAATAACAATTCATCTTTTTATGTGTAAGGAAGTTATCTACAGTCGTGTAGAAGGGAAGAACAATCAATGGAAGGACCGAAATCACAGAACCTAGACGAGTATGAATTCGGAATGGCGAACTCCCTCCTCCTCTCTTCTCCTCCTGCCTCTACCTCCTCCCCTCCTCCTCCCTCTACCTCCTCCCTCCACCCTCCTCCTCTTCCTCCTCCCTCTACCTCCTCCCCTCCTCCCTCTCCCTCCTCCCTCTTCCTTCTCCCTCTTCCTCTCCCCTCCTCCTCCATCCTCCTCCCTCCTACTCCCTCCGCCTCCCTCTACCTCCTCCCTCCTCCTCCCTCTACCTCCTCCCTCCACCCTCCTCCTCTTCCTCCTCCCCCTCCTCCCTCTCCCTCCTCCTTCTCCCCCTCCCTTCTCCCTCCTCCTCCCTCTCCTCCTCCCTTCTCCTCATCCCTCCTACTCCCTTCTCCTACTCCCTTCTCCTCCTCCCTCCTCCTCCTCGCTCCTCCTCCTCCTCTCTCCTCCTCCCTCCTCCCTTTTCCTCCATCTACCTCCTCCCTCTACCTCCTCTACCTCCTCCCTCCTCCTCCCTCCTCCTCCTTCCTCCACATCCCTCTTCTTCCTCCTCCCTCCTCATCATTCCTCCTCCTCCTCCCCCTCCTCGTTCTCCCTCCTCCTTCTACCTCTTCCTCCCTCCTCCTTCTCCCTTCACCTCCTCCCTCCTCCTCCTCTCTCCTCCTCCTCCCTCCTCCTCCCTCTCCCTCCTCCTCCTCCCCCACCTGCGTTCTCCTCCTCTCTCCTCCCTCTTCCTCCTCCCTCCTCCTCCCCCTCCCTCCTCCCCCTCCCTCCTCCTCCTCCTTCACCCTCCTCCCTCCTCCTCCTTCACCCTCCTCCTCCCTCCTCCTCCTCCTCCCTCCTCCTCCTTCAGCCTCCTCCTCCCTCCTCCTCCTCCTTCCTCCTCCCTCCTCATCCCTCCTCATCCCTCTTCCTCCTCCTCTTCCCTCCTCCTCCCTCCTCCTTCTCCCCTTTACCCCCTCCTTCTCTTAATCCCTCCTCCTCCCTCCTCCTCCCTCCTATTCCTCCCTACTCCTCCTCCCTCCTCCTCCTCTTTCCGCCTATCTCTTCCTCCCTCCTCCTCCCTCCTCCACTCTCTTCCTCCTCCCTCCTCCTCCCTCTTCCTCCTCCTCCCTCCTCCTACCTCCTCGCCCTCCTCTTCCTTCCTCCTTCGCCCTCCTCCTCCCTTCTCCTCCTCCCCCTCCTCCCCCTCCCTCCTCCCCTCATCCCTCCTCCTCCCTCCTCCCTCCTCCTCCCCCTCCTCCTTCCTCCTCCTCCCTCTCCTCCTCATCCCTCCTCCTCCATTCTTCTCCTCCCTCTACCTCCTCCCTCCTCCTCCCTTCACATTCCTCCTCCTCCCTCTTCCTCCTCCTCCCTCCTCCTCCCTCCTCCTCCTCCTCCCTCCTACTCCTCCTCCCTCTACCTCCTCCCTCCTCCTCCCTTCACATTCCTCCTCCTCCCTCCTCCTCCTCCTCTTCCCTCCTCCTCCTCCCTCCTCCTTCTCCCTCTTCCTCCTCCCTCTTCCTCCCTCTTCCTTCTCCCTCCGCCTCCTCCCTCCTCCCACTCTCTCCTCCTCCTCCCTCCTCCTCCTTTTCCCTCCTCCTCCCTCTCCTCCTCCTCCTCCCTCCTCCTCCTGCGTTCTCCTCCTCCCTCCTTCTCCCTCCTCCTTCTCCCTCTTCCTCCTCCCTCTTCCTCCCTCTTCCTGGTCCCTCCGCCTCCTCTCTCTTCCTACTCTCTCCTCCTCCTCCCTCTCCCTCCTCCTCCCTCTCCTCCTCCTCACTCCTCCTCCTGCGTTCTCCTCCTCCCTCCTTCTCCCTCCTCCCCCTCCTCCACCCTACTCCTCCCTCCTCTTCCTAATCCCTCCTGCTCCCTCCTATTCCTCCCTATTCCTCCTGTCTCCTGTCTCCTCCTCCCTCCTCCTCCCTCCTCTTCCCTCCTCCACCTCCCTCTTCCACCTCCCTCCTTCATTTACCCAAGACAGACAGACAGACAGATAGTCGGGAACGGGATCTTATATGACTACTTATATGATTTAAATGAGATGCTCTCCACCATGGGCTGGGCCGGGTCAGACAGACAGATAGACAGACAGACAGACAGACAGACAGACAGACAGTCGGGAACGGGAACTTATATGATTACTTGTATGAATTAAATGAGATGCTCCCCATCAGGGTCTGGGCGAAGCCGGGCCGGGTCAGACAGACAGACAGACAGATAGACAGACAGACAGACAGATTGTCGGTAACGGGAACGAGAACTTATATGACTACTTATATGAATTAAATGAGATGCTCCCCACCAGGGTCTGGGCGAAGCCGGGCCGGGTCAGCTAGTAGTCTTATATTAAAGACGTTGCAGTGTCTTTTTTAAAAAGCGTAGAGTAGCTAATGGGGCATTCAAATATGTTAGTAATTAGTCGAGGCTGGATACAATATTGAAGTCTTTATCAGTGCTGACTATCTGGTCCATGCAAGAAATATTTTGTTGGAGGCTTGACTGTTCATTCTTTATCCCAGACTGCTAAATAATTTGAATAACGAAGACACAAACAATAGATTGCACGATTTATTGCCTGGAATATTTTTCTGCATCTCGTCAGGTACATACTGCAGAAATCACACGACAAAGTGAAATAACTAGATAACTCCTTCAAGCTGAACTATACACATGTTCGCACAGTAATGTCGATTGTCTACCACGGTAATTTTAAACTGAACTAACATGTCTTTCTGATTGCACAAGGCTGGCATACAGTAGGTTGATCTTTATAGCTTCTGCAAACTTTAACAAACGGCTACTTTGTGTATTGAACAACACACGGAAGGCACTGTCTCTCAATTACATGACCGCTCTCGAGCACGTGCTTTGTGACCGATGAAGCGGGACTGTTCCGGTGTGTCGGGCTACCTAGGCTACCATCGTCTGTGTATAGTATCTTGTCGACCCAGTTCTGAATGTGTTCCAAAACCCTGTTGTGTAACTGCCGCTCTGATCTGCCGATGTAGATGGCCTCGCATCTGCATGTAAATTGGTAAATTTGGAGTACAAAGCTACATGTCCTTTTACTGCTGGGGTGGGGATCGGTGTTATTCTGTACCTGATAACTGGAGTTGCATCACAGAATGTTCGTCCGACTGCTGTGATGAGCCGGTCCTGCAGACGTTGCATTATGTCATCCCCTCGGAAAGTTAGCTGGATGAATACCTTAAGTTTAGGGACTAGTTTCTTCTGGTATTGGTTTGGGATGTTGGCAGTGGTGCTTTATAAATCCTGTGGAGTACCCATCCAGGTTTAAGGCATTCTTCATAGTTTCAAATTCCTCTGTCAGTGTGTCCTGTGTGCATATCTTCCTAGCATAGTCAAACAGGGTCCGTACTAAGCCTCGTTTGTACTGGACAGATGCGAAGCTCTGAAAATTTAAGTATTGGCCAGTCCATGTTTCTTTGCGGTACACCGATCTTTTAATTGTGCCGTCTGCTCCACGTCTCATTGTGATATCTAGTAACGGCAACGCTTCGTTGTGTTTGTGTTCCATAGATAGAGAGATGTTTTTATGTGTCACGTTCATTGTGGCCTGGAACAATGTTGCTTATAGCTCGTCTGTGGTAATTAGTATATCGTCCACGTAACGACGGTAGAAGGCCAAGTTATTGATGTCTGATGATCTCTTTTCTTCTAAATGTGCCATGAAGATGTCCGCTAGAATAGGTCCAAGCGGACTCCCCATGGCCACTCCGTCAATTTGGTGGTATGACTTCTTTTTAGAAAGCTAAATTGTATGTTGGCTGTACATAATTTTAATAGCCTCTCTAGAATAGCTGTTGGTATGCCCAGTGTTAGTTGTTAAAAACCCTGAAAAGCATGTTAGCCTCTGTGGCTTCCTTCTACACATGGTTGCTGGCCTAGTATAACTGGTTAATGATAGATAGTCATTAGTTACGTTAGATAGAATAATAAATTACATTCTTTAAGTTATTAAAATACTAGACACTGCTGGTGCTGGTTGCTTGCTTGCGTTCACTGGCTGTGAACTCCAGCGCGAAGTCCTGTATGTCGAAGAAGACATCCTGTTGTCCAACATCACTGTGATGTCATACAGGACCTGAGGTTTGCGTGAGTATCCGTTGTCCCATGTCTGGCTTATTGGTGTGCAGACTTGTGGTTCCTCGCCATGCAGACAGATACTCTCCGACTCAGGAAGAATCAGCGATCCTACTATATTAGCCAGGACCCCGAAGGGACATGTTAGTAGGTCTTGGTAGTACCTCGGAAACACCTTTGCGTCCCATACTAGACACTATCTGCAGAGAAGACAGTTGGAAGTATAACTGCAGTGATGGCTTCAATTGCAAATCTGTTTTCTGTTATATTCTGCAGTAAAACATGGCAGCAAATACTGACTGGCACCTTGACGTCTTGACAGAGGGTAATTTGTAAAATAGAGTTGTACCTCTCCACAAGGGCTGAATTTAGAGACTGTGTGTTACCCATGCAGCATAATCCCTCTCTCGGCCTGCCTAGTTTATTCCACAGGAAATGTATCACGAATATGTTTGGAACTTCTTCGTTCATCCGGAGTTTTGTTTTTCGGATGTGATTGCGTTGTGCCTGTTTACAGCAGAGCTGCGTTCTTGAGCCGTTAGGCCGACACATCCGACTTCTGCGGGCATTTGTTGACCGGATTAGCCTTTCCGGGGTTGCGTAAGACGTTTAACTTTTACTGTTGTGTTATTCCCCCATCAAAGCAGGCCCATATAGAACAGCCGAAGTCATAACGGCCAGCCCTCAAGGGAAGGCAGGGGTAGACCACGAGCATTCCCTGCCATCCAGGAGGCTTCCATAATTGCAGAGCCGACACATTATGCTCTGGTACTGGCTCACCCAAGTAATCGTCACGTCCCGCACATGGCTGCTTAGCCTCACATCCGTATATTGGTTCGCCCGTTCACCACAGGCTATTCCTCCGGAAACCAGAAGAATGCAGTCTGTAGATAACATCCACATAGTGAGCTTTCAATTCGGACTTTCCACGTAATGGATTTGCCATCCAATCAATATTCCATTTCGTGCCACTAGGACACGTTCCACCTTTGATGACGCCCACATAGTGAGCTTTCGATTCGGACTTTCCACGTAATGGATTTGCTATCCAAGCAATATTCCATTTCGTGCCACTAAGAAGCTTATTCCTTCTTTGATGACGCCCACACAATGAGCTTTTTGATTTGGACTTTCCACGTAATGAATTTGTTAGCCAAGCAATATTCCATTTCATGCCTCTGGGACACTTTTGTAACCGATATATCTGTGATATGAAGTGTGGCAGTCTAAGTACTTCTTCATGCACCGTTAGATGTCAACTTGAATGTAGTTAGAGTAAGCTGCGGTCAACTTTAGCTTGTTGATGTCTCCATAGAGTATCCACTTTAGTAACTTTGTCTAAATTGCTTTTAAATTATATAACTTGCATAGCTGGATAGCTCTTGAAAAACAAATCCAACGATACCCTATTCAAGTCTGTTGGTCAATTTTGAGCCGAGGATATTAATATGTGTGTGTAAGTTTATAATTTACAAGGAAGATATAAAGAAAACGGTTTTGACCTTTCCACTTTTTGTAACCCTACCTACACACTTGTCACCAGATCTTTTCTCCCTGTATAGCGAAGTAATAATGAGAGAGATCAAAGAGATGCCAGGAATACTAGTTGGAGGTTATAATATAAATAATATACGCTATGCAGATGACACAGTATTGGCGGCGGACAATTCAACAGACCTACAACAATTTTTAGATGTTGTAGTAACAGAGAGTGCAAGGAAAGGACTCTCCTTGAATATCAAGAAAACAGTAACAATGGTAATATCAAAGAAAATGGTGACACCAAAATGTGACATAGAAATAGAAGGGAAAATCCTTAACCAAGTGGATAATTTTAGATACATAGGGGCATTTATAACATCAGATGGAAGATGTACAACAGAGATTAGGAGCAGAATAGGGCAGGTAAAAGCCGCATTTCAGAAAATGAAGAGTATCTTATGCAATAAGTCGCTATCACTGAATGTAGGAAAGAGAGTGCTGAAATGCTATGTAGAACCAGTTTTGCTGTATGGCAGTGAATCTTGGAATGTGAATGAACAAATTAAGAAGAAATTAGAAGCAACAGAAATGTGGTTCCTGAGACGAATGTTGCGAATTCCTTGCGCTGCCAGAGTAACTAACGACGATTGCCTGAAACAGGCTAATGAAACTAGAACATTATATACAACAATAAGACAGAGACAAACATCTTTCTTCGGTCACGTGATGAGAAGAGAGGCATTGGAGAACATCGTAACAACTGGAAAGATCGAGGGGAAGAGAGGCAGAGGCAGACCAAGAGAAATGATGCTGGATGGATTGAGACGGTGGCATGGAGGAATATCAGCAGCAGAGTTGATCCAGAAAACCAAAGACCGAGATCTATGGAGAGCCATGAACGCCTACGCCAGCCGGCACGGCACTTGATGATGATGATGACCTACACACTCACACAACTGTTGGTTGCACTGTCGTCAAGGAGATTAACACAGCGCTGTCTAAAACAAGGGCTTATAACTCTGCCAGTTTATATATATACTCAGACGCATATATCACGCCATGCCGTGATGACGTCAAACCGCGCGCAGACTGCGCGCAGCAAGACTTGTCCGCCAGCGTAGATTGCCGTAGATCAGTGGTTCTCAACCCTTTTTGGCCCGTACTCCTCTTCACCATATTTTCAGAAAGTCACACCCCCCCCCCCCCTTTCGTATTTCCTACCTAAAAATTTGGCCCGTGCCCCCTTCACCATATTTTCAGAACGTCATTCCCCCCTTTCGTATTTCCTACCTAAAAATCCTGCCCTGCCCCTACACAGTATACGTAATAATAGACGCTAAATTTAATAGCACATACTTAAAACAAGTCTAGATGTCCACATAAAGCGTGATTTGTGGGTCTACTTACTTTATAAAATGAATTTTAGAAGGGTGAGACGTACAGAACCGTACAGTATGCAGGGAAAAACAATATCAAGTAATCGGTTCTTGTATTAACACGATATTGAAATATTCTTAATTCCCCCCCCCCTCCCCCCCCCCCCCCCCCCCCCCCCCCCCCCCCAGCAAATATCCCCTCCGGTTGAGAACCACTGCCGTAGATAGATGCATTTTGACAAAAAATGTTCCATTGGAAAGATTCAAAATTATCAATGAGCCCGCCCATGCAGAGTGATGAAAATTTATACACAAACACTAAATTTGACATTGAATGCAATCATGCATTCATTGGCATTCATATCGCTGTGAGTACTCTCTGTCTCTCTCTGTCTCTCTCTGTCTGTCTCTCTCTCTCTCTCGCTCTTCTCTCTCTCTCTCTCTCCCTCTCTCTCTCTTCTTGCATGTCCACATACACTAGCATTTTGTCTGTTGAAGTGTGTCTATGTAAGTACGCGTGTTCATGCACACCAATCCACCCAGACCAACAACACAATGGGGTCGTGGTCAATTTTACACGCCTCCTACCCCGCCCCCTTCTTTCTATGTGCTCACTGTACCGTAACATCCAGCACCGCTATACAAATACACCCAAGTTTTCCGTAGTCATTCAAAGGTCCGTACGTGAGGTGAGTATACAGTTTTTTTTCTCTATAAAAAGTTTTTCTATTAAAAATTTTCTTCGACTAACATTCTTTTCAATTAACATTTTGTCAATTCTCATTTTCTCTCATTGCTTCCATTTTTCCATGCATTTGTTCCTCTCGTCCTGTCATCACCTTCTAATGTAGTCACAGGAGTTCTCCTTGACTGTATGTTGTGTTTGTGAATGTGTTTGTTTGCTGATGAAGGCTAACCGCCGCAACGTTCTGTATGTGTCGTAACTCTGTTATGTAAAGCTGCACTACTTTGTGTCATTTTATATTGAGTATTCCATAACAATATTAAATAGTCATCGCTGACAAGGAAACGGCTATTTCCAGCTATTGAAATATCACACCAGAGCATGCAATTTTCATCATTTTCGATTGGGATGAGCGTCCCGACTTTAATAGTTGAAAATGACAAGATTTACATAAAAATGGACGATACATCTAATAGCACAAACTAAAACAAAGAAATACATCTACATAAAACGTGATTTGTGGGTATTCTTAAGTCTGAAAAGGTCACTCTGTATCTCTGTGTGAGAAACGAATTTCAGAAACACGAGATGCACACACGTAAACCAAGGAGGGAAAAAACTATATAAAGTAATTGGTCACTTCTTTAACACGAACTTGAAATAATCAGGGAATTTAACATAACGAGTACTCTGTATATCCTTTAAATGGAGACACCATAACAAATTAACGGAAAATAATCTCCGGTAAAGTACGGCAAATCGGAAAGAAAGTACCTACTATAGAGCTTGTCCTCAAATGAAGCAGGTGTGGGCCGCAATCGGTGTTTATGCCACAAAGGAAAAACGTTAGTTGCATATGCTTTACTCGACGTAACATTCATCTCCAGCATCTTTTGCGTGTCTGTGATTCCAAGGCAAGTTTACGTTCAGTAGTTTGCCATTGATTTCTGAACGAATATAGAAGCCAACGCAAGACGGTCTGCTGCCAAATCTTCCGCAGCTGTGCTTTGAACGCTGTATGCGAGAGTCCGAACTGAGTCAGTAACACCTTCGCTGCGGAGGCGGCAATGACACTCTACTTAACGTGAAATTGTCTACTAAATAATCAAACAGCCAATAAATGCCGGGATTGACTCCAGCGTTCAGTGAAATTACACACAACTAACTTGTATGCGATCTACAGGACCAGACAGGCTGCCATGATTCCATTGACATACTAGCTGCAATGGATCCCACGGGTTCTTCTGTCCCTTCTCACGCTTTGAATACCTTGGCTTCATAATTAACAATCATAAGAACTGCTCAAAAGGTGTCCGAAGGAGATTGGTCGCAAAAATGCTGAAGTTAAACCAAATGAACAGTTTATGAACAACACCTCGAATCTATATGAAGAAAGATACCGAGATTTGCCAGTCTGAACATCCGAGAAACGTGACTCATAAACAGAATGGCTCGTAAAATGAAACATTGTGGCCATATTGAATTTCACAGTGGTTTGGAAAGAACAGGGATGGAAGGAAGGGTTACAGGAAGAGGAGTCAGCGGGCGATCAATAGAGAGATGGACACAGGACACTAAAGACACCCTCGGCATGGCCAGGTATGACGCAGGGGAACTGGCCGAGGTTTGACATATTAAACAGTGGGCGCGCTGAAAGCGACTTCCTGCGAGGGATTTGACACAAGATGATTATTTTAATGTGTCTTGACACAAGATGATTAATTTATATAGTTCCGTCGCCCTGCTACTGAGTGAGTGCGTGGCGCAACACTGTGGGCTGTGAATTTCGCGTGAAATGCTTCTGCATCTGTCCGCGGTTGTTTTCCCGTGAACTGCATGTTCGGAACGATGACGGCCGGCTGTTGTTGGATTGACTGGTTTGCCTTTTCGGCTCACGAGTGCGTTTTTCAGGAGACTCCTGGGAGTTGTCGTTGTAGCTACGGAGTTCGTGCTTTGTGCGGCGCTTTCGGTGGGTCGCCCTGCAGAAAGAGACCGAACCATATGAGATAAAACCCCGGTCAATGAAGTCTTTCTCGTGACTGCCGTTTTCATCGACGATGAACTGTATTTTTCGTGGAGGACTTTTGTGTTGGCATTCTGGCGCTGGCATTATGCACAAGTACCTGTGCGGGCTGTTAGCTTGCCGACACTCCTGTCTATGCCATTGTTCACATGGGGCAGTGAGGAGAATTTTGTGATATTCACTGGCACAAGAGCGGAGCAATATGGGGACGACCCGTTGCCGTAAAGTTGGAACCACAACTAACTAACTAACTGATTATTTTATCTAGACAATATATGTTATCACCCCAGTCAGTTGCATACAGTCCTCCCGCTTGCCCATCTTGAACTGTGGGTTTACTTATTCACATTAAACCGTGGCTTTACTTATTCACCTTAAACCGTGGCTTTAGTTGTTCACCTTAAACAGTGGCTTTGCTTGTTCACCTTAAACTGTGGTTTTACTTGTTCACCTTAAACTGTGGTTTTACTTGTTCACCTTAAACTGGTTTTACTTGTTCACCTTAAACTGTGGCTTTACTTTTTCACCTTAAACTGTGGCTTTACAGGTTCACCTGAAACTGGTTTTACTTTTTCACCTTAAACTATGACTTGACTTGTTCACCTTAAACTGTGGTTTGACTTGTTCACCTTAAACTGTGACTTGACTTGTTCACCTTAAACTGTGACTTGAGTTGTTCACCTTAAACTGTGACTTGACTTGTTCACCTTAAACTGTGACTTGACTTGTTCACCTTAAACTGTGACTTGACTTGTTCACCTTAAACTGTGACTTGACTTGTTCACCTTAAACTGTGACTTGACTTGTTCACCTTAAACTGTGACTTGACTTGTTCACCTTGAACTGTGACTTGACTTGTTCACCTTGAACTGTGACTTGACTTGTTTACCTTAAACTGTGACTTGACTTGTTCACCTTGAACTGTGACTTGACTTGTTCACCTTGAACTGTGACTTGACTTGTTCACCTTGAAATGTGACTTGACTTGTTCACCTTGAACTGTGACTTGACTTGTTCACCTTAAACTGTGGTTTGACTTGTTCACCTTGAACTGTGACTTGACTTGTTCACCTTAAACTGTGACTTGACTTGTTCACCTTAAACTGTGACTTGACTTGTTCACCTTAAACTGTGACTTGACTTGTTAACCTTAAACTGTGACTTGACTTGTTCACCTTAAACTGTGGCTGGGGACGGTTGATGACTTAGTTAGAATTATTGGATGGCCAGATCTCTGGCTGATCTCGGCGGCATGCTTGTGCTGTACTCACAAGCGTTGCCCGTGTCGTTCAAGCCGGAGCCTGGGCTCGTCGCTTGTCATAATGAATGCAACTCTCGCCGCCCATTCTTCCTTGCTCCCAGGACCACGAAATGTGATGCAGACATCATGGATCCATATCAGCAAAGAGCACAGTGACGCGCTAGCGAAGTTGATAGGGAACTGCAATGGTAATATCGTAAACATGGTCGGCGCTAGTTCAACACCTGGGCTCGTCGCTGGTCAGAGTGGGAGAATATTGGCCATCTATTCCTCCTGGCTCTCAGGCCTACAGAATGTGATGGGGCTATCCCATCTCAGACTCATACCAGGCCATATCTTCGGAACCATTATTTTTTGTTTTAAATTTAAAATGTTTTGCCATCGTTTCCTCCTGTCTCTATTGTCTTGGTAATGTTAAGATGTTTTTTTTTCAAATGGTGTCAACGTGTTTGCCATTGCCAATTGTTAAATGTTTTATGCTTCCTTGATTAACACTTAGAATGCCCTTTAAAGCTCTTTTCACCAGAAATCTGTGTCCTTAACGTTGAGTTGAGCTGAGCCAAGAACTGACATCACAGCATTCGGGACTTTCCCATACCTGCTTCGTGCTTATCCGCAACAGTCAGCGAAGAGACCCAATAATGATAGCACACGTTTCAGTCTGAATATGTGTTCGTCTGGTCTTTCCTCGGAGTCCTAAGTTTCGACCAGATCCTCTGGTTATTCCCTGCACCACCATTCTCCTCAAGCTGCCATGAGCTATCCATTCATCTACATCAGTGGTTCTCAACCTTTTTTGGCCCGTGCCCCCTTCACCATATTTTCAGACCGTCATTCCCCCCCCCCCTTTCATATTTTCTACATAAAAATCTCCCCACCCCTACACAGTGTACGTAAAAATGGAAGGTAAATATGTTAAAACAGGTCTAGACATCCACATAAAACGTGATTTGTGGGTCTACTTACTCTATAAAATGAATTTTAGAAGGATGAGATGTGCATAACTGTAAAGTATGAAGGGAAAAGCAATATCAAGTAATCGGTTCTTGTATTAATGGGATCTTGATCACCTGACTGTTAGTGGTCATGTTGAAAACCCCTCCACCCCCCCTCCTCTCTCTCTCTCTCTCTCTCTCTCTCTCTCTCTCTCTCTCTCTCTCTCTCTCTCTCTCTCTCTCTCTCTCTGTGTGTATGTAAGACGGGCCTTCAAAATAAAGTTCGTTCATTCGTTCGTTCGTTCGTTCTCTCTCTCTCTCTCTCTCTCTCTCGTTCTCTCTCTCTCTCTCTCTCTCTCTCTCTCTCTCTCTCTCTCTCTCTCCTCTCTCTCTCTCTCTCTCACTAACATTACTGGAATGTGAGTGAGAGCGTCCTATATCCAATCACCTCTCGATTATTGTTCCACAGTCTGGGATGGCTGCCCTAAATCTAATATGAAACGATTGTGTTCGCTTCAAA
>JACEFZ010001336.1:72500-105000 GCA_014155875.1 Cepaea nemoralis
AATTTGTTACCCTTTGAAAATAAAGTCTGTTCTTTCGTTCTCCCTCTCCTGAGGCGGAGATTGTTTTCCATTAATTTGACGTGGCTCTGTGCGAAGCGATTACAGATGCAATTCGTTATCCCGCAAACCTCGATCGAAACACAGCTGCGGGCGATCTGGAATCAGACCACCTTGTGTTGGTTTCCATACAATGGTATGTGTGCCGGTCGTTCAGAAATCAATGGCAAACTACTGAACGTAAACTTGTCGAGAAATCACAAACATGCAAAATAACTAATGATCTGGTTGACCGCCATGTCCTGTAAAAGAAATGCAGCTAACGTTGTAACCAACCGGGTCGACCGTCTAAAATGGTACCAGACAATGTTCTTGAAAGTAAAGGCGTCCGAGTTGATATTGACTACATAATCCACCCAGTGCCGACTGGTCTATGAATAATGGGTTAGCATCGGTAGCATAGTGGATGGACACTCACCTGGACGCCTTGAGATCATGGGGTTGCGCAAAGTGCTCACTCCAACAGAAGCTGTTGACGCATAAATAAGATCAGTTGCGCAGCGTGTTCACTCTAGAACAGGGCTCACCAAACTACGGCCCGCGGACCGGATCCGGCCCGCGACATCATTTCATCCGGCCCGTCAACGGTACTCGATCTTGCTTGATATAACGTATGGAACACGAGCGGTTGTGATATAATTTAAATGTAAATATTATTGTTTACAATAATGGGAGATCTTCACACGTGCGCAGACCTCCTGGCTGCTATGTGTCTTAAATTTATTATTTGTCAGAGTGTTGAGGACGTACATACAGGACATAGAAAGGACAAGGGACAGAATAGAGATAATGACATATAGGACATAGATAAGGACATCTACAGTATAGCAGATAGAGTAGAGACAGAACACAAGTCAGGACATAGAATGGTAATAAGACAGGACATAAGATACAGGACAGTAGATAAACAGGAGACAGGACTTAGGTGGGGACACAGACGTGTCATAACCAGGACACCGGCAGGACCAAACCGAAAGATAGGAGGGGACACCAGTTCACGGGATACCACCCTGAACGGACTAGACGTTAGTACAACCCAGCTTAGCACGGACGGACTGCAGTACTACGAGACTGGTATGACAGCACGGAGTTTTACGGACAGCACAGGGTTTAGAGCGACAAGGCCAGCCAACCGGTTGGGAAACGTCAGACGGGACCAGACAGTTTTCAGAGGAGGACACTTGTGTATTTCCGAGTATCCCCCCCCCCCCCCTATATGCATGAGAATATGGCGGCTAACTAAAAGTTCCAGTTCTGTGTTATTTGACGAGGCCCCTCATTCTCCCGATATGCCCTTCACGCCTGGCCGTGTCAGTTTTAACCCCAAGTCTCTCATTCTATACAACGAAATGGACTACTGACGTCAGAATCCTCCACTCTCGACATCTCTTTAAGGGCTTTAATAACATCGGCACGATACATGGGCTGGCCAGTTGCAGGAGATGCCGAGCCAACAAGCTTATCAGCTCCTTGAATCTGAAACTAACTACTGCCATTTGTTTTGATACCTTTATGTGGTGGTTTGAGTGTCAATGAAGAAGATTAATAATTTGGGACATCTATGTTAGGAATTTCAAACCGAGTTACCTACTTACTGTAATTAGTCGATTGTACGTTACTTAGGAGCCTCCGTGGTGAAGTGGCCAAGCCGTCTGCCAAACGCTCTGATTTCCGGCTACATCTTTCGGTTCACGAGTTAATTTTTTTTTCGGAGACCCCTGGGGTTCGTCGCTGGAGCTACGAAGTTCGTGCTTTGTGCGACGCTTTCGGCAACCCGACCTGCGGAAAGAGATGGAGCCATATGGGATAAAACCCGGTGCAATGAAGTCGACTTTCTCGACTTTTAAGCCCTAAATATTATATGTTACTTCTGAAGACGTCAAAATGCAAGTTAAGTTTATTGCATATCCTTTACAGGACGTAACTGTCAATCCTGTACATTTTTGGCTGTTTTGTCATTTCTTGGTAAAGTTCAAGTTCAGTTGTTTGCCATTGCTTTCTAAACGACCGGCATTCATACTAGTACCATTGTATGAAAACCAACACAAGGCTGTCTGCTGCCAAATCTCCCACAGCTGTGTTTCGAACGAGGTATGCGGGATTATGAATTGCGTCGGTACCCTCTTCGTCATAGAGCCGGTTCTAAAAGCAAAAGAAAATAAACATGACATCGGTTGTGATAGTGACATGACATCCGTTGCGATAGTGACATGACATCGGTTGCGATAGTGACACGACATCGGGTGCGAAGGTGACATGACATCGGTTGCGATAGTGACATGACATTGGTTTTTATATTGACATGGCATGGGTTGTGATAGTGACATGACATTGGTTGCGATAGTGACATGACATTGGTTGTGATAGTGACATGATATTGGTTGTGATAGTGACATGACATTGGTTGTGATAATGACATGACATTGGTTGTGATAGTGACATGATATTGGTTGTGATAGTGACATGGCATTGGTTGTGATAGTGACATGACATTGATTGTGATAGTGACATGCTCAAGTCATGTTGTCTTTAATCAAATGTTTGTATTCAAACAGTTGAGTTATGTTCTTAGGGACACGTGCAGTTCATGACAACCCAGATACATAACTGCGTAGGAATCCAGGAGACGGTCCCTAACTCCTTTTACTCGGAGATCCTCACTCACCCGCCTTAAAATGTGGTCTAGCCGCATGAACGGGGTGGGACAAAGTGGGTACTGTGTTGTCCCGTCTGAGACCCACTTCCGTTTCGCGGACAGAGAGGCAGTATTGACAAAGAGAGAAAGATGCCGGAGAATGATGACATTATGGCATAGAGAAACATCGATATAAGAAATGATTTGCAGCACACGAGACAGAAGCCTGTGGACAGGCTCATTCACTACAGCCAATGCATGGACTTTAAGAAGAAGTAGCTCAGTGTTCAGGAGAAATGATTACAGTCTCATTTCATGGGCATCAGAATTTTGGGGAAATAGCTACATAGTTAGTTGGTTGGTTGGTCTGTTGGTTGGTTGGTGTGTTGGTTGGTCAGTTAGTTAGATTATTTTGACTACATATCAGACCATGCAGTCATTAAGTGCTCGAATCCTCTTCAGCATGTAGCGGTGGACGACACCAGTTCGGAGTTAGCTGATTAGGTTTCATTCACCCCTGCACATTTCTCCTGTCTGGCATCACCCGCTGTTTATACTTCACCTTGACACCGCAAGGTATAAGAACATGATAAGATGAGATGATGAGATGAGACAGAAAGATAGGAAATGCGCTTGATTGTATACTAATTGATTGATTGATTGACTGATGATTTAGGAACCGACATCACAGCATTCGAGGCATTCCTATAAGCGCTCCGTACCCAACCTCAGCAGCCAGCGAAGAGCTCCAACACCAATAGTTACAGTAGCAATCTGATTATATGTCCGTCTCGCCATTCCTCTGAGCGTTGAGCCATCGGCCAGATCCCCTCGTCACTCCTCGCTGCCTCATTCTTGCCAGACTATGGTGATCCATTTGCTCCTCCGAGGTGTACACGTACTATCACAAGGCCGCAACCACGTCTGCCTTGTCATGCATCAATACTCCACTAAGTTTTGCCGAGCGAGTCAATCTGTCCGCCTGTTCATTCCCCAACACACTGGCATGCCCCGGAGAAAAGATCCAGGTGATGCTTGCCACCGTGACCTTCGAAGCGAAGCAATCCACTCTTCACTGGCTTCTGAGGATGGGGACGGAGCGCTTATGGGAATGCCCCGATTGCTGTGATGTCGGTTCCTAAATCAATCAATCATTCAACACCGAACCATCTGTGTAGATAATCACATCACCCGGGCGAGCATTATCCTGAATTAGTAGCTGGATTTCCACTTATGTGGCTCCTGCTGGCCACTCCCTGTACTCCCGGCTTAATGCACACGTCTGACTGTTCCGCAGTCGATTGTATACTTCGGCACGAAAATGCACCAAATTACGCAGAGAATTGACGTCAATTACAGTCTTCTTATTTGTACAAGTTAAAAAGAGTGGTAAGTGTTAAATATATATATATATATATATATATATATATATATATATATATATATATATATATATATATATATATATATATATATATATATATATATATATATATAATTTGCAGCAAAGAACCTCAATGGCTCGGAATGCTGAAGAAGAAGAAGAACCGACATCACTGCACTCAGGACATTCCCATTGTCCAGGGCATCTATTCGACTTCTAGTTGCTTGTTTAATGTCCAGGCTTCCGCGCCATGCAATAGTGTTTAATATATGTAACATTTGATAATTCTAATTTCTAATGCTTTGTTAATATCTCTTGATGTTAATACTGGTTTAATGCCATTGTAATTATCTTTGGCTGGTGACTTCCACACACGTCCTAGTGCTCAAGTCTGGTGACTTCCACACATGTCCTAGTGCTGTGACACATGTCCTAGTGCTACGACACATGTCCTAGTGCTGTGACACATGTCCTAGTGCTGTAACATATGTCCTAGTGCTGTGACACATGTCCTAGTGCTGTGACACATGTCCTAGTGCTGTGACACATGTCCTAGTGCTCGTGTCTGGTGACCTCCACACATGTTCAAGTGCTGTGACACATGTCCTAGTGCTGTGACACATGTCCTAGTGCTCGTGTAAGGTGGCTTCCACACATGTTCTAGTGCTGTGACACATGTCCTAGTGCTGTGACACATGTCCTAGTGCTGTGACACATGTCCTAGTGCTGTGACACATGTCCTAGTGCTCGTGTCTGGTGGCTTCCACACATGTTCTAGTGCTGTGAAACATCTCCTAGTGCGGTGACACATGGCCTAGTGCTTGTGTCTGGTGGCTTCCACACATGATCTAGTGCTGTGACACATGCTCTAGTGCTGTGACACATGTCCTAGTGCTTGTGTCTGGTGACTTCCACACATGTCCTAGTGCTGTGACACTTGTCCTAGTGTTGTGACAGCTCCTCTTGTTCATGATTAGCTTGATTGTGCAGCTGTAGTGTTTCTATGGAACGAGGAAGCCAGTCCCATGCCCAACCCTCCTTGGTTGCCTCGTATAACATGTATGGCAGGTTACAGCCTGTTGTCGTGTTTCGCTTCGCATGGGGAAAAGAGTGGTTGATCATGCTGGTGTGGTGGGAAATGAGCAGGCGGACAGATTGACTGTGTCTGCACCACTTGGCGAGGTATTGGTGCATGATAAGGCAGACGCGGTCGGGGCCATTTGTAATAATGCAGAAGAACAGATAGATCAAAGATTGATTTCATCATTCATTAATTTGGTCAAAAACTGGTTCAGTGGATGTAAAAAAGAGAGGACTGGTTAGTTAAGACAGTCAAAGATTTGTTATGAGTGTCAAAGATAGGTTAGGACAATCAAAGATTGGTTGTCTGTCAGAATTAGTGTAGCCTGTTTGGTCCAGTTAAAATATTAGCTGGGTGGGGTTGAGTTGAGCTAAGAACAGACACATTGCACAGAGGGCATTCCCATACGTGCTGCGTCCTCTCGTTCAACAGCCAGCGAAGAGTCATACTACTAATCGTTCCCACTGCTATCTGATTGAAAGATCTTCTTGTCTTCCCTCTCAGTTTTGAGATTCTTCCAGAACCCCTGCCGATCCACCGCAATATCATTCTTTCCACATACGGGTTCTCAATTTTTCCCCCACCTTCTCCACCTGGTTCCACAGGCGCTTCACCAATTCTTCCTTTTTCATAGGTAATCTACCACTAAGAAGTGCATTCCCTCCCAGCCTATCAACCTGTTCATTCCCCAACACTCTTACATGGCCAGGGCAAAGAATTCATACAATTCTCACAATCTGTAACCTCTCGAGCGAGGTGAGCCATTTCACACGGAACATCCTTTCTCCACCTTACTTAACACACTCCTTGAGTCTGTAATGAATGCATTGTGTGTTGTAGTGGTCTTCTCTAATCAATGGAATGCCACAGTGACTGCTTCCACCTCCATTCTCATGCTGGAGGTTGTAGTCTCATATGCCAGACTCACCTTTTTCAAGCATCATCCTTTAGCCTTTACATTAAAACCCCAACACTACGTCTGTTTCTCACCACTGATCCATCGGTGTATATACAATGCCACCTTGATGTGTGGTACGCTGGATCAGTTGTTACACCTCAACCTCTGTGCTGTGGCCCGCTGCCCATTCTCTGCACTCACGACCTAGTGTTACTATTACATTGTGCTAGTCCGTCCTGTCTCCTGGTACTTTAACCCTCTCTTTTTCATGATTGATGGTCTCTAGATCACACACCTGGCGTATAAATATTTCTGCCTGTGCCATCCAGCACCTGCCTTGTCACAGTCTATGACCCGTGACCAAATCCATGGCTGCATGCAGCGGGTGATCCCTATCTGCAGCAACTCTCAGGTACCATTTGGCCTGAAGGACCCTATGCCTATCTGCGTTGTTAGTAGCGCCAGGATATTCCTCAAGCATATAATTGGTGTGTTCTTTGTGCACCCCAGGATCACTCGCATGGCTGCATTCTGTATGCACTCCAAACTTTTAAGCTGGCTCTTCGATACTGTCAGCAGCCCCAAACCATTCTCAATGACAGAAATTATTAACTGCTGAAAGAGCCTTAAAGCATCCTCTGCTCTACCCTAGTTGCTGCCAATGTCCTCAGTGCGTTAAGTCCCTTACTAGCCTTCACCACCAAAGCCTCCAAATGATCTTTAAAAGACTTATTCAGACAGGTGGAGTCCAGTGAAAGCACGGAAGACTCGTTCAGTGTCGGCGGTTCAGAAGTCAATGTTGTGCCGCAGTCAGCACGACAGCAGGAGGTGACTTCGCCTATTGCTCTTGAGCCATTGTATACGTCTTCAGGAATGGGTGACCAGGAGGAACAACAACTGGAGGAACAAGAGGAACAGGTTTGAATGACATAAAACATTGTTATATGTTAGATGTTGTAACACAGAGAACTATATAAATATGAAATCCAAAATCAGTATCATTGCACTCAGGACATTCCCACATGTGCTCCATCCCCTTCTACAGAAGCCAAAAAGGGGTTCTTGTGCTGAAGGTACTGTGGCAACCTGATAGATAGAACGTCCACTTACGTTTTTATAGGTCCTTTGGTTTGCTGCACTTCCCACTGGATCCCAGACAGCCTTCCCTGCATCAAACTGAGTTAGCTCATCGCATCGGCCGCACGTGACTGTCACTATATGCCATATTGGAAGGTTAACCCGGTCAACAAATGCCCGCAGAAGTAGGATGTGTCGGCCTAACGGCGCAAGAACGCAGCTCTGCTGTAAACAGGCACAACGCAGTCACATCCGAAAAATAAATCTGGATGAACGCAGAAGAAGATATGCCATATTGGGTGAGACCTTGGTCCATGCCTTCCCCCACACTAGCTGACCAATCTCACAGACACGTCTAATTGTGTACCCAACCTGTACCATCCAAGAACTGCCTCTCTTCAAACGGTGCCCCCTGTGAGAACAGAAAATTAAAAGAGGTGTGGTCGGGCGCCATCGTATACTAGTCAAGCGCGCCTATATATTCAATTTGAGGTTATCTGTTTTGAATACTCCTCAGTGACAGGGTTGTTGGTATACAGAAGTTTTATAAGATGAATCCACGGCTAAACCTTAACTTCTCTCAGATTGATGGTATCAACACCCCTAGCATCCTTAAGTATGTTTACTACAATTCTTCTGTCATCAGTAACTTCCACACGCACTTTTTCACCGAAAGTAATAATAACCCAACCCTCCCCCCTGCGCGCCAGAGATTTTACTTGAATACCTGGCATAACATCCCCCCAATTTGTAAAAGGTTCATCCATAAGAAGGAGCTTGATATATAGGGTGCTCCCTGGGATAGAACGATCGATGTATTCAGGCCTGGGCTGGCTGTTCACCACCAAACTAAGGGTGTAAACATTATCATCACCTCTAAGGTAGAAGCGGCCTACCTCATAGGCAACATATACCCCATCAACAATGTTAAGTATACATGGTAGTACTCCCATGTTTGTAAGGTAACTAGGTTTAGTGCCCGACCACCCAAGATAGGGATTTTGTACCACAAACCACAACGGCCAGTCAGGAGCACCAAATCGACCTTCCAAATAATTTTTTGTGGCGTTCCAATTGCCGATAGCTCTAGTCTGGGCATTTAACAACGCAGCAGTATGTTGCTCATCAACATAATTTTTAGTGACCACATCTTGTTCTCTAACCGGTTCAGCGACATTTTGTGATTCTATGGGTGCCCATATTGATTTCCTCAGACATCGGTCCCCCAGACCGCTTAGAGAGTCGCTCCGTAAAACCCCGGGTTGCAGCATCACTAGGTCCAGAAGGTTCTCTCACATTAGTGAGACGAAACCCACCCATGGATAGTGTACCTTGCATAGTATCCACATACTTGCTCACGAGTCCAGCTCGGCTAAGCTGGACAACAGTCCTTCCGTTGCACTTCCCAACAGACATGTTTATAGCATACGTAGTATTATGTCTTCAAATTGCTGCCCACCCGTCGGCCCATGAAGCACATGAAGACATAAATGGCCACAGATTACATCGTCTGCCCTCTGCAAATGCGAAGTTTGGGTGCGCACGGGGCACCCTAGATAATCCAGGATCTCCTGGGGCGGGTCAAGCCCGAAACTATCGAAGTAAATCGCCATAGGCCCCGCCCTGTAATAATCCACCCAGTGGGTCCCCTCACCCTCTGATGAGTCGAGATTGACTATCCCACACTCTGGGAAGCCAAAGAAGATTGATAAACCAACACAGAACTGGTGTCGTTAGCCGCTACACGCTGCGGGATTTGCTGAGGAGGGGATCCGAGCACTTATGGACTGAATGGTTCGATGTGCAATGAGGATGATCTGTCGACTAACTAACTAACTAACTGTACCCCCTGGTGTCACCCATGCCTCATACAGAGGGTGCTCCTTGCCTGATGGAGCACCTTGTGCCTGTCATATACATATGGCAGAGTCAAGATGGCAGAGCATGTACACAATGGGCATGACCCTTGTACATCCAAACATAACTGTCATGATCTCATGTTGTATGTGTGTTGTTGTTGTTGTTGTTGTTGTTGTATGTGTCCCATCCCGGGACCCATAAGGGAAGCAAAGAATAGCAACACTGTAGCCTGCCACGCATGTCGTAAGAGGCGACTAAGGAGGCTTGATGGTTCCGTCGCCCTGCTACTGAGTGAGTGCGTGGCTGTGAGTTTTTTGTGAAATGCTTTTGAATCTACCTGAGGTTTTTTGGAACGTGACTGCATGTTCGGAGTGATGGCAGGTGGCTATCTCCCAGAGTTGACCGGTTTTTGCCTTATGCAGAAATGCGTGGCTGCTGGGCTTCTGGTTGACTGCCACTGCGATCAGCGATGAACTGTATTTTCGTGGACTGTGTGGGTGAACATCTAGGAAACATTCAGATAGGAAAATGACAGCCGATTCCATCAGAGATGAACTGGGTGTTTTGTGGGGGACTGGTTTGTTGACATTCTGGTGGCGGCATTGATTCCGCACGGTTCCATACCAATGTCACAAAGGGCCGGTTTCTCATGGTTGCTGGCTGGAAGACTGATGTTGCTATGCTTATAATAATGCCAGAGTAGATTGTATATTCTTTCTTGTGACTGCATTCTTGATTGTGACGGAATTATATGATTGTGACTGAATTCTTTATTATGACTGATAATGTGTTCTTCTTGACTTTGTTTTACCCACCAGGTTATTCCAACAGAGAGTCGTTGGAATGAGGACATTTCATCACCAACTCCACATCTGGACAGTGATGAGGAGAACATGGAAGAGGAGGAGGGATCACAACATTATCATATAGATTGTCTTAAAGAATACAGTAAAGTGTATGTCATATTTGTATTAGAGACACCATTTGTATTATTTGTATGAGACACCATACAGGAGACAATATGAGACATTGAGACACCTGGCTGGAGACAACATCAGACGTTGAGACACCTGACAGGAGACAATATAAGACATTGAGACACCTGACAGGAGGTATCAGACATTGAAGACACCTGACAGGAGACAATATAAGACATTGAGACACCTGACAGGAGACATCGGACATAGAGACACCTGACAGGAGACAATATAAGACAGTGAGACACCTGGCAGGAGACATCAGACATTAAGACACCTGGCAGGAGACAACATCCGACATTGAGACACCTGACAGGAGACAATATAAGACATTGAGACACCTGACAGGAGACATCAAACAGAGACACCTGGCAGGAGACATCAGACATTTAGACACTGTACAGAAGACAATATCAGACCATGAGACACTTGACAGGAGACAACATCAGACACTGAGACACCTGACAGGAGACAACAGACAGTGAGACACCTGACAGGAGACAATATAAGACTTTGAGACACCTGATAGGAGACAATATCAGACAGTGAGACATGTTACAGGAGAAAAGTTAAGATAGTGAGACATTTTACAGGAGGCAACATCAAACAGACACTTTACAGGAGACAACATCATACAGACATTTTACAGAAGACAACATTAGACAGACATTTTACAGGAGACAAGATCAGACAGTGAAGCAGACATTCATGTGACCAGGTGACAGCTCTAGGTAAAACTCATCATTACAAAGTGTACAAGAATGTATCATCATCATCATAATATGCCGTTGTGATCAGCATGGGTGGTCATAGTTTGCTGACTTGGATCAGCTCATTGCTCTTATCCAGCTATGCCGTGCTTCACCCCATCAGCTCTTTGATCTTGTCCAGCTATGCCATGCCTCACCCCATCTTTGCTCTTTGCTCTTGTCCAGCTATGCCATGCCTCACCCCATCTTTGCTCTTGTCCAGCTATGCCATGCCTCACCCCATCTTTGCTCTTGTCCAGCTATGCCATGCCTCACCCCATCTTTGCTCTTTGCTCTTGTCCAGCTATGCCATGCCTCACCCCATCTTTGCTCTTGTCCAGCTATGCCATGCCTCACCCCATCTTTGCTCTTTGCTCTTGTCCAGCTATGCCATGCCTCACCCCATCTCTTTGCTCTTGTCCAGCTATGCCATGCCTCACCCCATCAGTTCTTTGCTCTTGTCCAGCTATGCCATGCCTCACCCCATCGGCTCTTTGCTCTTGTCCAGCTATGCCATGCTTCACTCAATCAGCTCTTTGCTCTTGTCAAGCTATGCCGTGCTTCACCCCATCAGCTCATTACTCTTGTCCAGCTATGCCTTGCTTCACACCATCAGCTCTTTGCTCTTTCCAGCTATGCCGTGCCTCACCCCATCAGCTCTTGGCTCTTGTCCATCAATGCCATGCTTCACCCCTTCAGCTCATTACTCTTGTCCAGCTATGCCATGCTTCACACCATCAGTACTTTGCTCTTGTTCAGCTATGCCATGCTTAACCCCATCTTTGCTCTTGTCCAGCTATGCTATGACTCAGCTCATCAGCTCAATGCTCTTTTCCAGCTATGACATGCCTCACCCCATCAGCTCATTCTCTTGTCCAGCTATGCCATGCGTCTCTCCATCAGCTCTTTGCTCTTGTCCAGCTATGCCATGCTTCACTCAATCAGCTCTTTGCTCTTGTCAAGCTATGCCGTGCTTCACCCCATCAGCTCATTACTCTTGTCCAGCTATGCCTTGCTTCACACCATCAGCTCTTTGCTCTTTCCAGCTATGCCGTTCCTCACCCCATCAGCTCTTGGCTCTTGTCCATCAATGCCATGCTTCACCCCATCAGCTCATTACTCTTGTCCAGCTATGCCATGCTTCACACCATCAGTACTTTGCTCTTGTTCAGCTATGCCATGCTTAACCCCATCTTTGCTCTTGTCCAGCTATGCTATGACTCAGCCCATCAGCTCAATGCTCTTTTCCAGCTATGACATGCGTCTCTCCATCAGCTCTTTGCTCTTGTCCAGCTATGCCATGCTTCACCCCATCTTTGATCTTGTCCAGCTATGCCATGCTTTACCCAATCTTTGCTCTTGTCCAGCTATGTCATGCTTCAATCCATCTTTGCTCTTGTCCAGCTATGCCATGCTTCACCCCATCTTTGCTCTTGTCCATCTATGCCATGCTTCACCCCATCAGTTCTTTGCTCTTGTCCAGCTATGCCATGCTTCACCCCATCAGTTCTTTGCTCTTGTCTAGCTATGCCATGCCTCACCCCATCAGTTCTTTGCTCTTATCCAGCTACGCCATGCTTCACCCCATCAGTTCTTTGCTCTTGTCCAGCTATGCCATGCTTCACCCCATCTTTGCTCTTGTCCAGCTATGCCATGCTCATACCAATCTTTGCTCTTGTCCTAGCTATGCCATGCCTCACCCCATCTTTGCTCTTGTCCAGCTATGCCATGCTTCACCCCATCTTTGCTCTTATCCAGCTATGCCATGCCTCACCCCATCTTTGCTCTTGTCCAGCTATGCCATGCCTCACCCCATCTTTGCTCTTATCCAGCTATGCCATGCCTCACCCCATCTTTGCTCTTATCCAGCTATGCCATGCCTCACCCCAGCTATGCCATGCTTCACCCCAGCTATTCCGTGCCTCACCCTATCAGCTCATTGCTGTTGTCAGCTATGCCATGCCTCACATCATCTTTGCTCTTGTCCAGATATGGCGTAGCATCTAGACTTGGCTTGAAACAAAACAGTGAATTAAAACAGAATTCCAAACCTGTGAGTTCTAATCGCTGTTTGAAGAGGCATTCGGCTGTTAATATAGACCCGCTTGCACTCAAGAAAAGAAAGTTGCATGATTTAGATAATCAAAGTTATCCCGTGAATGGTGCTTGGGCTGAGCCACCAGCAGCAGCCAGTCTGGAATCTAGCCATGGTGGTGTTGGTAGATTTGTTCCATATGAACAAGCACATACGGAGCTGTTTCAGGAGGACGAGGTGAGTGTCAAAGATGTGAGTACATAACCTTTTCTTCTGTCTATACTTGTCCTGTCTATACCACTTGTGCCTACATGTGAGTGTTGTATAACCACAGTTTGTCCTGTCTGTACTAGTTGTGCCTACATGTGAGTGTTGTATAACCACAGTTTCTCCTGTCTGTACTACTTGTGCCTACATGTGAGTGTTGTATAACCACAGTTTCTCCTGTCTATACTACTTGTGCCTACATGTGAGTGTTGTATAACCACTATTTGTCCTGTCTATACTAGTTGTGCCTGTATGTGAATGTTGTATAACCACTGTTTCTCCTGTCTACACGGTGGCTTGTCTTCGATATCATTGTATGACCTGTCCACATGTCCTTCAAACACAGAGCCTGGCATTCCCTAAGATGACTTTCCAGATCCCCAAAGATTTCTCATGCATGAGTCGCAAAGTTATCTATGCGATCATCTGCACACGTAGTAGATGTACTTTAGGGGTTTGAGGCCAAAAGGCTGGTGGCACCACAGGAGCGCCAAAACAACAGCCCCCTACTGATCCAACCTCCGGAGCCCCACCCCCCCCCCCCTAGGCCCCGGGACGCAATCCTCTCGGAGCGCATAAGACGGGTCGCCTGTAGGCGACCTCCCGCGAGAGCGCATAAGACATCACACGGGTCGCCTGTAGGCGACCGAGACCGCCCGTGGGAAACCGAGCCGTCGATATAGAGTGTATCATCTGCGGACATACCACAATGCGCACTGCGAAGAACAAGTGTAAGTGGCTACGGCTATATTCAACTGCCCTCTGCGAGCGCAGTTGCATGCGGGAGTACTGTAAAGTACATGCAGTTCTGGTGCGGAAAGGGACATTCTCCAAGCCGTGCCGAAGCTGTGGGAGGGGGGTCACAAACTATCTATCAATATGTAAGGAGTGTGGTTATAACGCAGCCAACCGCCGAACATGGTACCACGAAAAGGAAAAGCCTTTTAACGCCGAGTTTCGGCGATTGGCTATGATCACAGAAATCTAAAATTCAATTAGAGACATGGAACTATGCGCTGTACGTACACGCCCACCAGTTAGAGACTTACGGATCTGTGTATTTAACCATGCCCACGCTGAATCAGCTGAAACAGCAAGCCCGCGAGTATGGCTTGCCATACAGTGGGAGGAGGAAGGCCGTTCTTGAGGGGGAAATATCCAGAGCGCGCGACATGGCTAGGGCCTCCCTGCTCGAGAAGAACCCCAATCTACATGGGGCACGACTTGAAGCAGGGATCACCGCCGCTCTGAGATTTATACACGGCACCGCCGAGTACCGAGCCGCGATCAGTGCCGAGCGCCGACGCCGCGCCCAGCAGCGCGCCGAGCGCCACGCAGACCTCGAAGCCGAGTTTCTTGCCCGATACGAGCGCGCGCGAGAGAAGGAGGCAGAGAGGGTGGCGGCATTCTACAGCAATGCACCTAAATTCATACTCGCCCGGGAGGTTGAGGGAAGCTTTAGAAAATACGAAGCTGTCGTCCCCAAAGGCACCGAGTACGACGAGCCTGATCATTTTCTCGAAGCGATGAGACCCACCAACAAGGCCTTGATAGTAAAAGCGCTAGAGGAGTACGGCAGTGTTAAAATGCAGCTGTATCTCCATCTAAAATACTATCGCACCACCCCAGAAGGCGAACAAATTACAGCCATCGCCACCCATTGAAGTAGGAACTATGAAGTACTGCATGAGGGGGATATTGATGAGGGGCTGAATCTCGCCAGAGCCAAGATATTTGCTGACAGTGAATGCTTCACCGAATGGGGCTCGGATTGGACCTATGATGAATGTGTGCAGCTTGACCTCTACATTGCCAAATACCAACCATTCCGAGGCTCTAGCTACTTCGCGACTCCCAGCTTCATTCCACCACGTAGTGTTGTGAATGTGAAGAATGAGGACAACCACTGCTTTGAATGGGCCATACTCTCAGCCCTCTACCCAGTAGCGCACGGAGAGCACCCTGATAGACTCAACAATTATAACACACATCTGGGAGAGCTAAACTTTGAAGGAATCGAGTTCCCAGTGCAGCTGACCAGCATTGCAAAGTTCGAAAACCAGAATCCCACCATAGCCATCAGAGTCTTTGGGTGGAACAATGGACCAACCATACTCCGAACCACCACACTCCAGCGCAACCAAATCAACCTCTTGCTTCTGTGTAAGGATGAGAATAGGCACTATGTCTGGGTCAAGGACGTGGGACGTTTTCTATATGGAAACAGTAAATACAAGGGCAAGAAGTATCCATGCCTCAACTGTTTCCTCGTACACTCCTCTCAGGAAACCTTGGACCAACATGAGCCACTCTGTCAAGGCATCAACACAGCCAGTCAGGTGAATGTCATGATTAAAGAGGGAAAGATGAATTTCAATGCCCTCCAGAAACAGATGAGGGCACCATACATCATATACGCAGACTTTGAGACGTTGAACGTTCCCGTACATGGCGCAGCAATGGATCCAAGCCAGAGCAACACGCGTCAACTTGCCCAGCAGCCCCCCTGCGGCTTCGGCTACACCATTGTACGCTGCGACGGCCTCACCACAAACCCTGTCGTATATCGGGGGGAGGATGCTGCCGATGAATTCCTCAAACGCTTGGGGCAAGAGCAGGTCATCATCCACAATAAGTTACAGCGGCCGGCTCTGATCGTGCTGGGGCAAAAAGACCGTGAAAACTTTGCCTCCGCCACACCCTGCCACATCTGTAAAGAGCCGCTGGAGGAGGACAAGGTGAGAGACCACTGCCATATTACAGGCAAATACCGGGGTGCTGCCCACAATATCTGTAATCTGGCATGGCGCATCAACAGAGACAAGCTGAGGATACCTGTAGTCTTCCACAATCTCAGAGGATGCGACTCCCACTATCATCATGCAAGCGGCCGGCCGTCTGGACTGGGGAAAAAGAACAGTCTACAAGAAGAAGAAAGACGGCCAATGGCAAACCAAACAAGTAGACAACACAATAATCACCTGCATACCAAACACCATAGAGAAGTACGCCTCCTTCACCATCGGGCAGCTGCAATTCATTGACAGCCTACAGTTCATGAATAGCTCTCTAGACACCCTGGTAGGGAACCTCAGCGAGCTGACACACTGTGGCAAATCAATGGCTCTGACACGTAGAGGCAACGACATAATCTCAAGATGTGAGACATGCAACACAGAGAAGCACACCCCCTGGGCTGTCTTAATGCGCAAATTCAGTGCCACGCTAAGCCAGAGCCAGTCACATCTCCTTCTCCGCAAGGGTGTATACCCCTACGAATACATGGACAGCTTTGAGCGCTTTGCAGACGACCGCCTACCACCCAAAGAGGCCTTCTACAGCAAGCTCACCCGAGAAGGAATCAGTGACTCTGACTATGCCCATGCCCAGAAAGTGTGGCAGGAGCACGACTGTAAAACACTCGGAAGCTACCACGACCTATACCTGAAAACAGACGTCTCCTTGTTGGCCGATATCTTCGAGGCATTCCGAGACACCTGCATGGAGGTATATCAGCTCGAACCAGCCCACTACATCAGTGCACCCGGCCTGGCATGGGACGCACTCCTAAAAAGACGAAGGTGCAACTCGAGCTCCTAACCGACTTGGATATGCACCTCCTCTTTGAGAAGGGACTCCGAGGAGGTGTGGCCATGGTCTCCAAGCGGTATGCTAAGGCCAACAATCCCAAGACTTCAGACTATGACCCCACAACACCCAATTTATGGATCATGTACCTAGATGCAAATAACCTGCATGGGTGGGCCATGATGGAATACCTCCCCACCGGTGGGTTCCAATGGACCAATCCAACTCTCGAGGAGGTACTCAACACCCCCGACAACGCCTCAGAGGGATGGCTTGTTGAGGTTGACATGAAGTACCCAGCACATCTACATGAAGCCCACAGCGACTATCCGCTAGCTCCAGAAACCATGACCGTCCCAGAGGCCTGGTTGAGCAGCTATCAGCGCGAGCTCCAGAACAAACTGGGGGGTAAGTTTACGGAGCAAACAAAGCTGGTACCTCCCCTCCACAACAAGGAGCGATACATCGTCCACTACCGCAATCTCAAACTCTATCACAGCCTCGGTCTAGAGGTCACCCAGATCCACCGAGCCATCAAGTTCAATCAGTCCCAATGGATGAAGCCATACATAGAGATGAACACCTCTCTACGAGCCCAAGCCAAGTCGGAATTTGAGAAGGACTTCTTCAAGCTGATGAACAATGCCGTCTTCGGGAAGAGTATGGAGAATGTTCGCAAACGCATCAGAGTCAACCTTGTCAGAGGCACCGAGACTGACCGACTCCGAAAATTAATCGCCAGCCCCAACTACGAATCGTGTAGAATCTTCAACTGTGGACTGATTGCGGTGCACAGCATCAAGAACAAGGTCCAGCTGAATAAACCCGTCTATTGTGGACAGGTCATCCTGGACCAATCCAAGTACCTCATGTACGACTTCTGGTACAACCGGCTTAAACCCCAATACGGTAATAGATTCCAGCTCTGCTACACCGATACTGACTCTCTACTACTTCAGGTGGAGAGTGAGGATGTGTACGCGGACATGAAGGCTCACCCCGACTGGTACGACTTCTCTGATTATCTGCGTGACCACCCCAACCATTCGACTGCGAATAAAAAGGTGGTTGGCAAATTCAAAGATGAATGCAACGGTCGCTCGATAGCTGAGTTCGTCGGTCTCAGACCAAAGATGTACTCAATCCTAGAGGATGCCACCAACATCAAGAAAGCGAAATGAGTGGCTCGGGCAGTTGTGAAGAAGGACCTCAGACACGAACACTACAAAGACAGTCTGTTCAGCCAGCGCGAATACAAGCACACACAGGTTGCGATACGAAGCAAGGGCCACCAGATAGGAGTTTATGAGATGAACAAAACATCTCTGAGCCCCATGAACACGAAAAAGTGAATTTGTGCTGATGGTGTCAACACTAGAGCCTACGGCTTACCTAGAATCCTGCTAGGGGGTAGCTGTGTGTCTGCAGGGGCAATGAGCAGCTCCTCACGCACAAATCCACGAGTCTGTCCATCCACCAGATAGTAAAGAGTGGGCTGACCCTCTTGCTGGGTGATATGATGAATCCTGTGCAAAGTCAGTGACCATGTAGGATCAGTGGCCCGACGCTGGCCACCTTCAAGCTCACCCGCCGAATAAAGATACCTGACCTGCAAGTCGGCCGGAATCAAAGGTTCCTTAGCGCGGCGGGCAGGCGCGGCTGGAGCGTGGGAGACGGACGAATTCTTAAACGCCTCAGCCGGCTTCCTGCCCGTCAAACGTGTCATCTCATTATTGATCGCAGCGACTACCTGGGGTAGAGCTCTCACCCATTCGACCGACCGTTCATCTGAGCCTCGGGCAGCGAACAACAACTCCTGGGCATATTGGGCCCCGAACAGTCTCTCTGCCAGAGTGCGGTTGAACCGCTCGACAATGGCCTGCTGACGATGGTTCCCAGCCTGCCCACGACGTCCTGTGTCTTATGCTTAGCAACCAGCTGACTGACGGCACCCATAAACTCCCGCCCAGCGTCAATCTGCAAAAGATTAGGCCATCTGAGCGGCCCACGTTTATAGATCCGTCCAAGTGCTGATGCGACTGCATCGCTACTCTTTTCTGTTAGCGGCTCAGCCTCCTTTAGCGTTAGGCAACATCGACCACCGTCAAGGCATACCTATAGGTCCTGCGGCCAACGCGATCATGTGGGAGACACAAGAGATCTGATTGATGGACAGCGTTCGGTGTGGACTCGGCGATGTGGGGTCGTGGAATATAGCGAGGCCGCGGCAGGTAGATTTGCCAGATAGCCTGCTTCTGAAGCCACTCCCTAGCCTCAGTCTCACTTACCTTAGCTGCAGCAACCAACTTCTTCACAGCTGAATGCCCTTTCCAATAACCTTGCGGGCTGTAGTAAACACGTTCCATTATTGTAAGGCCATATCACATATCTCTATAACAGCCATCCCAAGAGGGGGATATCCTTGAGTGGTGAGATGGGCCCCAGGATGAGTCCTTTCCCAGTAACAATCTGACTCTTCCTTCCACCACACACAGCACAGGTGCCAAGCTTAACCGGCCGCCAATTCTTCATCTTGGTAATAGTCCCACCCTTAGTGGGGGTCTGTCTCTTACACCGAAAACAATACATATTGATATATTACAGATGTCTATATATTCACAACGAGGGCGCGCCCATACCAAAGCGGCTCTTGGCAGACATCAGGGCCGAGACTATGCGAGCATCGCGACTCTCCCAGTCGGGGGCATCGCCAGACGCCGCAATATTTTCAGCCGCCGCGGCTAGGACATCATCAGCAACGTTGCGGTTAGCTGTATCGCTATGAGCCGCATAAGCAATGTCGTGAGCGTTGCAGGCGTGGTCGAGTGTGTTGGCCCCCTCATAGCCTTGGGCTATCCGCTTATCTAGTTTAGTGAAAGGGTCGCAGTAGCTATATTTCCCCGTATTCTGGAACGAGCCTCCAGGAACATCCTAAGAGCTGACACCCTCAGGCAGCCTCATATGCAGCTCAGGCAAAGGCAACATATTCAGTGCTTTGTTGAGGAGCCTCATACCAACAATCTGGCTCTTCTTAACCCCACAAACTTCACAGAGGCCGCGCCTGGTTATTCAGCACGACCTCCGACTCCTCCAGCGTAGGAGTCTGCTTCTTACAACGCAGGCAATACATATTGAAGACAAATGTGTGTATATATTTAATTGATGATGGAGATAAGCAACTTCGATCTTGAGAGAAAAGCCCACCACCACCACCGCTGGCTGCTGCCAGACACCATTCGTTGTGTTGTGTGCGGGCCATCAGGGTGCGGAAAAACAAACATGAAGCTCAACCTGCTGCTGAAGCCGGGCTACCTAAACTACGACTGACTGCACATGTACTCAAAGTCTTTGAGGCAGGACAAGTACCAGTTCCTCCAGGATTGGGTCGAGTCTGTCGGGCAGGCTGCGGGGCAAAATATTGCCTCCTGTCATAGCTCGGCTGAAGACATCATCCCCGTCGAGGACCTCAACCCCGAAGAGAGGGCTGTCATGGTCTTTGATGATGTCATGCTGGAGAAGCAGGGGCCGATCGAGAAGTACTTCTGCCAGGGTCGACACGGCGGTGCCGACACATTCTACCTAACCCAGAGCTTCTTCAGAATCCCCAAGCAGGCCATCCGCGACAACGCCAATCTATTGGTAATCTTCAACCAAGACACGAAGAACCTGCGTGCCATCCACGACTCCTATGTTGGTGGTGACATGCCCTTTGATGAATTCAGGGAGGTCTTCACAGAGTGTACTAGCAAGCCTTACGGTTTCGCGGTGATTGACCTGACCAGCAAGGCCCACGATGGTAAATACCGATGTGGGTTCGATCGGTTCTATATCCCGAGGTCTTCTATTTAGATATATATGTTATTGTGATAACGTCAACATGTGGGCTGATGTGACAAACCAAGCAAAGCGTAACACTTTTGTAAAAGACTATCTAGCACGTCGAGACCGCCTGAAGCAGCGGTTTCTGGCGGAGAAGATGGGGGAAGCAGATTTACAACAGGAGGCGGCTAAACTCTTCACACCAAGTACTAAAACCGTAGCAGAGAGGTCGGCACAACAAACAGGGGCAATAGACCAAATCATCAGGGCTCAGACCGGTGAGTTGGCAAAAATAGCAGGCACACAGACCAGTGAATTGGCTATACGAACAGACAAACAAGCTAACGAGCTAGCTCAGGCTATTATGGCTTTGAACAGGGCCATTGAGGATGGAGCACGGGCCAAAGCCCTGGAGGAGGCGGCCCGAGCTGATGAGGCCAGAGCAGCCTCCCCAGAATATTTGTTTGGGACTCCACCTTCAGACCCTATTATGATTGATATGGATCAGGGCATGGATGTGGAAGTTCTCAAAAAATATAAACTCCCCAAACCTAGTAATCTCCTCAATGCGACAGATGAAAGTCTTCGAAAGATCATCGATTATACCGTAAAACTCAATTCAAACACGCTCGGGTCGAAAAAGAGGAGGGCCGACACCTCTACGGATGAAATTGTTGTAATAGACCATGACATTGCCGCTATAGCAGCATACAGGGATTGTGTTAAAACCATACTGGAAGAACGGGGTAAAGTCATTGTCCGTGGGCATGGGCTGAAGCTCCGAGGAGGCAAATTCAGCACCCTAACTATTGACCCCGCAGCTCTGGCCGCGGGCCGGCTGCAAGTCTTTGATGGGGACACCCTAGTATAGTCGGCTCCAGTTGATTAGATGCTGTACGATCTCCTAACCAAGCGGTTCATCAAAACAAAGCAATACACCCCACAGGCTATTGAGACATTTAGCCGGCTGGCTCAACTTGCCAAAATACCAGTCTATAACAAAAAGGGAAGAAAATACGGACTAATCCGCGGTAGTGGCGTGCTGTACTACAATGACCCCAACACTCTGGTGGAGCGCCTAGTCCTGTTAGTTGCCTCGAAGGAGGCGGGGAATACGGGAGTTGACACAGAAATATCTGCGATACTGGATGAGCTTATGCGTATTGGAGTGGTCTCTAAGGAGATGGCTCTCAAGTTGAACAGAAGAATCTTCGTTCATTAAACATGGAGCTCCAAGTGTTGAAGGACATCCGCGACCGGCTCGCCGCGATGAAGGTGCGACTCTCCCCGAAGGAGAATATGTCCCTGGTGGTAACGTCGGATAAAAGCGACTGGACGACCTACTACTCCCCAGCGCTGTACCTTGACCCCCAGAAGTCATACGAGCTGGCCTTGCTGAATCTAGAGACCTACAACTCCATCAGCAATGTTAACTCCACCAACAATACTTTCGTCTACCGTGTGGAGAAGAAGGAGTGGAAAACCATCACCATAGAAGAGGGGGCCTATGAGCTCGCCCAGATCAATCGAGAGATCCAAAGAATGATGGAGGAGGCCAAGGACTGGAATGAGAAACCTGAGGAGAAGTATTACATCACCATAGGACCCAACCCCTCAACCCTTCGAGCCTTTGTAAAGATAACCAACCCCGACTATGAGGTTGATATGGGTGCTTCATCGTTGCGGCAAATACTGGGGTTTGACCCACACATACTGACTAAGGGCTATAAAGAAGGGGAGAAACCAATTGACATCTTCCACGTGAATAGCATTCTGGTCAATTGCAATGTGGTGAGTGGGTCTTACCTCGGTGGGGGATCCCACCCCACCATCTACTCATTCTTCCCCAACGTGTGCCCTGGCTATAAGATCTTAGAGTCTCCCAGAACGGCTGTCTACCTCCCTATCACCCAAGCTGGTAGTATACACAGCATACTCGTCTGGTTGACTGACCAAGACGGCGCACAATTAAACTTTAGAGGCGAGCAAATAACTATAAGGCTACATATTCGCAGTGTGTAACCATGTACGTTTTCCCAAGACGTCGGAGGCGGGTAGGTGGGGGGATGTTCGATTGGTTGGGCTCGGCAGCTCGGGCGGTTGGAAGTCTGGTCTCTTCAGGTGCTAAGGTGATACCCAACGCTGTCAGTAAAGTTGCCAAATTTGTTGGCAGCCCTTAGTTAGAAATGTGGCCAAGACGACGGAGTCTGTGGCCTCCGCTGGTGCAGCTGCCAAGAAGCTGGTGGACGCACTCAAGCCTTTGCCGCCCCAGCTGAAGAGGGAACTCACAGCTAAGAGCGCTGAGGTTTTAAAGCAGCTCGCTTTCCAGCCCGAAGTTCAACCTACTGAGCCCAGTCTGGAGTCGTTGGACACCGCCAGTCGGGGAGGAGGTTTCAAGACAATTAGAGATAAGTCTAGACGCTTATAATATACACCATGGACGAGCAACGCACTTCCATGCTTGAAATTACCCAGGCTGTGCATGTCGATGAGGGTATTGAATCCTTTGAGTATCGGGAGTATGAGTCACAGAACCCAGCTGCCCTCAACCAGAATAACACCATCCAGATTGATATACACGCTCAGGATGCCTTCACACTCCCCTCCAAGAGCTATCTTCTAGTAGAAGGCCGACTCAGAACGTTTCGAGAGGAACACTATGATGCGAATAGTCAGGTGGCTTTGGTTAACAACGCTGTTGCGTTCATGTTTGGTAAAATACGTTACCAACTTAACAACAACACCATCGATGATGTGTCATATCCGGGGCAGGCCACCACCATGATGACTCTTCTGTCGTGTGGGGAGGACTTTGCTTGGGGTGAAGGCCTCAATATGTGTTGGTATAAGGACTCTGCTGCGGGGGCTGCTGCGGCGGGGAATTCCGGTTGGGACAGGCGGCGGCTTATCATGATGGGTAAAGCTACAACGCCGGGCAACTTCAGTTTCTGTGTGCCACTCAAATATTTCTTTGGGTTTTGTAATGATTATGAGAAGATGCTCTATGGTGTTAAGCAGTCCCTACTGTTAGATCGTCCGAACGATGCTCATGCCATCCATCGCAGTGATTTCAGGCGGGCGGCTGCGCCCGCTGAAGAGGGTAGGCCCGCTGTAACATCTGTGGTTCCCCCAACTGAGGGTAAAATCGAACTGACTAAGATTGCTTGGATGATGCCTCATGTTATCCCCTCTCTGAGCTATATGAGCTCTCTCATGACCCTGATAGAGAATAAGGTTAGGGTGCCTGTGGCTTTCCGCGCCTTACAGTGTGATAGCTTGGCGGTGCCGCAGTCCACTATCTTCACCTGGTAGTTGGGGGTTAAATCCCAAACAGAGAAACCTCGATGGATTCTGGTGGCTTTTCAAACTGGCCGTCAAAATGACCAGACGAAGAATAATGCCGTATTTGATCATGTGCTTGTGAAGAACATTCACGCCCTGATCAACAGCGCGCGCTATCCGCTAGTGGATATGAACATCGACTTCGCAGAGTATAAAACCTCTCGGGCCTACAAAGCCTTTGCCGACTTCAAGGAGGCGTTCTATGGTATTACCGCTCGGGAGTCGTCCAACCTGGTGAGTCCTATAGATTTCGTGGGCCTCTACCCCATTCATGTTATTGATTTGCGGGCCCAGTCTGAAGCCATTAAGAACGCTGTTCAGGCTATCACCCTCAAGGTGATGTTTGATGTTGCTGTGCCTGCAGACACCAAGGCTTTCGCTGTGGTCATCGCAGATAAGTCTCTGTTCTTGGAATCTGATGGCAGGAAGTTTACTACAGTCTTGAATTAAACACTAGAGGTATACTGAGATAACTATGGCGTTGGTATCGTATGGGTTGAGCCTCTCTCCTGGGCAGAAAGAGACGTTGGTCAAGGCGTCGAAAGACGGCACTGGTGCCACCCTACGCATGGTGCTGATAAAGTTGGCCTGACCCAGCGTCAGATTAACCATATTAAGAAGAGTGTGGCGGCGGGTTCTGGGGCTGAGCTGACCTTCTCAAAGAGCCAGATTAAAAAGATGGTTAAGGTGGGTGGGTGTTCCCCGCCTTGGGGGCGGTGATCCCCCTCTTGGCTAAGACACTCCCCTGGTTGGGTGGATTGGGGGGCTTGATGGGTAGAGCTGCCGGTGTGGCACAGGCAGTTGATCAGGCTCGTCATAACCGGGCGATGGAGGGTCGGGGTTTGCCACCTGTGTTAAAGGAGATCTTGGGGAGCCATCCTATTTATGGCCCAGCGATCAAACTTCTTGAAGGAAAGGGTGTGTACCTCGCTAGAGGCAAGAGGATGAAAAAAAAAAAGAAGCATTAAGCAACTTTGATATTGAGAAGGCAGCTAAGGATATACCCCACTTCCGCGGTGTGTTTATGCGCGATGATCTACCCGCGGCTCTACACAACCCAGAGTGTGGGATAGTCAATCTCGACTCATCAGAGGGTGAGGGGACCCACTGGGTGGATTATTACAGGGCGGGGCCTATGGCGATTTACTTCGATAGTTTCGGGCTTGACCCGCCCCAGGAGATCCTGGATTATCTAGGGTGCCCCGTGCGCACCCAAACTTCGCATTTGCAGAGGGCAGACGATGTAATCTGTGGCCATTTATGTCTTCATGTGCTTCTTGGGCCGACGGGTGGGCAGCAATTTGAAGACATAATACTACGTATGCTATAAACATGTCTGTTGGGAAGTGCAACGGAAGGACTGTTGTCCAGCTTAGCCGAGCTGGACTCGTGAGCAAGTATGTGGATACTATGCAAGGTACACTATCCATGGGTGGGTTTCGTCTCACTAATGTGAGAGAACCTTCTGGACCTAGTGATGCTGCAACCCGGGGTTTACGGAGCGACTCTCTAAGCGGTCTGGGGGACCGATGTCTGAGGAAATCAATATGGGCACCCATAGAATCACAAAATGTCGCTGAACCGATTAGAGAACAAGATGTGGTCACTAAAAATTATGTTGATGAGCAACATACTGCTGCGTTGTTAAATGCCCAGACTAGAGCTATCGGCAATTGGAACGCCACAAAAAATTATTTGGAAGGTCGATTTGGTGCTCCTGACTGGCCGTTGTGGTTTGTGGTACAAAATCCCTATCTTGGGTGGTCGGGCACTAAACCTAGTTACCTTACAAACATGGGAGTACTACCATGTATACTTAGCATTGTTGATGGGGTATATGTTGCCTATGAGGTAGGCCGCTTCTACCTTAGAGGTGATGATAATGTTTACACCCTTAGTTTGGTGGTGAACAGCCAGCCCAGTCCTGAATACATCGATCGTTCTATCCCAGGGAGCACCCTATATATCAAGCTCCTTCTTATGGATGAACCTTTTACAAATTGGGGGGATGTTATGCCAGGTATTCAAGTAAAATCTCTGGCGCGCAGGGGGGAGGGTTGGGTTATTATTACTTTCGGTGACAAAGTGCGTGTGGAAGTTACTGATGACAGAAGAATTGTAGTAAACATACTTAAGGATGCTAGGGGTGTTGATACCATCAATCTGAGAGAAGTTAAGGTTTCGCCGTGGATTCATCTTATAAAACTTCTGTATACCAACAACCCTGTCACTGAGGAGTATTCAAAACAGATAACCTCAAATTGAATATATAGGCGCGCTTGACTAGTATACGATGGCGCCCGACCAAGCCTTTCACCTTCAAGAGTTCACTAGACTACAGAAGAGCTTGGAGGCTGAGCATGAAAAACGGTCTCTGCTGTATAAGAAGTACCATCGGGTTGTGAATGTCTTGGATGGGATTGATACAGCGCTGCTTACAGTGAGTGTGGGACTTCTGTCAACTGCCATTGCGGTCCCAGTCGTCTTCGGCCTAGAGATAGGCGCTCTCGTATGTGGGCTATGGGGGGAGGTGGGGGGCGGCTGGTAAGTTGGTGACCCACAGATGTGCACTTAAAGCCAAGAAGCATGACGAAATCAGGATTTTGGTTGAATCTAAACTTTCAACAATCTCCGATCTTGTCTCGGCGGCCTTGCAGGACCATGAAATTTCTGATGCGGAATTTAAATTAATTCTGAATGAATCAGTGAAATTTCAACAGCTGCAGGCTGAAATTCGGCGCAAAGTTTCTGCCGACTTGCACCTGAAAAAAGAGCTTACTGACTTTACCCCACCAGCCAGAAGCCCGCCTGCTAGGTAGCCCGCTAGCTAGCGCGCTCTTTTTTCATAGCCTCTTTCACCTCGATGAATTTCTCTAAGGGATCGTCTTCTGGCAAATCTCTTGTCAGAGCCACATAGCGCTCAGCTAGTTCACTATCACAAGTGTGGCACACATCGCACGGGTGCTGTACTTCTGCATTGCAGATAACACACCCAAACACAGTCCTGCCCTTTTTAAGTAGTTGGAGGTGTTTGTAGCAGAACTCGCCGCGGCACCTGCGATCGCACCGGATCGAGGCCGCTTCATACACAAGCCACCTACAATTCTTCATTTTAAGCTTGAGACGCTATTCTCTAATTCTGGACACAATTACGCGAACTCACTGAAACCGCTCGAGTATCTGGGTCGCGCAATTTTTTTAGCGAGAAAACATCGTCCTGCTCGCGCGGCTCATAAAACCTGTCACGCAAAAGCAAAACGATCACGCTTGCTTCGTTCAATCACGGTACTTCCTGCGTGATCGTTTTTGCCGGAAGTGGTGTTGACTGGCGCGCAAGTTTGTTTATCGGAGTGTTACTCTAAGTGTCTCGGGGGTTGTAGGATGCCCCAGATCAGACATGTTGTGTAGCGAAAAGGGTCCTATGTATGTTGCAGGTACACACTTCATAGCTGCCACCGATACAGCAATGCTCCATGATTCACTATCCCAGTCGGCTTCAAATTGACATGCTAGGCACTCACCCGTGCTGCACATCCTCCTCGGCAATTGTTTCTAAACAGTCTGGTGGACCTCCTAAAGACCTCCAACCCCAAGGTGTATGAATTGACATAAGCCTGGGTCATTGACATTGAGTTGAGTGGCCGGGCATGAGAAAGAATGGAGATGAAAGTGGGAGACAGTAAAGTGACTGACCTGGCTATGAGTAAACAGCCAGTCCTTAGAAATAATGGGAAGGGTGAGTGTGGACCCCAGGGGATGGGGCGAAAGACAGTGGTGTGTTGTGTGAAGTCAAGGGACTTCAGGGGGGTTGATGGGTAGATGCCGAACTGATCGGTAGGCGGAGTGAGAGAGGAGACTGACTGCGGGGCAGGTCGTTTCAGGGAGAGCTCCGTGTTGTGTTGTTCTTCTAGTTGGGAAGACAGGCCTGAACCCAGAGTGGGTTCTATAGTTGAGCAGTGGCTGCAACCCAATGTGTGGGTTGTATTGTGTGAGATCCAGCCGAGGATTGTAGCTGGATTACCTGTCTTGTGGATTGAGATTAGAAGCAGGCCGTGAGAAGGAATTGATGTGTGCTGGTTAAATTGTGAGGAGGATATTTATATTCTATGGATTACATTATGTTTCTGGATGTATAAACATGTTCCGTTTGTCCGTCTTATTTCTGTAATAAAGGATTATGTGCGCCAACGGAATCTTGTTTAATGCCTGGTGAATATGCACTGCGGGGGTGAGTTACATTGCAAGACAGATATCTCCATTGACACACCATGAGTATCGTTACCTAGACAACGACCATCACACAATAATATCATGAGCATATCATCGTAAGAACTTCGTGATATTATCATCAAGAAAACGTGTGACATGAAAAATGATTATAGTTCCCCCACTTATTCTTCTGCCTTGTCGTTGTATGATCCTGAGATGATAGTCACAAAAGCGCCGCCTTGAGGGCTTTCCACAAAATGTTGTTGGGCTCTTGAACTGGCAAGTAGGCATAATTTGTGCTTCCCTCTAAAACACAATCAGGTTGGGTATCCGAATCTAGCTTCATACCTTTATATGGGCGCAGCTTGATGTTGGTCCTTCTCTCAAGCTCCCAAATCATCCTATGGAAGGCGTCTAGCGTACAACGCTCACACATCTCATAAGGGCGCTTAACCCCCCTCTCACAGAATATACACTCTTCTATGGTCACGCCTCGCTTCGCCTGTGCATTGTGCCTTGAACAGAAAAGACCAATGCAAGACCGACCGCAGCGCTGCTCTGTGCCGAGTTTGAGCCACTCACAACCATTCATCTTGATATACCCTGGGAGGTTGTAGCTCTAATTCACTTGCGGTGATGCATTATAATACGACGACGTCCCCTACGCGACCTTTCCCATCTACGGTAGTTGCACCAAACCTCTGGGGGGTGGTAGTGGGTCCACTCTCCTTGGGCATTCCTCCAACAGTACATGCGCTGTCGTGTTGGATTCGCTTTTAGCCACTGATGTGTGTCCATGGTGTGTACCCCATACATACTATAGCTCTAAGTAGTGCGTGCGGTCTGGGAGGATGGCGCCCCGGGGCCTAGGGGGATGGGGCCCCGGGGGTTGGATCCCTAGGGGGCTGTTGTATTGGCGCTCGTGTGGTGCCACCAGCCTTTTGGCCCCAAACCCCTATAGTACATCTACTCACGTTGTGACATGAGATATATCGAGAAACAGGCCAACGTCTTGCTGACAGGTTTAGGTAACACCTCTCTGATATCAACAGTGGTGCTCAGAAACCGGTATCCATACACTTTAACAGTTCTGACCACTGAGGCATGGCCGACATACAGGTTATGTCGATCAAATCGTGCACATCTCACAAACGGGATCGTAAGACATTGCAAAACTCAATCTCACCTCATAGCGTAATGCAGTTTCATTTAACTTCAAAACATATAGACAGTAGAATATGTATAGGGTATAATGTTTAGAATAGAACATATAGAGAGTAGAATATTTATAGAGTAGAACATATAGAGAGTAGAATATGCATAGAGTAGAACATATAGAGAGTAGAATCTATACATAATGGCTCTAGAGGAAGCTAGTGATCTACCAGGTACAAATGCCAGTATGTTAACATTGTCATTTGGGCATTCCATGAAAAAAATATCTCATCTTGTTATCTTTAACTGTAGATATGATTGTGTGCTTGTTCATGTTGTTGAACTTTATGGGTGTTATTTGAATGTTTATGACAGAGATTATGCCCCGCATGTGGTCTATTTGTCAAGCCCAGCAGACTGGAGGATCACGCACAATCATGTGGAAAGGGTAGGTTCATCCCTATTGTATTTTTTTTCTGTTATATGTTGGCGGGGTAGGAGGCGTGTAAAATTGTGTTACTGCAGGGTGAGTCCCAAGGTCCGGGCGGACCGATGCGCATGAATACGCGTACACACACAGACACACCCCAACAGACCAAATGCCAGTGCACACGCAAAGTATATGCAAGAAGAGAGATGGACTCAGGCGAGAGAGTGAGGTCGACGAATTGCGCAACTCTTCCTCACTTTAATCCATGTTATCGCGCAAGTCATTCTTCATCCACATGACCAAAGTTGTATAATAGTTTTGACAGGTGTATAGAGTATTCTACTTTCATTAAGTAAGATCAGAAGAAGGAAACTAACTTCCTCCCGCAGGAGACAAGAAAGATGGTTGCAGCCACCATGGTGGAATGGAGAGGTCGAGAAGGCATGGCTGGGAAAGAGGCAGGCTGTCAAAGACTGGCAAAAGGCCAGAAAGGCTAACATGCCACAGTTTGAGTTGGCGAACCTGAAGACGGAGGTCGATAGGACGACGACTTTATTCAAATCCTGCGCCAAACAGGCCAAGGCCGAGAAATGGGACGAGTTTTGCAGGAAGGTGTGCTCCGATCGATCTCTTACGACATTCTGGCGCCTCCACAAGAGCATGAACGGTGCTGCACAACGTAGGGGTATTCCAGACTTTCAAGGCACAGACCTCGCATGGAAAAAGTCGGATGCGGATAAAGGTAAGGCCCTTCTTGCACGCTACATAGAACAGACTGACCAGAAAGACGAGCCCGCCAGACAGAGGACCACAACAACACTCTCTCAGTTGTGCGAGGGGGTAGGGACAGACGAAGAATGGACAATCACAGTTGACATATTGCGTGCGATGCTCAAGAAATCACCTAACACCGCCCCAGGCCCAGACGGCATCCGATATGGTGACCTAATGGTGATATCAGATGATGACATGGAAGAACTGGCCAGAGAATTCAACACCAGTATCCAGAGGGGTCAGGTCAAAGAAGAATGGCTACACAGCTACTTGCTGCCGCTGCCAAAACCGAACAAAGACCATTCCAAGATAAGCGGCTACAGAATCATTACGATGCAGAATACTGTTGGCAAGCTACTGGAGAAAATTGTCGCAAACAGACTATAACAGTAAGGGAGTTAGCTTAGTAGTAGAGAGTTAATGAATGCTGCGCATTCATTAACTAATGGGGAAATCATAGTTAGTGAACGTGTGAGCACAAATGGGTTTAAGTATCCAGGGGTTGCACACACGTCACTTGGGATTCAGCCATGAAAGGATCAACAAATATGTCTGCATGTACATCGACAGCATGAAAATGTAATGGATTGAACCAATAAACCTTTTATACAATACAACGCGGAGTTTGTCATCTGTAGTGATGTCAACCACTAACGATCTACGGCTAGGCCATGTTCACACTGTGATAGCGGCTACAGAATCATTACGATGCAGAATACTGTTGGCAAGCTACTGGAGAAAATTGTCGCACACAGACTTGCTTGGGACTTGGAACAGCTCGGCTGCTTCCCGCCCACACTTGGAGGATACAGACGCAACAAAGAGTCATGGCTGAATGCAGCGGTCTTTGCTCAAGATGTTTACGAAGGATTTCAGGTCAGAGAAGAGACATGTGCGGCCGCCATAGACTTAGAGGACGCATATAACAGAGTATCGTTCGAGCACTTGATGCAAACCCTCCTCAGACTGAAAATGCACCCTCACCTTGTACGATGGATAGCTGCAGTTCTGCTCCAAAGGTAGGTGGTGCTAAGATGCGGTAGTTGGTCTTCTGATCCGATAACGATATGCCCAGGATTGCCGCAGGGTTCACCACTGTCACCAGTACTATTCAACGTGTATACGGTGCCGATCACTGAACAGTTGGACGGGAGGGGTAGGACTCTGTCATTCGTTAACGACATCCTCGTGTATCGACAGGGTCGAGATAGACTGGCGGTTGCCAATGATATGCAGGGCGAACTAGATCGAATTTCCTCATGGTGTGCTGATGCCGATGCCCTTGTCAACCCTGCAAAGGCAACGGTTACATGGTTCTCACTAAACAACCATATTGTGAAAACAGACCTGCCGGCAGTAAGAATGGATGGGAGCAGTTTGAGTAGAACCCAGTCAATGACATATCTTGGCGTGAGGCTTGATCGTAGCCTGTCCTTCAGAGATCATGTCGATTATGTCATAACGAAGGCTCGAAAAGGTTTGTCAGCAATGAGAGTCATGGCGACTGCCAATATCGAGCAAAGACTGCTAATACTTCTGTTCCAAGGACTTGTGCTTTCACGCATCTAGTATGCCCTGGCCATCCTCACTGTCAGCCCTACACAGATTGGAAGACTTGAAAAGGTACAAAACGAAGCCATGCGCATCATTTTGGGCTGCACGAGAGACACCAGCTGTGTAGCAATGAGATACCTCCTTGACTTCCCGACAATGGAACACAGGATCAAGATCTGGAGAGCTAGTGCATACTTAAAAATAAGTGCAGATGAGCAGCACCCTCTGCATGACGCTATATTCAGAGAAAAGGGTGACAGGCTAAAGAGGGGCAAATCATGGATGGGTCGGGCGGAAGATGTCGTCAGACAGGTCTGCAGTCTTACCAGTATCAACCCCGGCAAGGAAATGGGTGCCGGTGCCTCCAGCTTTTAAGTGCACTTTCTCCTGCATTATCACACTCGACAGACGGTGCCGAGAGCAGAACCCTGCCGCTGTCAATGCAGAGGTTAACGCGCTCATCTATGAACACTCAGATAGCCCCGAAGTGCTCATCTATACAGATGGATCTGTGGTAAAGCAGCAGAGAAGTGCGTGGGCATTTACAGCCCGTTCAGCGGGCCGAACCGTTCAAGAATCCAGTGGTGCCCACTCTATGACCACGAGCAG
>JACEFZ010001336.1:115000-185000 GCA_014155875.1 Cepaea nemoralis
TCTCTCGTCATTAAAATATGTTTCATAGCATCAAATACATGAATATTACATATATACATTAAACGATTGGCTGAATTATAACAGTAATCACGCCAAATGACTGTGCGTTTTGTTTGCACGTGTCATGTCTATACATAATATACAATACTTATGAGGATGGTTTGTTACCGATCCTGTAGTAGTAACTTACATAATTTTGGTGTGCTGACCTAAATTACCCTCAAGGGAAATAATGTAATAAATACTTTCATTTAAGTGAATTGGGTTAATTACCTTAAAGTGTTATTTGTGAAAAAAGATGATATTAATTCCTAAATGGTTGGGTTAGTTTGGAAATGATATTTTAGATAAATGAATTTATAAATGATTATGATTATATGGTAATAAAGTAATATAATATCTAACAATCGTATTTCTATAATTGGTGTTCTATTAAATGGGTTATTAACTAAATAATGGTGATTTCTAACTACCAAATAACAAAATAAAGTTATATATGCATTTGAACAATTTGCAATTCAATTATTAATAGAAAAATGAAGTTATAGGTACTGTTAATAAAATAATAATATACATATATCACAGTTACATTTCTATATCTAATTACACTAAATCGACGTCCTCCTTTGCGTTGTGAAGATGGAGCAATACTCTTTGTAGACTATTATAACATAGTTCATTTCGGCAAAGTCTTCTATGCTCTCCTTCGTGGATAGTGTATAAATATAGTTTCCTACTAAGTTATGTAGGTTCATAGCTAACACTTTAATGTTCTTCTAGCTTACGTGTGTCAGCGCATGTTACTTCTGCGTCTGTTCGTTACACTTCTCATAGCACTGTTACTTTCACACAGGTTACATATTTGGCGATGATAACGCACTTACAATGTATCATAATTACCACATACGGCACTGAGTTATCTAACATTACCGTGTCACTGTTTCTGGTGGTCTGTGGTCGATCCCTTCCTGTAAATCAGGTATTTCAATGGATGATGGTCGACTCAAAATGTCTGCAACAGTGTTCAATCTTCCTTTTAAGTGCTGGATGGTAAACGTGTAATTTTGGAGAATCAAAGCCCACCTGTAAATTCTGTTATTGCTAGGAAGTCCAGACTGCATCACAGACAACGGAGAGTTATCGGATTCGATTACAAACTGTGCTCCTGCCAAAAATCTATGAAATTTCTTGACGCAATAGATCAAACTGAGGCCCTCCAATTCTGATGCTGAGTATTTTGATTCAGCAGGGGTAATCTTGCGACTTACGTACATTACGGGGTGGAACGTCCCGTCGTAGAACTGTCCTAGTATCCCAGATATGGATATGGCACTCGCATCTGTGCGTAAGAAATAAGTGAGTTTTGGGTTAGGCATACGAAGGATAGGTGGAACGCTGAAAAGATGTTTCAATTTTGATAACGCACTAATTAATCCTGCATCTTGTACAGATAACTTAGCCGAAGCTTTTAAGATGTTAGAAAAAACACTGGTGATTTCCGCCAGATTTGGAATGAATTTACTATAGTAGTTTACCAAACCCAGTAAACTTCGGACCTGTTTCTTGGTCGTTGGCATTGTCAAATTCAGAATCTTGGTGACGATTCTGTCATCAGTTTTTAATTGGCCCCTGCAGATGGTATGACCCAGGAAGTCAATTTGTTCCATGCCCAACTCTACTTTGGTCGGCTTCGCTGTGAGCCCAAATAATCGCAACCTGTCGAAGACTTGTCGAAGTTTCAGTAGGTGTGTTGTCCAGTATTCCGTATGGATGCATATGTCATCTATATAAGTTGAAATATTGGTCATCTGTCAGTTTCATTTCTATCTTTATGCTGTCAATGGTCGCAGTCGTGTCTACCGTAGGAACTGGTAATTCCATCTCGTCTTCGTCTGTCTCGTTCAATACTGTTGTGGTGCTAGCTGTGTGTGCTGTTACCTGGCTAAGTGTGTTTGCGTTGTCGCTGTCGTGTGTCGCCCTATCTAGTGAAGTTGTGTTGTGTACGTCTGTCGTCTCATTGCTTGGTGTTGGTGCAATTTGTTCGTCTGTCTGTTGTTCTTGTCGTGAAAAATATGGTTTCAGCATGTTGATATGGAATATCTTTAAGTGTCCTTTTATCGATATTTCATAATCCACATCTGATATTTTACTTTCAACGTTGAAAGGCCCTTGCCAAGATGTTAGTAACAAATTACGTTTATCGGGTAGTAGAAGCAAAACCTTCTGGTTTGGTTCGAGGTGAATAGTTTTAGCACCCTTATTTGCATAGTTGTGGTTTCCATTACTCGACAACTGTATTAGGGGTCCAGCAATATCGACCGCTATACTCTCATGTGGTCTAGATGCTAATACTGACCGTTGAACTTCGGCCTTCACATGCTTTCCCTTTCGTACAAGATGTTGACAGACAGTACAAGATCGACAGAAAAATTTTATGTCGGAACAGAATTTAGGCCAGTAAAATTGTGATAGAACTCTGGCTTGCGTTTTATAATAGGCCAAATGTTCAGCACACGGTGACTCATGTGCGATTTTTAGCACATTTTGTCGGTATGTTACAGGTAACACCGTCTGCTGAATTTCATGGTTATTATATGTGTAATAACGCATGAGAATTCCGTTAAGTTTTCTAAAGTACCAGGAAGCATTTTTAGACACTTTCTTTCGCTCACACAACAAGTTAAAATAAGGTGTGATTGTTTGGTCGGTGCTTTGTGCCTCGATCAATTTTTGTCGAGTAGTGTTGGTATCTGCACCACTTGGTGTTAATAGCTGTAGCATTTCGTTTTGTAAGTCAGTATAGTTTGTTTCTGTATCTGACTTAGTTACAGCGTTGGCCATGTGTGTATCTTTCCAGGCTCTTATGTCGTCTTCTGTACATTCTTTCAATGCATCTAGGCATCCTAAAATAAGATCCGTGCATGGATCTTGCAGGATAGCGCACGTAAATGTGCCGGTAAGGAACGGGGTATTGATATGCGCTTTTGCCAGTGGATATTTCTCGATGGTTCCAGAGAAAGTACGGCATTTGACAAATTCACCCGTATAATCTTCTGGTCTAGCAAGTTCTCTCCTTAAACCCAGTAGAGTGCTCCCGCTATCAACTAAACATTGGCATGGTTGCCCATTGACCAGTGCATCGTAGAACTTAAGTTTACCTTTGGAGGCACACGCTGCGTTAGCATCTTCATTTGAACAATGTATTATGTGCCCACATTCCAATTTACCCTCCGCATGAAACTGATGGCATACTTTACAATTCTTAAAGTCTAAAATATCTGTTACTGATGCTACACTCTGACATTCACTCGTTGGCAACACATTCACAAGTTCCGGATCAATGTCACTCTCATCGTCTGATGATGTATCAATGAGTGCTGCATTATTTGCCTTCATTCTCTGTCTCCCAATACATTTATTGCTATAATGGCCATAACTTGAACAAAAATAACATTTAACAGCACGTTTAAAGGATGATCTTCTGCTTTCTTGCTTCTTCAACACTGCTTCTAAGTGTGACGGATATGTGGGGTTCTTATCACACATCGAGTAAGTCGGATGAAAAAGATTGCAATAGTTACATCGAGGTGGTTTCTGATGTGTTTTGTCATTCTTACGGTAATCTTTCTGGTTGTAAGATCTATCAGGAACTTTGTTTGCAAAAGCTGTAATTTCTGTGTCATGTGATGTAGTTTTAAATATGTCCCGATTAGATGAAAAATAAGCTGACCCCCGTTTCTCTAATTGCTGAATGGACTCAATATCTGACTGTTGTAAAAACTTCGCAAAAGGGGTAGGAACGGTAGAAATCACTTTGTCCATTACCATCAGCTCTTCTAGTTTTTCATAGCTGTTACCTACTTTAGCAGCTCTAGTCCACTTTTTAAATGTGCTCTGCACGTTAGAGATGTAGTCTAAGAAGGTTTCAGTTGCTTTTGGCTTAATCTGTGAGAATTGAATTTGGTACCCAGTAGCGTCTAAAAGAAAATGTTGCATTATCCTATCGTGTATGTACTGATAATTGTTTCTAAGCTCTGTAGGTATGGATTCTATTACTTTTAAAGGCTCCCCACTCAGGTTCCTCATGTAAATCATTGCCCAATCATCTAAAGGTATTTTCTGTGTCTTTAGTTGGAACTCTATGTTTTCAGTCCATGCGCTAATTGAATCACCTACACTGTATGGTTTGATAAGGCCCTTGTACTTACTAAATTTGTTCTGTTCTTCTTGGCTCTTTTGTTTGCTAGAGGCTATTTGTATGTTAGAATCTACCTCCATTTCCTTCATCTTTAGTTTAGTCTCTGAGTCTACTTGTATTTGCTTTTCTTTGGTGGCATGATCTAAGTCTAACTGTTTCTGTTTGGTAACTTCTTCTGCTTGTTTGTTGGCATGATCTAAGTCTAATTGTTTCTGTTTGATAACTTGATCTAACTCTAATTGTTTCTGTTTGGTAGCTTCCTCGATCTCTTTCATTTCTTTTTGATGTTGCCTTTCTAATGCTCTTTCATCTCTGTCAAGAGCAGCTTTTCTTTCTGTTTCTTCTCTGTATTTCTGATCTACCCATTTCTCTAATTTTTCACCAGTATGGCCCATTTCCTTGCCTGCCTGGATACAATCATTTAGTGACGCCATTTTGTGGCGTAATGTTAGTTCAATATGGTATCACAATAATATTCACACAATAGTTTGTACAAATGTGTTAGTAAATATACATCTTTACTGGAAAAGAAGATGCATGATTAATTTAGAGCATACCAAAATATTTTGAAAATATACTCATCTAATTCTTTTGGAAAGTACGGTTCTTGGGATGTTCCACCGCTGTCTTTCACACTTACAAAATGATTTGACTTGCTCACACAATGGCTGCTTCTGTTTAGTAGAGCAGCAAAACTTAGACACACGCTTATGTTGTCAATACAAGCTTATATTTCATGCGAATGATGAATGAAAAATGTGATAGATAGTGATAAATGGTGTTAATGGATGATTGATATGATCGTTTGAATGATTGTTAGATGATATGTGAGATGATTCGTCGTATGACAGTCGATGTCGTCTTGTCTTCGCTTTCTGACTATGGCGTATCTTCGATCTAGGCTTCAGTTCGTCGCTAATCTATTTATTGACTTCGTAGAATGGTGACATTGATGGCTGTATCACACGCAATGAAATGTACACGGTGGTTACGATGGTAATGTTCAATGATCATTGTATACATTTCTATTGATTTTTGTATAATAACACACTTTCAAATTAATATTTGTAGAATTTCACACTTTAGCGATTTAAATTGGCTCAATTGTGGTTCACACTCCACAAATTGGTGATCGCATAATTTACCAAAGAAAATTATTTATGTCATGTATAGAAACAAATTTGCATTACTTTGAAATATATCACACAGTAATGATGTTGAATCGTGCAATGAACTGATGCTGGTTCAGAACTTTCTAATACCAATCGATAGCTGGCGTTGGTTTAGTGGTTTATAACATGTAACAGTAAGGGAGTACTGGGGTATTATTAGGATCTAGTGGGAAATAGATACAGCACGATTGAGCATCGAGAGTGAAAGGGTGAGAGATGCTCAATCGTGACGTATTGGGTTGGCAAGGGCAGTTAACATCAGGCCGTGGACCGGAGAAGAAGCTATATTGTCATCATGTGCAAATAAACTTTATATTAACAACTACAACACGTCTTGCGAGTTCCTGCTCTGTTATAGGACTCGAAATGTTGCCTAGGACCGAGGATGCGAACCTGATATGGTCCGGTTGATAAAGAAAGAAAAAACAACGCGAAGTAATGCGGAGAAGATGTTCCATGCTCCAGTCCTATGAATAACCAGAAACACTTGCGGCACGTTGAAGAACAACTAGTGAACGTAATAAGGCGCACTCAGAAGAAAGCCAGTAAATTGTAAATTTCAGTTATCTGTGAATACAGAGGCCAAAAGCCCGCCCAGGGGTGGTCCTCTGTAAGTCTTCTTCAAGATTTGAGTATAACCGTCACTTTTTTTGGAATTCACAAATCAAGAGGCTTATCATAGCCGCCGTTCTGCAGTTTTTTACCGCAAGAGGTTTAACATGGACGGTGCCTGAATTGTAACGTTTGCAAGAGGCTTACCATAGCCGTTGTCTAGAATTTTCATTTCCGAAGAACCACCAAAGCCGCTGCCATACATCGTTCTGATCGTGTCTGATCGATTTGAAACTTGCTGTTTGGACTTCACGGAACTTTAGAAAAAGAGGCAGTCCAGCAGTCCGGTTGTCTGATCCTGTCTTGAGAGAGCAAGAGTTTGACAATCCAGCAACTAAGTCTGAACATTTTGTCGGTCGGAACCAGAATTCAAGAATTCCGTAGAGGGTCAATTCAGTCTGAACATTTTTTCTTACAGGTGAGCGAGAAATTTCAAATAGCTCCCTCAAATTGACCCCTTGCCTCAAATTAAAGTTTCAAGGTTAAATTAAAGACTGTAAAAACTTCCAAAGTTCGTGTAAATCAGGTCAAATTAATAGAAGGTGATCATGAAATATCAGGACAGAACATAAATACCTCGTTTTTCCGTTGATTGGGCCATATTTTGCTGTGAAGCAGTCAAACTATCACTAGGCCGTTGGCTGATCCTGATCCTTTTGGGCTTCGTTACTTCTGAGTCCCTCTCAAAACGTCGATGATGTACCCCACCCGGGGTGAAAACAAAGGCTAGAAATCTCAGAAGGGACCCAACCAGGGGTTGAAGATTATCCAGGCATCCCAAGAGAAGTGACGAAATTACCTGGGGGAAGAGACAGACTGCCTGAACTCTGCTACCTGAACTCCGCGACTGATTTTCAGCTGACGCAGGCTCCTGGTGTTCGAACGAAATCTGACGGCGAGTCGAAGAAAGTATGTGCTTGGGTCAGGAAACAAAATCAGGGTAAAATTGTGTGGTTCCTAAACATAGAAACTAACTGAACTGTTTTACGAAACAAGTGAGTCGTGTTCCTTAAATTAGGAAATTGCAATTGTGTGGTTGTTTGCTTGCTCTCTTTAAGTATATTTCAGCATGGCGGAACAGGACACCTTAGCACAGGTTTTGACAGGGGTAGGAACAGCAGTAGGCAGACTTAATATGGTTATTAAACAACAAGGAATGGCAACAGAAATTGTGAAGTTTAGTGGACAGGCCAGAGACTTTAAGAAATGGGTCACTTCCATAGAAAAATATGCCTATTTAATCTCAGCAACAGATGAAGAAAGAATGAGACTGGCTTATCAGACGGCAACGGAACCGGTTTCGGATCATATAAGAAGAAAGTTAGAGGCTAGAGTAGATGAGACATGGGAACAATTCAAAGAAGACCTAGCAAGGAAATATGCAGAAATAACGGATCCACAACATGCATTTTCGGTGTTGAGACAGGCTAAACAAAATAACGGAGAGACGGTACAATTGTTCAGCGATAGATTGATTAACCTGGCTGAAGAAGCATTCTTAGGACAGAATGTACGAGGAGAGGAGGTGGAAAGGATGTTAGTAGGGATTTTTGTAGATGGCATAAAATCCGATGGTTTGAAACTTAAGCTGATGAGGGAGAACCCTGAGAGGTTATCACAAGCGGTAGATATCGCGGTACAAGAGGAACATTTGAGACGTAGATTTAGATTGAGAACAGGACGAGAAGTGGGAAGTAATCGAGAAGACAGAGTTGAGGAACCTATGGAAATAGGACAAACAAGATTCGGATGGAATAGGAGAGGAGGAATACAGACGTTACAAGGTAGAAATAGATATGATAACGAGGAAAGAAGAAATATGAGATACCCTACAAGAGAGAACAGTAGTCAACACAAATAGTACAAATATTGTCTGTTGGGTTTGTGGTCAACGGGGACATGTTTCTCGTTTTTGTAATAACAGGCGTGTCCAGTCGAATACACAGAGTAGACATGACAATAACAGGGTAAGTAGGAATGTTGTAGATGGACACAGGAATTTTACAGGTACAAGAACGCAGGAAAACCGGCGCCCTACCTATTAAAGGGGACCTATAGTAGGAAGGGAAATAATAAGGTCCCAAGGTTTAAAGAGTATGTTAATAATAGGTATAATAGGACGAACAGAGAATATTTTCAATTAGATGAAGTCAAGCAATTTATAGAAAATAAAACAGATTATAGCTCTTGTATAATAGAAATAGGAAAGTATAGAGTTCGTACATTAATTGATTCGGGAGCTCAGGTTAGTGTAGTAAAAGAAAGTTTTCTATACAAAATAGTAAGAAATTGTAGAGTATTTAAGAGTCATAATAATTTACACTCTGTTACTGGACAGAATTTACAAGTAATTGGACAAACAATGATAAATTTTAAGTTAGGAGGGATCAACATAAGACATCTTTTTCATGTAGTGAAGGATTTAAATAGAAACATGTTGATAGGAAGAGATTTTTTAATAAAAAATGGAGTAAGACTTTTCTATGATTTACATAAATTAAAATTCAGGGACGTCTATATAGATATGGAAGAGGACATGCATATATCAGCACTAGTTAGAGTTAAAATGTCAACGACGTTAAAACCACAGTCGGTTAATTTGATACAAGCGAAGCTGAAGAGAAACCCATATTATGTGGAAGGAGACACAGTCAGAATCACTGAGTTACAAGAGGAAATAATTGATGAGCCTGGTTTGGAAGTTCCGGATGGAATAATAGCGTTGGATAAACACTTAACCTTTCCAGTGATGGTTATCAACAACACAGGTAGAGAAATCAAATTATACAGAGGATGTGTGATAGCCAAACTAGATCATAACATTAGTGACATATTGGCAACGGATAGAGCAGAAATGTCGGGATCAAGTTATTCAGAAACTTCTAGTGAACGACGTAATAACAGACGCGGACGCGGAAGTAGAGGGAACGTCAGAATGGATGAATTGATCCATCCATCCAGAGGAAATAAAGCCCAAATACATTCACTAGACAAAATGACAAGGGAACAAGAATTGTTGTCACAGTTAAAAGCTCCGCCAGAAAATAAGGAAGTGTTAGAACAACTTATAAAGCAAAATCAGGATGTGTTTGCGGTTAATGATTTAGAATTGGGAAAGACGCAAACAGTTACAATGGAAATAGATACGGGAGATCATCCACCAATAAGTTTAAAACCATATAGAACTCCATTAAGAAATAGAGAAATCGTGGAAAAGGCGATAGAAGAGATGTTGAAAGCAGGAATAATAACAAGGTCGAAGTCAGAATGGTCACCTCCGGTCGTCATCGTGGCCAAACCCGATGGTTCGAGTCGCTTCTGTTGCGATTATAGGGCGTTGAACAAAATCACCAAGAATGTAGCATACCCACTGCCAGTAATTGATGATATTTTGGGGCTGCTTAATGGCTCTACATATTTCACGACGCTGGACGCAAGGTCAGGATTCTGGTGTATTCCGATGTCGAAGGACGCGCAAAAGAAAAGTGCCTTTTGTACTCATATGGGCTCTTACGAATTCTTACGAATGCCTTTTGGCGTCAAGACGGCGCCCTCTCACTATATGCTCTTAATAAATGAAGTTTTAGAAGGTATGCAAAAATTCGCTCTTGCCTATATTGATGATATTCTGATTTTTACTACTGGAGATGTGGAGGATCATTTGAAACATATAAGACTAGTATTTGACAGGTTAAGAAAGCATGATGTGAAGTTAAAGCTTAGTAAATGCCAATTTTTAAAGACAGAAACAAAATATTTGGGGTATATTATAAATAGAGAAGGTATAAAACCAGACCAGGACAAGATAAAGGTTATTAAAGAATTACCTACTCCAACTAACGTTAAGGAAGTACGCGCTTTTATAGGAACGTGTGCATATTATAGGCGGTTCGTCCCAGCGTTTTCAAAGATAGCTGAACCTATTACAAACTTAACAGGCAAATACGCTAGGTTTAAGTGGGATGATGAGTGTCAAAAAGCGTTCGAGTATTTAAAAAACAGCTTAACACTGGTACCACTGTTAACGCATCCAGACTTAAATAAACAGTTAATACTGTACACAGATGCTTCGGACAATGCAGTAGGAGCATGTTTGGTTCAACCATATGAAGGAAAAGAGTCTGGAATACCAGGGGTTAAAAATGAAAGGCCTATCTACTTCTTGTCGCATAAACTTAGCAGATCACAAAGAAAATGGACGACTATTGAGAAGGAGGCTTATGCAATTCATTACGCTCTTCAGAAACTAAATTACTACTTACATAACGCAAATTTTGTTATTAGAACTGACCATATGCCTTTAAAGTCTTTTTTAGAAGCTCCAGTGCAGAACAGGAAAATACAGACGTGGGCATTGAATCTACAGGGGTACAACACGAAAATTGAGTACATCCCAGGTAGGATTAACACATGCGCTGATTTATTGTCTAGAATTCCATACCCACAGTCATCAGGAGATACAGAAGATGAAGCTGAACCAGAGATAGACGACCGAAACTGGCAAGTAAATATTTTAGATTCTGCTATAATAAATAGGGAAGAATTTGATAGTCTACCATCGGATCAAGAGTCTGAACATAGGGAAGAAGACCTACACTTAGCACAATTTAATATGAAAGAAGAGCAAGAGTTGGACCCAAAAGTCATACAAATAAAAGAAAAATTAAGAGAAACAGAAGATAACAAATATAAAAGGAATTATTTGGTTTTACAAGAGGATGGACAGTTATACTATATGTGTGAAAGGAACGAACAGCTAAGGAAATATATTCCAAAACATTTAGAAAATGAACTTTTAAAAGCATATCACGATGGAAATGGACATCTCGGTAGAGACAAATTGGTGAAAGCACTTACAAGCAAATATTATTGGCCAAACTTGTTTAAATCTGCATGCAAATATGTAGATACGTGTGAAAAATGCAGGTTAAGGAACATGAAAACAATAAAGTGTCCCTTACAAGATACAGATATTCCTCAGTTCCCAATGCAAAAGATTAGTTTAGATATATCAGGTCCACACCCTAGAACATTGTCAGGAAACGTTTATTTGATTCACATAGTAGACGTCTACAGTCTTTGGCCGGAAATTTACGCAATTCCAGACAAGAGCGCAGATACAGTCATTAATATTTTTTTACAGGAGTTCGTACCAAGGTTTAGTTGCCCACAAAGTATACTTACAGATAATGGTAGAGAGTTTGTAAATAAAAAATTCGAAAAGTTATTAAAAGATTTAAATATAAAACATATAAAGACCTCATATTATAGACCTTCTTCAAATGCTAGAAACGAACGTCAACATCGGACGTTATACGACGTTATAGCAAAGATTATTGATGAACATGAAAAAGATTGGGATCTATTCTTGGGACCTGCCCTTAGCGCTATTCGTACAAATCAAAATGAGAGCACGGGTTTTTCACCATTTTATTTAATACACGGGAGAGAACCAATACTACCTATAGATAATCTATTAAAACCTAGACGGAAATATATGGGTGAAGAATTCCAAGAGACCATAATACAGGAAATGCATAAAGCACACGTAAGATTAAGGAATAATATAATTAAAGCTAGGGAAAGACAGAAAAAGTACAAAAATGTAAATACAAAATTACAGGAGTTTAAGGTAGGTGATAGAGTTTATTACAAGAAGCATAGAAGAAACTCTAAGTTTGATGCTCGTTGGATTCCAGGGTATTACGTTTTGGAAAAACTAGGTAATGTATCGTATATTATAAAGAACCAGGTCACAGCACATATAGCAAGGGCACACGTTGAACACTTAAGAAGAGACTGAAGATGAGATAGAAAATAATAATTATAATAATAATTATTATTCAGACACAAAATATTTAGATGAACAAGTTGTCAGAGGAGCTACAGTAACCCCAGGTTTTAGAAAAGAACCAGCACAAAATCAATTGCTAGCAAATCCAAGTTACGAAGATACTCAAGAACAGACAATTCCGAAAACAATGGAAGAGGAAAAGGTGAATGAAACTCATTATGATAGTATGGAAGAGGAAATAGGTGCTCCATTTAAGAATACTAGACAAGCAATGAAAAGAAGAATGGATAATCAAAGAGATAAAGAAGTGAAAAGACAGAGGAGAATTAGGGATTATTCAACAAGCGGAGAAGATATGCCTCTACTAGAAAGATCCTTAAGAAATAATGATCGACAAATTAGATGGGATATTGAACAGAAGAGGTTAGCGGCAGCTAAAGAGAGACATACAGACGAAGAAGAAGAAATGGATGAAAAGTCTGAGTCAAGTAGTAGCATGGAAGAAACTAATAGGTTGTACGAAGAAGAAGATGTTGATGTAGAATTAGCACTTATTCAAAGAAACTTGGAGTTGTTGAAGAAGTGGAAACGTAGGAGATAGATATTTGAAAGTACTGCAGATGGCAAGTTATAAGTTTCAGGATTTAGAAGTGAAAGGGATGCTTGAAGAAGTATACGAAACGGTGGAAGTGGTCTTGAGGTGTTGGTACAATGGGTGAATGTACTTTTTATTGGTGCTAGAAATGCCGTGTTTAACGATAAGGATTAACAAGTTATACTGATGACTGCTCCAAGGGAAATAATAGGCAGGCCAGATCACAAGTTCGTTGATAAGTAGAGGATGGCTACTACATTGAGTTAATATTGGATTAGTGGCCACATTACAAATGGAAAAAAGGATTCAACATGTAGTTTACAGTGCTTACTTAAGAGGTTATTCCGGATGTTATGTGCTGTTAGGAGTTAAGATAGATTATGGAGATAATAAATGGTATGGTAAATGTTGATTACTGATTTGTTTATGTAGATAGAACAGATGTGATTCTAATTGGTCTGTAGTTAACAGATATACAGATGGAAAGTGAAATGTTTAGTTTTCTCGGTCATAGAAATACTGGAATGACCTGTATAAATAGATATGCGTTATTTTACTTAGTATGAGAGGCCAATGTTGGTGGGCCACTATACGTAGTAATTTTAAGAGAGTTATAATTGTTTTGAAAACTGTGTTTTATGAAATCTAAGTTTTATGAGTTATGAGTCATATATAATATGTTTTTATGCTTGAGTTGGTACTGGAAAATGATGGCTATTATTTGGTTGTGTTATTGAGCCTAAGTTTCAATGCCTCATATATAATAAGTTTTTTTTTCTTGATTTGGTCTTGAAAAATGATTGTTGTTGTTTGATTAATTGATTTAGAATAGGGTGATTGTGTTCCTAGTATTTAGAGTTGATAAAAACTATTGGTCCGTAAAAGTGTCCAATAGTGATAGGTAGAAATAGAATGTTTTATTCTGATTTGATAACATGCATGTTATGTCATTTTAAAAATGTGTTTTTTTTTCTTTAGATTAATTTGGGGGTTGTGTTCATTTTATTTAGATTACATGAATGGTTTGGTATATTGAGTTACATGGTTATAAAGTTAGTTAAGTAAGTTTAAGTTTCAAATAGATGAGGTTTTGCTTAAGGTTTTTCGTTCAGAAAAGAGTTGATAAAAACTACTTTGTCCCACTGATATAAAGTAGGGGGAAGACTGTAAATGGCAGTATATAAGTGGGGGATGTACGGGGGCAAGATATAGGTGCTGTGAAAAACCAGCGTTAATTATATTAAAAGTGTTCATAAAATATGAACATGGGCTCATGGTTAAAGGTGAGATAACGAAATATGGACAAAATTGTGGATGGCAATGTAAATGTTGAATATATAAGGCTTATGAAAACTTATGCCAAAAGGTTTTATAGTGAACAAAGGTCTATTTCATAAAGTGTATTTTAAAAAAAATTATTTTACAATAAATTTTTTTTATTGGCAAGGGAGGTAAATGTGAGTGTCTTAAATGTTCATTGCTGTATGTACATGTGGTCATGTTGAGTATTCATTCTTTATACTTCTTACTAGGTGCGCACCGCTTCTTTACTTTTTCTAACTACATTGTTTTTGTACGTCCTGGGTTTTGGAAGAGTGAGAAATTTTATAAGGTCAAAAATTTCGATAACGAATTTATGAGCTGTTCTTATGATATGTATATTTGATACAGGAAACAGGAGGAGCCAAGAAAGAACCAGAAAAGTATAAATATATATAGTGGATAGCTATATAGTTTGAGGAAATAGAAAGGAGAGAAGGACTGTTTAGCTTAACAGAGTTACCATACGTGGTACGAGGTATTATACAAAGAAAATTCGAAGAAGAAGTATATAGGGGGGTTACTAGCTGACCATATAACTGGGAGAAGAGTTAAAAGATATATTATTTACTCAAACTTGAGCTGATTTAGGGAAGATTAGAGGAACTGTGAGAAGTAAGGAAAAAGAGGGAATAGAGTATGGGGATTAGGAGTAAAGAGTTTTCCTTTATAAGGAAAATTCTTTATTAAACATGGGGAGGTGTAACAGTAAGGGAGTACTGGGGTATTATTAGGATCTAGTGGGAAATAGATACAGCACGATTGAGCATCGAGAGTGAAAGGGTGAGAGATGCTCAATCGTGACGTATTGGGTTGGCAAGGGCAGTTAACATCAGGCCGTGGACCGGAGAAGAAGCTATATTGTCATCATGTGCAAATAAACTTTATATTAACAACTACAACACGTCTTGCGAGTTCCTGCTCTGTTATAAACACCACTTGCCTGCTGGCGTAAACTGTTGGTTGAATATTACAACAAATGCCTGCTATGACTGCTCTGCTGGCGTTGGTTAACTGTTTTCTGACAGCAATTGCTTTGCTGGCGTTGGTTCATTGTATTGTGACATCAATTGCTTTGCTGGCGTTGGTTCACTGTCTGTATTCTGACACCAATTGCTTTGCTGGCGTTGGTTCACTGTGTTCTGACACCAATTGGGGTCCTGCCTGTCAGCGACTTGTTCGCTGCAGACTCTCAGGACTCCCCTACTTTCGCACCGCACGAAATAACAACTCGTGACATTTGCGAAAGGAATGCAATTTATTTAGAGCCGACATTTGAATGGCTCTGCGAGCGTTATACTTCATCATCATTATACAACATGAATGCAATGAAGTGGTGAGAAATGATGCTCGAAATCACAATCTACATGAATAGCCTAATGTTTGCCTATTGCCTAGAAACTATAGCATTTGTTAAGGATACGTCTGCTCTCTACCGTCTCCAGTCGGGGTCTGTTCTCACGCTACACATTGCGTGGACAAGCACGGACACTGTCCTCTCCGTGCAGTAGCTATTATTGTGTGCATGGTCTCGCCAGCACGCTGGATTGTGATCTCGAGTAACCCGGCACTTCACGGTTACTTGCAAGGACAAGCTTCCCAATGTACTATACTAATTAAAGGTAAATACCTTCAAACATCAGAAGCTTGGTCCATATGCTGGTGAAAATGTAGAGCCCTTCAATGGCCATTTATACACTTCACACAGCACCAAAACCTGATGTCCTGCGAACAAGCAGCTTATACTTCAACTGACTTGAAAACAGCAGTTCAGTTGCGACCTTCAGCCTGAACAGCGTTCTGCTTACACGCTTCGGCGAAGTTACCCCGTGTGAACCATGAACCGATAATTCGGACGCAGTAGGCCGAACTGAGCTAGGCGGTTCAGAATGTTCGGTTACCACGTAATTAAGGGAAGAGAAAGTCAATTACTTGGGCAAACCGCCGGCAATACTTTGCACGGTTGGTTCCCTTTGACAAGTAGCGAGACACAACCTCAGGCGTTTCGCTACACCTAGTAGAACTACCATAGTACAGCAAAAATAGTAGAACCACCATAGTAGTAGTAGGCCTCTTTCAGTCCTGAAGGACTATAGAGTTGTGCTGCTTGGGAGGTGCCTGGCAGCACCGCTGGTGACGGTATAGTCCAATGCCAGAGTGACAATTCCTGTCACAGTTTCCGCATCTGTAAGATGAGGCAGTAAGTGACTGCTCTTTGAGCCTGTGCCGCCTATCCTCAGTTTGTTGGATCAGATTGCGCTCAAAGAGCACCTGTCCGTTTCGTAAATCTCTTCTCCAGGAGCATCTGTCTGTTGCAACTCTCTCCCACGTGACTGGATTTATTCCAATGGTTTTCATATCTTGTTTACACACATCCCTATATCGCATTTGAGGTCTTCCGGTTGGCCTCTTTCCTGTGGATAGTTCTCCGTAAAGGAGATCTTTGGGAATACGTTCATCCTCCATTCGAGATACGTGGCCCAGCCACCGGAGGCGTCTCTGCTTGAGGAGGGTGTGCACTGTGGTAATATCTGCTCGTTCAAGCACCTGTTTGTTTGTTATGTGGTCTTTCCATGTTATGCCCAGGATACGTCTCAGACATCTCATGTGGAAGGAATTCAACTTCCTTTCCTGTCTTGAGTACAAGGTCCAGGAGACAGAACCATAGAGTAGTGTGCTAACAACACAAGCTTTATATACTTGAGCTTTTGTACGCTCTGTTAGTCTATTATTCTCTCAAACTCTTTTAGCTAGCCTGGAAAATGTTGTGGCTGCCTTTCCAATGCGTCAGTCGATTTCTGTCTCTAATGAAAGATTATCTGATATTGTCGATCCCAAATACACAAAATCGTGGACGACCTTCAATTCATAATTAGCAATTTTGATTGACGGGGGCGCACCAGCTTCTTGTTCCATCACCTGTGTTTTATTTAGGCTAATGGTGAGCCCAAAGTCTTTGCAAGCAGCTGCAAAACGATCTATGAGCCTTTGGAGATCTTCTGCTGTATGCGTAGTCAATGCTGCATCATCTGCAAAAAGTAGTTCTCTTACACATGTTGATCTTATTTTGGTCTTTGCCTTGAGTCTTGATGGGTTAAAAAGTTTGCCATCAGATCTTGTATGGAGGTATATGCCTTCAGTGGAAGTCCCAAATGCCTGCCTTAAGAGAACAGCGAAGAAGATACCAAAGAGTGTAGGAGCAAGCATGCAGCCCTGTTTTACTCCGCTGCTGATGCTGAATGACTGGGATGTTGAGCCGTCAAATAAAATGGTCCCTTGCATGTTTTCGTGGAATGATTTCACGAGACTAAGAAGGGTGGGTGGACAAACAACCTTTTCAAGGACCTTAAAAAGGCCACTTCTGCTCACGAGGTCAAATGCCTTTATAATGGCTTCCTCTGTTCTCTGCACTTTTCTTGTAGCTGCCGGAGTAAGAAAATCATATCGATGGTGGACCTGTTGAGTCTAAATCCGCACTGCGATTCGGGGTAGATTCTTTCAGCAAGAATGTGTAATCTTTTAAGGATTACTCTGGCAAAAATCTTGCCTGTAATGCTGAGTAGGGAAATGCCGTGATAGTTGTTGCAGTCGCTTCTGTCCCCTTTGTTTTTTATAAAGGGTACCGATGTTTGCTTGTTAAAATTTGCAGAAGCAATTATGATCTATCAACGCAAGCCAGAATTGTGTAAACAGAAAGACATGTTAGTCAGCTTAAAATTACCGTGGTAGATAAGTGACATTACTGTGCGAAATTGTGTATATTTCAACTTGAAGGATTTATCTAGTTAATTTCACGTAAGTTGTGTGATTTCTGCAGTATGTACCTGACGAGATGCAGCGAAATATGCCAGGCAATAAATCGTGCAATCTATTGTTTGTGTCTTCGTTATTCAAATTCACTACGGGAAAACATTGTTTTGAACGATGTTTGCGTCTTTCATATCTTGTGGTATTGATTTTTCTCTCCAGCAGAGCTGAAATATTGCATACAGTTCTGGGATGATTGTTTCTTTGCTACATTTTAAATTTTCAGGTGGAATACTATCTTTTCCAGGTGCCTTGCCGGATTTGAGAGAGTCTAGTGCTTCGCTGATTTCTGTGAGGCAAGGTTCGTTATCCAGGGCATGCATGGCAGACTGTTGATCGATGGCTTCCAGAGCTTCTTCGCTGACAGTGTTATCCACTGAGTATAGCTCTGAGTAGTGTTCTACCCAGCGATCCATTTGTTTCGCTCGATCTTTTATGATTACCCCCTCAGTTGATCGTAAAGGGGCCATCTTATTTTTTGATGGACCGACAGCTTGCTTGATGCCCTCGTACATTCCTCTTATATTTCCAGTGTCTGCACAAGTTTGAATTTGAGCAGAAAGCTGTAGCCAGTACCTGTTCGCACATCTTCTTGCCATCTGTTGTACTCTATTTCTGGCCATTCGCAATGCCTGCAGTGTTTTCTCTGAAGGTGATGTTTTATACATTGAGAATGCATGTCTCTTTATCTATAGGACTTGGAGCATCTCTTCAGAGTGTGCTTCAAACCAGTCGGTTGACTTAGTTTGCTTCTTGCCAAATGTTGATAGTGCTGTATTGTAGATGGTGTCGCGAAAATTACTCCATCTCTCAGTGGAATTTCCATATGTGGGGCCAGGCAGAGTATCCGCTAGAGCCTGCATGAATTTGTTGACCTTCTCTTTATTTTGGGTGCCGCTGGTGTCAATGCGTGGTCTTCCTTCTGTTCGGCTTCTGTAGATTCTCTTGGGCTTTATCTTCACCTTGCTGGAGACGAGTGAATGGTCGGTGTCGCAGTCAGCACTATGATAACTGCGAGTCAGCTGTACATTGCGGAGGTTGCTGCGTTTAGTGAGCACCAGGTCGAGTTGGTGCCAGTTCTTTGATCTGGGGTGCCTCAATGACACCTTGTGTTGAGGTTTCGTGTCAAAGAAGGTGTTGGTCACGCACAGATTATGGTGGCTGCATAATTCCAAGAGACGTTGTCCATTGTCATTGATCTTCCCAACGCCAAACTGTCCTAGACATGAAGGCCAAGATTTGTGGTCGGAGCCAACCCTGGCATTGAAATCCCCCAGGATAAAAAGATGTTGTTTCTCTGGTGTTTCACTGACTTCTTTGCTAAGGTCGTCATAGAACTTGTCTTTAGATTCTGATGCTGCAGTTAGTGTTGGGGCGTAAACGCTTATAATACTAATTGGGCCTGCCTCTGTCTGGAGTTGGAGCTTCAGTATTCTTTCAGTGCCATCACTTGGTGGTATGATGGAATTAAGCAGCTTGTTTCTGATAGCGAAGCCAACTCCTTGCTCCCTGGTCTCTCCGCACGGCTTGCCATGCCAGTAGAAAGTGAAGTCCCTGTCGCCAACTGGCTTGAGGTAGCTCCCGGTTGGGCAACCACCCAGCCAACATCATTTTCTTCTGCTGGTGTTTAGTTCTGGATGCAGTTTAAGATCCCCTAACTCTGTCAGAAGGGAATAATTACCACCCCAGATCCCAGAGAGAAAATGTGGAACAAATGTCTGTTATGCTGATTTAAGAAACTGTCCCTGATACTCAAGAAAACAGCCAAGAAGTGGCTCGTTGAAGATAGAATATATCTATATAGATTTGGCTGTACTTGGTATCACCAGAAGTGAGAAAGGAGGGGTTAAGCTATGTAACGTAATCTGGTTACTTATGACTGCATAGGCAAGGTCCTTCCCTGACATAACTTCCTACTTCTGGGCAATATGTGTGAACCCCCACTAAATGTTCTCCAAATGTGTGTACATATTTAAACTACACAAACATTTATCAACATTTAGAATGTATACAGACAACTGAGTTTAAAATACAACAACTGTGTTTATTATTGCTATTGATGATCATATGATGATGATGATTATATTATGGTATACGTAACTCATCTGGCTGAAAAGCTCAGAAGAACATAGGTCATGCTTCCCCCAGTGAGACGCAGTTCACTGTCAGATTGAAGGAGTCCAAAGTGGTCCCTTCATAAGGCTAAGTCACTTCCTGATATGGGTTGTTGACTGTCCATTGCTCCTAAGAGATCTGGAATGAAACGAACAGAGATGGGTAGTATCTACGTCTACACATCTCAAAACACATATGTCTATACATTCATATAAACATACATTCAAGTCATAATATATGATGGTATGATGATATATATGATGGCATGTTACATAAACATATATCAGTTCTAAATAAATAAATATATGTATATATTAATAAAACTATTTAGAACATCTATAGCTCAAAACATACATATTCATATACATTTGTGTAATGGAGTGTTTCCCATATAAGTTCACCTCACTTACTCTTTCCCTTTCTGATTAATTCATACTGTCTTGTCGGAAGTGCTGGTCGCACAGTCCTGTCGAACATTAAATGCCTTCCCTGAATCTGTCTGGGATATTGAATGTCCTAAGTCATGTCTGTCCTCATGCAGACATCATGCAGACATCATGCAGACAAGGTGAACTGGTGCCATTCCTCAAGCCAAGTGGTTTCACCACAATCTTGGTAGGCACTCAAAGTGTTGGTCCAAATAATCAATGTTAATTGGACGCTATCAAGAGACTGGTAGCTCTCAGGAATTTCTCCTAAGTAGTCAGTCTCTCCAATGTTTAACATCATACAGGATGAATCTACATGTATCTCCTGTACATGCATAAGCCACACGCTCATGTAGCTTGGATAATGGATTTCTCCAAATTATCACATACAACAAATCAGACAAAGTGGTGAATGAAAGAAGAAGATAAAGTTCACAGTGTAATAGTAAATCTAGAAACTGGAACATTAAGTACAAAGAAAATCCACCAGTGTAAGGTTTGGGAGAATATGCAGAACAAGAACCTACACAAGCCTTCAGACTAGCAAACAAACTAATCAGAGTAATGGTATTACCTGGGTTATAGCTAGGAAATCCTGTCATACGACTTCGTACAGAAGTCCAACAGAACGAAATGTTAATATTTCTCCAGTAGGTATCATAAGAATGCTATTGTGAATTTGCGTCTGAAGTCTTGCTGGCCATGCATGTAGTTTTATTCTCTTCATCCCTGGCTAGTTTTCACGTTGGCTAATTAATATATCCCCTATTAATTAACTGCACCTATTTTCCACATATAGCATGAGTTACCGAGATGGATTAAGTCCCAAGTTCTTTTCACCCCTCCTACATTCCTGTGGACGGTAGTTCCACTCGCCCGTGTGTAGCCATCATAATACTTGGTGGACTGACTGAAGATCATTTAGCGGTTGAGATGGGACTTCCCGGCACGTGGTGTGGTGTGGTAAGCCAGCCATTTAGCCTTCACCCAGTCATCTTCCTCTGGTCCCGTCACGTAAGTCTTTCAGAAAGTAGAACCTGCCAAAGATAACACCATGTGTGAATATCGTGACACAGACTTACCCCCAGAGGTACACGTTACCTATGTGTACTCAGCATAGGCCGGTGTCGCCATGACCCGGCCAGCAGCCTCACAGACCAGGATCCACTGCCGAAGATGAACTAGGTCTGGGTCCTAACAAGTGCTGGCTGAACCGTCCTCCGTCTCGAACCCGCCCAAGGTAAGGCTGTGTATCTGGTCATGGTGTCGGTGAAATCCTTCTGTCCTAAAAAGACTTCTAAGGACACAATATACCATGTTAGTAGGTTAAAGGTACCTAGAGACAGAATGGCCCTGAAGGAGAGCCGGTGACCACCGAATTCCCCTCCCTCGGAGGTAGCCCCCTCTCCCTGGTTCTATTTTATGATTACCTACTATACAACAGGTTTCCCGGAGCTCGAGCTTTGATCCAGGAATTTAATAGATTATACAGGGAAATCCCCCTGTAGCGGAAGTCCACATCCCGTTCCCTCGTCCCCTAGTTAGGGTCAGAGCATTTGGAACGGTGTTCAGCTGGCTGTGACCAGCTCTGTCGCATTCCCCAGTTTCTCCAGTGTCAACCTCTCGAGAACCAACGGTATATCAAGATGATGTTCCGTTACGGCAACCACGAACATAAAGAGTAAGAGGAAAGCTCAGCAAAGCCAGTGGTCGCCACACCGAAGAATTCGAACTTAGACACCCGCAATGTCCTTCGAATGACCTTCGACACGTCCGGCGACCAGCACATGGGTTTCGTCTAGTTCGGCCGAGTTCACTGATACCTCACTCGACCTATGTTCTACAACGCCTTCGCCCACGTCCGGTTGTGTCGACTACGTTAGAGTTCTAAGGCCGCCCAGGAGTGAACTCGGACTACTAACACTATTGGGCCTGCCCTAAGTTTCCCTACCTACTTGTAGCGGCGATAACACGCATTCACGAACTTGTACAATTGTAACATAAAAACAGGCCTACAATCCATCGTGTTCAACTAGCCTGCAGTGTTAAGTTAAAACACAAGCCCACAGGTTCACCCCTGACTGCCCTTTGTGCGCCGGTTCAACGCGGTAGCGACACACATTATTTATCTAAACATGTTTCACGTACCTTACGACAAACTGTGCATTCAGAATTGAGGAGCTTCCGTCCCAACACTGGACGTTCTGTCAGTTTTCTTTGACAAACAGCAAGACACTGGCTTCCTCTTTCCCATTTACGAATTAACACAGTCGTCCAAACACACCTTCTGGCTCCCACGGCCGGATCTCAACTGAGCCTCTCTTTGTTCTGAGACGGTTCTTGCGCATGCGTTAGCGGATCTGGTTGGGTTGAGCTTTTCTCACACGAACAGCCTAGAAGTCAAGGGCCACCAATCGCCCTTGCGTGGGGTAGATTTATACCTCGGTTGTATCCCTTCGACTGATCGGCTGTTCCAGGCTGACATAAAAGGGGATTTGGCCTTTTGGGAGTTTTGTTAGGTGAATTCTCAGCAGTTCCGTGACAGATAGCACCCGCCGACTGGTGCCGTGGTGTCTGGGTTTTAACTTTGATCTGGACATCAAAGCTTTCTCAGACCTAGCATTACAGAAATGATGGGGCGTGCGTGGTCAAAATGTATTTTTCTCTTGTTTTCAATCCTCTTGCATTTCTATCATTTTCTGGTGGACGTTTATGCTTTTAGAGAATGATAGAAAAATATTGTGGGCTCTTTAATTCCTTTTTAACTTGTGTCATTCGGATGCTGCCGGGGCTGTCCCGTCACAGTCCCTCTCCTTGATTCTTCCAGATTCTTGGAGTCTGGTCTCTTGCAGAGCGACAACGTCTATCCCCAGTCTTAGTAGTTCGTTGTTTATCACTGCAGTTTTGCGGGCATCCACAATCTCATTTAGATCGTCTGAGATGCCAGGGGTCATGGTTCTTACTTTCCATATTCCCAGCCTTAGGGCCGGTTGTTTTGTTTTTTTCTTGTTGCTAGGTGTATAGATTGCTGTCCATGTGTTAGGATTTTCCCCTAAGCTCCACACACCCTCAGGAGCAGATGAACCGTGGCGAGACAACACCTTATTGACTAGGGGCTGCCCAGCATAGGCGGGCGGTAGATGTCTAGTGAGATACGATGATCTCTCCCACCGTCGGAAGTAGCCCCTGGCGCCTTGCTCTACGCCAATCGAGCATTAAGACTTATAACCGGCAAATGCTGCTTCCCATGTTGGGTCACCGCTTTACACGGTGCTGAAGTGACCTCTTCAGGGCACAAAACCTGGGCAATGGAAATCAGAGAACCAGCTGTTGCCCAGTAGCAGGTTCCCCCTCTCCACGTCGCCAATGTTGACCAAAGGAAAGGCAGTAGCCAATGCAACTTGGCATCGGTGCCGTCGCAGGAGTTGCCAGAACTATGTTTTTTACAACATGGAACTGCCTTAGGGACTCCATCTTCGGATTTGTCCTCAGGGTTTATTCCCGAAGCCTTTCCCATATGGGTATACCCGCAAGGCAGCGGAGGTTTGAGATTTAGAGTTCCTTCTCTTAGAAGAGATACCAACCAAGGCTGACGAGCCTCCTCTGCCCGGGAATCAATAAGGAAGGAAGTCTACCATTCTTCCTTCCTGGCAGTGACCATACTGATCGGATGACCGTAGCCATTGTCTCTACTAAGAGATCCTCTGCCCACCGTCACCGACTTGAAACCATAACTAACAACTATCTGTCAGCTGCTCCCAAGTCCAATCCACCACCTGCTCACATGGCTTCACGTTACACTGTGGGGGGGGGGGCTAAACGGATACTCCACCTTGCCCAAGGGTGTCCCGTAGGCTAGCGGAGGGAAGGAGGCACCTTACTTCTCCTTTGGTAGGGACACCACATAGTAGACACCACCATAGTAGATAAGTTATATTTACAGATGATGATTTGTACATATTTTCATTGCATGTTTATAGATGCTGATTATATATGTAAAGGTGTTGGTTGTACAGATGATATTATGTGTGAATGTTGAACAATTTCACCTACAGGCATGTGAGCTGGGCTGATGAAGTAGAAAAAGACAATATCAAAGATGATCAGACTCTCATTCGGCGCACAGATGTATCTGCCCGACGGGTCACACGCTCCAACGAAGGTATGCAGATGACAGGTCTGTGGCAATCCCACACGTCCATAGTGTAGTATTCTTACATGTATGTCGTGTGTGGGTTTGGGATATGTGTGCAGTGTGTTGGTGTGGGATGTGTGCAATGTGTGTGGATGGTTGGGGGGGGGGGGGGGGGGGGTTGTTTGTGGTGGTATGGGTGAGGATATGTGTGTAGGTGGGGGATAGTGTGTGGTGTAGGGGATGTGAGTGATGGGTGCGGGGAATGGGTGTATGGGTGGGGGATATGTGTGGGTGTGTAGGGGATGTGAGGTGGTTGAGAGAATTATGTGTGGGTGGTGGTGTGTATGGGTGGGAGATGTATGCGTGGATGGGGAATGTATGGGTGGGGGTGTGTAATGTGTAGGTGGGTGAGGGATGTGTATGTGTCGGGGTGGGATGCTTGAGTGGGTGGAGGATGTGTGGGTAGGGGTATTGTGATTGAGAGATGTTTGTTTGGGGGTGGGTGGTGAGGGTGTGTGGGTGCGTAGTGGAGGATGTTTGCATGAGTGAGTGTGTGTTGGTGGATGGGTGGGAAATGCATGTGTGGGTGGGGAGAGGTGTGTGGTGTGTTGTTTTGGGATATTGTGTGGGTGGGGTATGTGGGGTGGATGGGTAAGGGTATCTGTGTGAGTGTTGGTGGGAATATTGTGTTCAGCTTTTGTGCTTCTCGGTGTAAAACGTAATATTGTTCTGCACCACATAGCTAACATTGCGAACCACGGCCACCTGTTAGGTATTCGCTATAACAGTTATTCTGTTATAGATTACCCCGCACCAGTAGTGGGTTGTGCTCAATATTTAAATTTCAAATCCCGAAATAACTAAATAAATCAATTTGATTATTGCTCATTTGATTTAGGAGGCCTGGTGTTCTTTGCCAGTGAGAAGTCCTGATCGTTTCGGGTCCACATCGATTGACGGACGTCAGTCGCGGCGTTTGGGCAATCTTGAGCATAACCTACGATGGGTGACGTTGTGATATTTTATTATGATAATTTGGCTGTGTGTCCACAGTGTGCCGCGTGGTTACACACCCGCTTCACATGCCAGTGATCCGGGGCTTGTTTCCGGATCCGGTCAGGGATATATATGCACTACTGACGAGCTCAAACGAGGGCGAAACTCGAGTATAGTGCTTCCATATTGACATGTGTAGGCCTTAGGTTCATACCAGAATACGATTAGCGTTGCTAGTAGTGGGTTGTGCTCAATATTTAAATTTCAAATCCCGAAATAACCAAATAAATCAATTTGTTTATTGCTCATTGGAATTAGGAGGCCTGGTGTTCCTTGCCAGTGAGAAGTCCTGATCTTTTCGGGTCCACATCGATTGACGGACGTCAGTCGCGGCGATTGGGCAATCTTGAGCATACCCTACGATGGATGACGTTGTGATATTTTATTATGATAATTTGGCTGTGTGTCCACAGTGTGCCGCGTGGTTACACACCCGCTTCACACGCCAGTGATCCGGAGCTTGTTTCCGGATCCGGTCAGGGATATGCACTACTGACGAGCTCAAACGAGGGCGAAACTCGAGTATAGTGCTTCCATATTGACATGTGTAGGCCTTAGGTTCATACCAGAATACGATTAGCGTTGCTAGTAGTGGGTTGTGCTCAATATTTAAATTTCAAATCCCGAAATAACCAAATAAATCAATTTGTTTATTGCTCATTGGAATTAGGAGGCCTGGTGTTCCTTGCCAGTGAGAAGTCCTGATCTTTTCGGGTCCACATCGATTGACGGACGTCAGTCGCGGCGTTTGGGCAATCTTGAGCATACCCTACGATGGATGACGTTGTGATATTTTATTATGATAATTTGGCTGTGTGTCCACAGTGTGCCGCGTGGTTACACACCCGCTTCACACGCCAGTGATCCGGAGCTTGTTTCCGGATCCGGTCAGGGATATGCACTACTGACGAGCTCAAACGAGGGCGAAACTCGAGTATAGTGCTTCCATATTGACGTGGATAGGCCTTAGGTTCATACCAGAATACGATCAGCGTTGCCAGTAGTGGTTGTGCTCAATATTTATATTGTGTATACACCAGAACTTTTTTGGTGTTGTAATAAAATAGCGAAATTGTGTGACTTATTTATATACCAGTTTATCAATTTGGCCTATTAGTTCTATCTGTCCCATTCCATAATTTACTCAGATGTTTTAGTCTTTGAAGAGCAATAGGCATTTGTCTTTTAATTTCTTCCATTGTGTCACCATCGTTGGTAATCAATGACCCAAGATATTGAAAATTTTTCACCACCTCCAATTTTTCCTCATTAACATATCTTTCTCCATAGTGGTTTTATCGGCATGCATTATCTTTGTCTTTGCTATGATAAGATATAAGTTGTGATGTTCACTATTCAATTGGGTTGAGGTTATTAGGTTTTCTATACCATTCTGTGTTGTGGATAGCAATACTGTATCATCAACGTATGGAATCTCTGGTATGTCATGACCACTGATATGTAGGGCATCATATAGCTTCCTGTAGTGCAATCTCATTTTGTAGGCCTGCATATATTGAGGAATAGGTGGCCAGCCTTTCATTCACTTTGGCAGGTGGATGAGCCCAGACTTAACGCCTGTGCTTGTGACATTACCAGCTTAATTCGTTATCAACTACGCTAGCACGTTTTTTAATTCACTCATACTTTTCTCTATGAATGATGGTATCAAGAACAGCCTTAGAGAATTCAATACCAACTTACAAAGAGCATTAGAAAGAGCGCACACAAGATCCTTACATCTCCACACAACACTTCACTGAGGTATATGGAGGAAGAAAAGGAGTCTGTCCTCTTCCACACTGAGGTGTAAGGAACTTTTAAGTATATATGTACATTTCTTTTTACGTAAATATTCAACATAACCTAACAGGACTCTGGTATCTTTAACCAGATCACAATTTTTAAGGAAACAATTTTAAAACTGGTCTGTAATATTTAACCAGTCCACAATTTTACAGGATATATTTGTAATATTGTAACATTATGAAAGCTTGAACACAAATCTGAGTGCCAGCTTACATTTGTCTTCTTTTTGGATTTGGATTTGTTTCGTTTTTTCTTCATCTTCATCTTCATCAGGATGCTGTTCGGCCAATTTTGCCTGTTTCAATAAAATCAAAAGCAAACTGTCACCAATTTTGCTTGTTTCAATAAAATTCTCTGCAATTTATCTTTGTTAATCAAGGTCAGGAAAGGAGTTCTTAAGAGCTTTATTGGGGTAATTCTGATGTATGGAAGTGAATCATGGACAACTTGCAGACAAGTGAGGAATTATATGGAGGCTGTGGAGATGTGGCTTTATAGCATGATAACACAGTGGACGGATAGAAAGAGCAATGAAGATATCTTGAAAGAAGTTAACTCACAAAGAGAACTGGTTACTCACATCAGAAGAAGTCCGCATTCTTTGGGCACGTCATGAGAAGGGGAAAGCTGGAGTATGTCATCACAACAGTATTGTTGGAGGGAAAGAAAGGCAAGGGAAATCAAGAGACAATATGCTGGATAGTTCAATATCATGACATGAGGTGTGATGGTATCAGAAAATATATTGAAACACAAGAGACAGAAGAATGTGGACAGACATGATCAACAACGCCACAATGCATGGACCATAAGAAAAATAGAATGAATTAGCCAGCTCTGTGTTCTACTGATTCCGTCCCGTTTCCTTGTGCATCTTTCTCTAAAGAAAACAACATAAGGCTGCTGAAGACAGACATTAGTCTGTGACTCAGTACCAAGAGGTTAGAGGTCACTACAAGTTCAAGAGTAGACATCTCTGGTGTGTTGAACACAGCACTCATATTACAATGGTGCTTTGTAATGGAATTGCTCGAATAGCAGTTGATTGTGGAGTTTGTTTATTAAGATAATGGTGCACTGGAAAATAAAACCTGACATTGCTTAGTTACATGTTAAACGTCCATTCTCTCAAATGTCTCTCAGACATCACAACTGTAAATTCAAAGTCATGTCAAATTAGCTGACCAGACTATTTTGACATACAAATTCCTCCTGCATTCTGCCAATGCCATAGCCGTCCTGAATTGTGCCCTGCTATACCATAAGCACAGCCATGTGTTCCCTAGTCCTGTGCCCATACCATAAGCACAGCCATGTGTTCCCTAGTCCTGTGCCCACACCATAAGCACAGCCATGTGTTCCCTAGTCCTGTGCCCACACCATAAGCACAGCCATGCGTTGTGTTCCCTAGTCCTGTGCCCACACCATAAGCACAGCCATGAATTATGTTCACTGGTCCAGTGCCCACACCATAAGCACAGCCATGCGTTGTGTTCCCTGGTCCTGTGTCCACACCATAAGCACAGCCATGCGTTGTGTTCCCTGGTCCTGTGTCCACACCATAAGCACATCCATGAGTATTGTTCCCTGGTCCTGTGTCCACACCATAAGCACAGCCATGAGTATTGTTCCATGGTCCTGTGCCCACACCATAAGCACAGCCATGAGTATTGTTCCCTAGTCCTGTGTCCACACCATAAGCACAGCCATGAGTATTGTTCCCTGGTCCTGTGCCCACACCATAAGCACAGCCATGAGTATTGTTCCATGGTCCTGTGCCCACACCATAATAAGCACAGCCATGAGTTGTAATCTCTGGTCCTAAGCCCACACTATAAGCATAGCCATGCGTTGTGTTCCCTGGTCCTGTGTCCACACCATAAGCACAGCAATGAGTATTGTTCCATAGTCCTGTGTCCACACCATAAGCACAGCCATGAGTATTGTTCCCTGGTCCTGTGCCCACACCATAAGCACAGCCATGAGTATTGTTCCATGGTCCTGTGCCCACACCATAAGCACAGCCATGAGTTGTAATCTCTGGTCCTAAGCCCACACGATAAGCACAGCCATGAGTATTGTTCCCTGGTCCTGTGTCCACACCATAAGCACAGCAATGAGTATTGTTCCATGGTCATGTGTCCACACCATAAGCACAGCCATGAGTATTGTTCCCTGGTCCTGTGCCCACACCATAAGCACAGCCATGAGTATTGTTCCATGGTCCTGTGTCCACACCATAAGCACAGCAATAAGTATTGTTCCCTGGTCCTGTGTCCACACCATAAGCACAGCCATGAGTATTGTTCCATGGTCCTGTGTCCACACCATAATCACAGCCATGAGTATTTTTCCCTGGTTCTGTGTCCACATCATAAGCACAGCCATGAGTATTGTTCCATGGTCCTGTCTCCACACCAGAAGCACAGTAATGAGTATTGTTCCATGGTCCTGTGCCCACACCATAAGCACCGCCATGAGTATTGTTCCATGGTCCTGTCTCCACACCAGAAGCACAGTAATGAGAATTGTTCCATGGTCCTGTGCCCACACCATAAGCACCGCCATGAGTATTGTTCCCTGGTCCTGTGTCCACACCATAATCACAGCCATGAGTATTATTCCCTGGTCCTGTGTCTACACCATAAGTACAGCCATGAGTATTGTTCCATGGTCCTGTGTCCACACCATAAGCACAGCCATGAGTATTGTTCCATGGTCCTGTGTCCACACCATAAGCACAGCTATGAGTATTGTTCCCTGGTCCTGTGTCCACATCATAAGCACAGCCATGAGTATTGTTCCCTTGTCCTGTGTCCACATCATAAGCACAGCCATGATTATTGTTCCAGGGTCCTGTGTCCACACCATAATCACAGCCATGAGTATTGTTCCCTGGTCCTGTGTCCACACCATAAGCACAACTATGAGTATTGTTCCCTCATCCTGTGTCCACACCATAAGCACAGCCATGAGTATTGTTCCATGGTCCTGTGTCCACACCATAAGCACAGCCATGAGTATTGTTCCTAGGTCCTGTGTCCACACCATAAGCACAGCCATGAGTATTGATTCCTGGGCCTGTGCCCACACCATAAGCACAGCCATGAGTTGTGTTCCCTGGTCCTGTGTCCACACCATAAGCACAGCCATGAGTATTGTTGCCTGGTCTTGTGTCCACACCATAAGCAAAGCCCTGAGTATTGTTCCAAGGTCCTGTGTCCACACCATAAGCACAGACCTGAGTATTGTTCCATGGTCTTGTGTCCACACCATAAGGACAGCCATGAGTATTGTTCCCTGGTCCTGTGTCCACACCATAAGCACAGCCATGAGTATTGTTCCCTGGTCCTGTGTCCACACCATAATCACAGACATGAGTATTGTTGCATGGTCCTGTGCCCACACCATAAGCACAGCCATGAGTATTGTTCCATGGTCCTGTGCCCACACCATAAGCACAGCCATGAGTATTGTCCCTGATCCTGTGCCCACACCATAAGCACAGCCATGAGTTGTGTTCCTTGGTCCTGTGCCCACACCATAAGCACAGCCATGAGTATTGTTCCTTGGTCCTGTGTCCACATCATAAGCACAGCCATGAGTATTGTTCCATGGTCCTGTTTCCACACCATAATCACATCCATGAGTATTGATCCCTGGTCCTGTGACCACACCATAAGCACAGTCATGAGTATTGTTCCATGGTCCTGTGTCCACACCATAAGCACAGCCATGAGTATTGTTCCATGGTCCTGTGCCCACACCATAAGCACAGCCATGAGTATTGTTCCTTGGTCCTGTGCCCACACCATAAGCACAGCCATGAGTTGTGTTCCCTTGTCCTGTGTCCACACCATAAGCACAGCCATGAGTATTATTCCCTGGACCTGTGTCCACACCATAAGCACAGCCATGAGTATTGTTCCCTGGTCCTGTGTCCACACCATAAGCACAGCCATGATTATTGTTCCATGGTCCTGTGTCCACACCATAAGCACAGCCATGAGTATTGTTCCCTGGTCCTGTTTCCACACCATAAGCACAGCCATGAGTTGTAATCTCTGGTCCTAAGCCCACACCATAAGCACAGCCATGAGTATTGTTCCCTGGTCCTGTGTCCACACCATAAGCACAGCAATGAGTATTGTTCCATGGTCATGTGTCCACACCATAAGCACAGCCATAAGTATTGTTCCCTGGTCCTGTGCCCACACCATAAGCACAGCCATGAGTATTGTTCCATGGTCCTGTGTCCACGCCATAAGCACAGCCATAAGTATTGTTCCCTGGTCCTGTGTCCACACCATAAGCACAGCCATGAGTATTGTTCCATGGTCCTGTGTCCACACCACAATCACAGCCATGAGTATTGTTCCCTGGTTCTGTGTCCAAACCATAAGCACAGCCATGAGTATTGTTCCATGGTCCTGTCTCCACACCAGAAGCACAGTAATGAGTATTGTTCCATGGTCCTGTGCCCCCACCATAAGCACCGCCATGAGTATTCTTCCTTGGTCCTGTGTCCACATCATAAGCACAGCCATGAGTATTGTTCCCTGGTCCTGTGTCCACACCATAAGCACAGCCATGAGTATTGTTCCAGGGTCCTGTGTCCACACCATAATCACAGCCATGAGTATTGTTCCCTAATCCTGTGTCTACACCATAAGCACAGCCATGAGTATTGTTCCATGGTCCTGTGTCCACACCATAAGCACAGCCATGAGTATTGTTCCATGGTCCTGTGCCCACACCATAAGCACAGCCATGAGTATTGTTCCCTAGTCCTGTTTCCACACCATAAGCACAGCCATGAGTATTGTTCCCTGGTCCTGTGCCCACACCATAAGCACAGCCATGAGTATTGTTCCATGGTCCTGTGCCCACACCATAAGCACAGCCATGAGTATTGTTCCAGGGTCCTGTGTCCACACCATAATCACAGCCATGAGTATTGTTCCCTAATCCTGTGTCTACACCATAAGCACAGCCATGAGTATTGTTCCATGGTCCTGTGTCTACACCATAAGCACAGCCATGAGTATTGTTCCATGGTCCTGTGCCCACACCATAAGCACAGCCATGAGTATTGTTCCCTAGTCCTGTTTCCACACCATAAGCACAGCCATGAGTATTGTTCCCTGGTCCTGTGCCCACACCTTAAGCACAGCCATGAGTATTGTTCCATGGTCCTGTGCCCACACCATAAGCACAGCCATGAGTATTGTTCTATGGTCCTGTGTCCATACCATAAGCACAGCCATGAGTTGTAATCTCTGGTCCTAAGCCCACACCATAAGCACAGCCATGAGTATTGTTTCCTGGTCCTGTGTCCACACCATAAGCACAGCAATGAGTATTGTTCCATGGTCATGTGTCCACACCATAAGCACAGCCATGAGTATTGTTCCCTGGTCCTGTGCCCACACCATAAGCAGAGCCATGAGTATTGTTCCATGGTCCTGTGTCCACACCATAAGCACAGCCATAAGTATTGTTCCCTGGTCCTGTGTCCACACCATAAGCACAGCCATGAGTATTGTTCCATGGTCCTGTGTCCACACCATAATCACAGCCATGAGTAATGTTCCCTGGTTCTGTGTCCACACCATAAGCACAGCCATGAGTATTGTTCCATGGTCCTGTCTCCACACCAGAAGCACAGTAATGAGTATTGTTCCATGGTCCTGTGCCCACACCATAAGCACCGCCATGAGTATTGTTCCCTGGCCCTGTGTCCACATCATAAGCACAGCCATAAGTATTGTTCCCTGGTCCTGTGTCCACACCATAAGCACAGCCATGAGTATTGTTCCAGGGTCCTGTGTCCACACCATAATCAAAGCCATGAGTATTGTTCCCTGGTCCTGTGTCTACACCATAAGCACAGCCATGAGTATTGTTCCATGGTCCTGTGTCCACACCATAAGCACAGCCATGAGTAGTGTTCCATGGTCCTGTGTCCACACCATAAGCACAGCTATGAGTATTGTTCCCTGATCCTGTGTCCACACCATAAGCACAGCCATGAGTATTGTTCCATGGTCCTGTGTCCACACCATAAGCACAGCCATGAGTATTGTTCCATGGTCCTGTGCCCACACCATAAGCACAGCCATGAGTATTGTTTCCTGGGCCTGTGCCCACACCATAAGCACAGCCATGAGTTGTGTTCCCTTGTCCTGTGTCCACACCATAAGCACAGCCATGAGTATTGTTCCCTGGTCCTGTGTCCACACCATAAGCAAGGCCCTGAGTATTGTTCCATGGTCCTGTGTCCACACCAAAAGCACAGCCCTGAGTATTGTTCCATGGTCTTGTGTTTACACCATAAGGACAGCCATGAGTATTGTTCCCTGTTCCTGTGTCCACACCATAAGCACAGCAATGAGTATTGTTCCCTGGTCCTGTGTCCACACCATAATCACAGCCATGAGTATTGTTCCATGATCCTGTGCCCACACCATAAGCACAGCCATGAGTATTGTTCCATGGTCCTGTGCCCACACCATAAGCACAGCCATGAGTATTGTCCCTGGTCCTGTGCCCACACCATAAGCACAGCCATGAGTTGTGTTCCCTGGTCCTGTGTCCACGCCATAAGCACAGCCATGAGTATTGTTCCTTGGTCCTATGTCCACACCATAAGCACAGCCCTGAGTATTGTTCCATGGACCTGTGCCCACACCATAAGCAAAGCCATGAGTATTGTTCCCTGGTCCTGTGTCCACATCATAAGCACAGCCATGAGTATTGTTCCATGGTCCTGTGTCCACACCATAAGCACAGCCATGAGTATTGTTCCCTGGTCCTGTGTCCACACCATAAGCACAGCCATGAGTAATGTTCCATGGTCCTGTGTCCACCCCATAAGCACAGCCATGAGTATTGTTCCATGGTCCTGTGTCCACACCATAATCACAGCCATGAGTATTGTTACCCTGGTTCTGTGTCCACACCATAAGCACAGCCATGAGTATTGTTCCATGGTCCTGTCTCCACACCAGAAGCACAGTAATGAGTATTGTTCCATGGTCCTGTGTCCACACCATAATCACAGCCATGAGTATTGTTCCCTGGTTCTGTGTCCACACCATAAGCACAGCCACGAGTATTGTTCCATAATCCTGTCTCAACACCAGAAGCACAGTAATGAGTATTGTTCCATGGTCCTTTACCCACACCATAAGCACAGCCATGAGTATTGTTCCCTGGTCCTGTGTCCACACCATAAGCGCAGCCATGAGTATTGTTCCATGGTCCTGTGTCCACACCATAATCACAGCCATGAGTATTGTTCCCTGGTCCTGTGTCTACACCATAAGCACAGCCATGAGTATTGTTCCTGGTCCTGTGTCCACACCATAAGCACAGCCATGAGTATTGTTCCCTGGTCCTGTGTCCACACCATAAGCACAGCCATGAGTATTGTTCCCTGGTCCTGTGTCCACACCATAAGCACAGCCATGAGTATTGTTCCCTGGTCCTGTGTCCACACCATAAGCACAGCCATGAGTATTGTTCCCTGGTCTTGTGTCCACATCATAATCACAGCCATGAGTATTTTTCCCTGGTCCTGTGTCCACACCATAAGCACAGCCATGAGTTGTGTTCCCTGGTCCTGTGTCCACACCATACGCACAGCCATGAGTATTGTTCCCTGGTCCTGTGTCCACACCATAAGCACAGCCATGAGTATTGTTCCCTGGTCCTGTGTCCACACCATAAGCACAGCCATGAGTATTGTTCCCTGGTCCTGTGTCCACACCATAAGCACAGCCATGAGTATTGTTCCCTGGTCCTGTGTCCACACCATAAGCACAGCCATGAGTATTGTTCCATGGTCCTGTGCCCACACCATAAGCACAGCCATGAGTATTGTTCCATGGTCCTGTGCCCACACCATAAGCACAGCCATGAGTATTGTTCCATGGTCCTGTGCCACACCATAAGCACAGCCATGAGTATTGTTCCATGGTCCTGTGTCCACACCATAAGCACAGCCATGAGTATTGTTCCATGGTCCTGTGTCCACACCATAAGCACAGCCATGAGTATTGTTCCATGGTCCTGTGTCCACACCATAAGCACAGCCATGAGTATTGTTTCCCTGGTCCTGTGTCCACACCATAAGCACAGCCATGAGTATTGTTCCATGGTCCTGTGTCCACACCATAAGCACAGCCATGAGTATTGTTCCCTGGTCCTGTGCCCACACCATAAGCACAGCCATGAGTATTGTTCCATGGTCCTGTGTCCACACCATAAGCACAGCCATGAGTATTGTTCCCTGGTCCTGTGTCCACACCATAAGCACAGCCATGAGTATTGTTCCATGGTCCTGTGTCCACACCATAAGCACAGCCATGAGTATTGTCCCTGGTCCTGTGTCCCACACCATAAGCACACGCCATGAGTATTGTTCCCTGGTCCTGTGTCCACACCATAAGCACAGCCATGAGTAGTGTTCCTGGTCCCTGTGTCCACACCATAAGCACAGCCATGAGTATTGTTTCCTGGATCCTGTGCTCCACACCATAAGCACAGCCATGAGTATTGTTCCCTAGGTCCTGTGTCCACACCATAAGCACAGCCATGAGTATTGTTCATGGTCCTGTGTCCACACCATAAGCACAGCCATGAGTAATTGTTCCATGGTCCCTGTGTCCACACCATAAGCACAGCCATGAGTATTGTTCCCTGGTCCTGTGTCCACAACATAAGCACAGCCATGAGTATTGTTCCATGGTCCTGTGTCCAACCATAAGCACAGCCATGAGTATTGTTCCATGGTCCTGTGCCACACAACATAAGCACAGCCATGAGTATTGTTCCTGGTCCTGTGCAACACCATAAGCACAGCCATGAGTATTGTTCCATGGTCCTGTGTCCACACCATAAGCACAGCCATGAGTATTGTTCCCTGGTCCTGTGTCCACACCATAAGCACAGCCATGAGTATTGTTCCCTGGTCCTGTGTCCACACCATAAGCACAGCCATGAGTATTGTTCCCTGGTCCTGTGTCCACACCATAAGCACAGCCATGAGTATTGTTCCCTGGTCCTGTGCCACACCATAAGCACAGCCATGAGTATTGTTCCCTGGTCCTGTGTCCACACCATAAGCACAGCCATGAGTATTGTTCCCTGGTCCTGTGTCCACACCATAAGCACAGCCATGAGTATTGTTCCCTGGTCCTGTGTCCACACCATAAGCACAGCCATGAGTATTGTTCCCTGGTCCTGTGTCCACACCATAAGCACAGCCATGAGTATTGTTCCTGGTCCTGTGTCCACACCATAAGCACAGCCATGAGTATTGTTCCCTGGTCCTGTGTCCCCACACCATAAGCACAGCCATGAGTATTGTTCCCTGGTCCTGTGTCACACACCATAAGCACAGCCATGAGATTGTTCCCTGGTCCTGTGCCCACACCATAAGCACAGCCATGAGTTGTGTTCCCTGGTCCTGTGTCCACAACCATACGCACAGCCATGAGTATTGTTCCCTGGTCCTGTGTCCACACCATAAGCACAGCCATGAGTTATTGTTCCATGGTCCTGTGTCCACACATAAGCACAGCCCTGAGTATTGTTCCATGGTCCTGTGTCCACACCATAAGCACAGCCTGAGTATTGTTCCATGGTCCTGTGCCCACACCATAAAGCACAGCCATGAGTATTGTTCCCTGGTCCTGTGTCCACACCATAAGCACAGCAGAGTATTGTTTCCATGGTCCTGTGCCACACCATAAGCACAGCCATGAGTATTGTTCCCATGGTCCTGTGTCCCACACCATAAGCACAGCCATGAGTCATTGTTCCCTGGTCCTGTGTCCACACCATAAGCACAGCCATGAGTATTGTTCCTGGTCCTGTGCCCACACCATAAGCACAGCCATGAGTATTGTTCCCTGGTCCTGTGTCCCACACCATAAGCACAGCCATGAGTATTGTTCCATGGTCCTGTGTCCACACCATAAGCACAGCCATGAGTATTGTTCCCTGGTCCTGTGCCCACACCATAAGCACAGCCATGAGTATTGTTCCATGGTCCTGTGTCCACACCATAAGCACAGCCATGAGTATTGTTCCCTGGTCCTGTGCCCACACCATAAGCACAGCCATGAGTTTTGTTCCATGGTCCTGTGTCCACAAAATAAGCACAGCCATGAGTATTGTTCCCTGGTCCTGTGTCCACACCATAAGCACAGCCATGAGTATTGTTCCCTGGTCCTGTGCCCACACCATAAGCACAGCCATGAGTATTGTTCCCTGGTCCTGTGTCCACACCATAAGCACAGCCATGAGTATTGTTTCCCTGGTCCTGTGTCCACACCATAAGCACAGCCATGAGTATTGTTCCCTGGTCCTGTGTCCACATCATAAGCACAGCCATGAGTATTGTTCCATGGTCCTGTGTCCACACCATAAGCACAGCCATGAGTATTGTTCCCTGGTCCTGTGTCCACACCATAAGCACAAGCCATGAGTATTGTTCCCTGGTCCTGTGTCCACACCATAAGCACAGCCATGAGTATTGTTCCCTGGTCCTGTGCCCACACATAAGCACAGCCATGAGTATTGTTCCATGGTCCTGTGTCCACACCATAAGCACAGCCATGAGTATTGTTCCCTGGTCCTGTGCCCACACCATAAGCACAGCCATGAGTATTGTTCCTGGTCCTGTGTCCACACCATAAGCACAGCCATGAGTATTGTTCCCTGGTCCTGTGTCCACACCATAAGCACAGCCATGAGTATTGTTCCCTGGTCCTGTGTCCACACCATAAGCACAGCCATGAGTATTGTTCCATGGTCCTGTGCCCACACCATAAGCACAGCCATGAGTAGTGTTCCTGGTCCTGTGCCCACACCATAAGCACAGCCATGAGTATTGTTCCCTGGTCCTGTGTCCACACCATAAGCACAGCCATGCGTAGTGTTTCCTGGTCCTGTGCCACACCATAAGCACAGCCATGAGTTGTGTTCCCTGGTCCTGTGTCCACACCATAAGCACAGCCATGGGTTATGTTCCCTGGTCCTGTGTCCCACACCATAAGCACAGCCATGAGTATTGTTCCCTGGTCCTGTGTCCACACCATAAGCACAGCCATGAGTATTGTTCACTGGTCCTGTGTCCCACACCATAAGCACAGCCATGAGTATTGTTCCCTGGTCCTGTGCCCACACCATAAGCACAGCCATGAGTATTGTTCCCTGGTCCTGTGCCCACACCATAAGCACAGCCATGAGTATTGTTCCCTGGTCCTGTGTCCACACCATAAGCACAGCCATGAGTATTGTTCCATGGTCCTGTGTCCACACCATAAGCACAGCCATGAGTATTGTTCCATGGTCCTGTGTCCCACACCATAAGCACAGCCATGAGTATTGTATCCTGGTCCTGTGTCCCACACCATAAGCACAGCCATGAGTATTGTTCCTGGTCCTGTGCCACACCATAAGCACAGCCATGAGTATTGTTCCTGGTCCTGTGTCCACACCATAAGCACAGCCATGAGTATTGTTCCTGGTCCTGTGTCCACACCATAAGCACAGCCATGAGTATTGTTCCATGGTCCTGTGCCCACACCATAAGCACAGCCATGAGTATTGTTCCCTGGTCCTGTGTCCACACCATAAGCACAGCCATGAGTATTGTTCCATGGTCCTGTGTCCACACCATAAGCACAGCCATGAGTATTGTTCCCTGGTCCTGTGCCCACACCATAAGCACAGCCATGAGTATTGTTCCTTGGTCCTGTGTCCACATCATAAGCACAGCCATTAGTATTGTTTCCATGGTCCTGTGCCCACACCATAAGCACAGCCATGAGTATTGTTCCATGGTCCTGTGCCCACACCATAAGCACAGCCATGAGTTGTGTTCCCTGGTCCTGTGCCCACACCATAAGCACAGCCATGAGTATTGTTCCTGGTTCTGTGCCCACACCATAAGCACAGCCATGAGTATTGTTCCCTGGTCCTGTGTCCACACCATAAGCACAGCCATGAGTATTGTTCCATGGTCCTGTGCCCACACCATAAGCACAGCCATGAGTATTGTTCCCTGGTCCTGTGCCCACACCATAAGCACAGCCATGAGTATTGTTCCCTGGTCCTGTGTCCACACCATAAGCACAGCCATGAGTATTGTTCCATGGTCCTGTGTCCCACACCATAAGCACAGCCATGAGTATGTTCCCTGTCCTGTGTCCACACCATAAGCACAGCCATGAGTATTGTTCCCTTGGTCCCTGTGTCCACACCATAAGCACAGCCAATGAGTATTGTTCCTGGTCCTGTGCCACACCATAAGCACAGCCATGAGTATTGTTCCCCTGGTCCTGTGTCCACACCATAAGCACAGCATGAGTATTGTTCCCTGGTCCTGTGTCCACACCATAAGCACAGCCATGAGTATTGTTCCATGGTCCTGTGTCCCACACCATAAGCACAGCCATGAGTATTGTTCCCTGGTCCTGTGCCCACACCATAAGCACAGCCATGAGTATTGTTCCCTGGTCCTGTGTCCACACCATAAGCACAGCCATGAGTATTGTTTCCTGGTCCTGTGTCCACACCCATAAGCACAGCCATGAGTATTTGTTCCCTGGTCCTGTGTCCACACCATAAGCACAGCCATGAGTATTGTTTCCCTGGTCCTGTGTCCACACCATAAGCACAGCATGCAGTTGTGTTCCCTGGTCCTGTGTCCACACCATAAGCACAGCCATGCGTAGTGTTCCCTGGTCCTGTGTCCACACCATAAGCACAGCCATGAGTTTTGTTCCCTGGTCCTGTGTCCCACACCATAAGCACAGCCATGCGTATGTGTTCCCTGGTCCTGTGCCAACACCATAAGCATCAGCCAATGAGTATGTTCCCTGGTCCTGTGCCCACACCATAAGCACAGCCATGAGTATTGTTCCCTGGTCCTGTGTCCACACCATAAGCACAGCCATGAGTATGTTCCCTGGTCCTGTGCCCACACCATAAGCACAGCCATGGTATGTGTTTCCTGGTCCTGTGCCCACACCATAAGCACAGCCATGCGTTGTGTTCTCTAGTCCTGTGTCCACACCATAAGCACAGACATGAGATATGTTCCATGGTCCTGTGCCCACACCATAAGCACAGCATGAGTTTGTATCCCTGGTCCTAAGCCCACAGCATAAGCATAGCCATGCGTTGTGTTCCCTGGTCCCGTGTCCACACCATAAGCACAGCCCTGAGTATTGTTCCATGGTCCTGTGTCCACACCATAAGCACAGCCATGAGTTGTATCCCTGGTCCTTAAGCCCACACCATAAGCATAGCCATGCGTTGTGTTCCTGGTCCTGTGTCCACACCATAAGCACAGCCATGAGTATTGTTCCATGGTCCTGTGTCCACACCATAAGCACAGCCATGAGTATTGTTCCCTGGTCCTGTGTCCACACCATAAGCACAGCCATGAGTATTGTTCCCTGGTCCTGTGTCCCACACCATAAGCACAGCCATGAGTATTGTTCCCTGGTCCTGTGTCCACACCATAAGCACAGCCATGAGTATTGTTCCATGGTCCTGTGTCCCACACCATAAGCACAGCCATGAGTATTGTTCCCTGGTCCTGTGTCCACACCATAAGCACAGCCATGAGTATTGTTCCCTGGTCCTGTGTCCACACCATAAGCACAGCCATGAGTATTGTTCCCTGGTCCTGTGTCCACACCATAAGCACAGCCATGAGTATTGTTCCCTGGTCCTGTGCCCACACCATAAGCACAGCCATGAGTATTGTTCCTTGGTCCTGTGCCCACACCATAAGCACAGCCATGAGTAGTGTTCCCTGGTCCTGTGTCCACACCATAAGCACAGCCCTGAGTATTGTTCCCTGGTCCTGTGTCCCACACCATAAGCACAGCCATGAGTATTGTTCCCTGGTCCTGTGCCCACACCATAAGCACAGCCATGAGTATTGTTCCCTGGTCCTGTGTCCACACCATAAGCACAGCCATGAGTATTGTTCCCTGGTCCTGTGCCCACACCATAAGCACAGCCATGAGTATTGTTCCCTGGTCCTGTGTCCACACCATAAGCACAGCCATGAGTTGTGTTCCCTGGTCTCTGTGCCCACACCATAAGCACAGCCATGAGTATTGTTCCATGGTCCTGTGCCCACACCATAAGCACAGCCATGAGTATTGTTCCCTGGTCCTGTGTCCACACCATAAGCACAGCCATGAGTATTGTTCCCTGGTCCTGTGTCCACACCATAAGCACAGCCATGAGTATTGTTCCCTGGTCCTGTGCCCACACCATAAGCACAGCCCTGAGTATTGTTCCATGGTCCTGTGTCCACACCATAAGCACAGCCATGAGTAGTGTTCCCTGGTCCTGTGCCCACACCATAAGCACAGCCATGCGTTTTGTTCCCTGGTCCTGTGTCCACACCATAAGCACAGCCATGAGTATTGTTCCATGGTCCTGTGTCCACACCATAAGCACAGCCATGAGTATTGTTCCCTGGTCCTGTGCCCACACCATAAGCACAGCCATGAGTATTGTTCCATGGTCCTGTGTCCACACCATAAGCACAGCCATGAGTATTGTTCCATGGTCCTGTGTCCCACACCATAAGCACAGCCATGAGTATTGTGTCCCTGGTCCTGTGTCCACACCATAAGCACAGCCATGAGTATTGTATCCTGGTCCTGTGTCCACACCATAAGCACAGCCATGAGTATGTGTTCCATGGTCCTGTGCCCACACCATAATCACAGCCATGAGTATTGTTCCTTGGTCCTGTGTCCACACCATAAGCACAGCCATGAGTATTGTTCCCTGGTCCTGTGTCCACACCATAAGCACAGCCATGAGTATTGTTCCATGGTCCTGTGTCCACACCATAAGCACAGCCATGAGTATTGGTTCCCTGGTCCTGTGTCCACACCATAAGCACAGCCATGAGTATTGTTCCTGGTCCTGTGCAACACCATAAGCACAGCCATGAGTATTGTTCCATGGTCCTGTGTCCACACCATAAGCACAGCCATGAGTATTGTTCCATGGTCCTGTGCCACACCATAAGCACAGCCATGAGTATTGTTCCCTGGTCCTGTGTCCACACCATAAGCACAGCCATGAGTATTGTTCCCTGGTCCTGTGCCACACCATAAGCACAGCCATGAGTATGTGTTCCCTGGTCCTGTGTCCACACCATAAGCACAGCCATGAGTATTGTTCCCTGGTCCTGTGTCCACACCATAAGCACAGCCATGAGTATTGTTCCATGGTCCTGTGCCACACCATAAGCACAGCCATGAGTATTGTTCCCTGGTCCTGTGTCCACACCATAAGCACAGCCATGAGTATTGTTCCATGGTCCTGTGTCCACACCATAAGCACAGCCATGAGTATGGTTCCCTGGTCCTGTGTCCACACCATAAGCACAGCCATGAGTATTGTTCCATGGTCCTGTGTCCACACCATAAGCACAGCCATGAGTATTGTTCCATGGTCCTGTGTCCACACCATAAGCACAGCCATGAGTATTGTTCCATGGGCATGTGCCCACACCATAAGCACAGCCATGCGTTGTGTTCCCTGGTCCTGTGTTTACACCATAAGCACAGCCATGAGTATTGTTCCATGGTCCTGTGCCCACACCATAAGCACAGCCATGAGTATTGTTCCATGGTCCTGTGCCACACCATAAGCACCAGCCATGAGTATTGTTCCCTGGTCCTGTGTCCCACACCATAAGCACAGCCATGAGTATTGTTCCCTGGTCCTGTGTCCACACATAAGCACAGCCATGAGTAGTGTTCCCTGGTCCTGTGTCCACACCATAAGCACAGCCATGAGTTGTGTTCCCTGGTCCTGTGTCCACACCATAAGCACAGCCATGAGTATTGTTCCCTGGTCCTGTGTCCACACCATAAGCACAGCCATGAGTATTGTTCCATGGTCCTGTGTCCACACCATAAGCACAGCCATGAGTATTGTTCCATGGTCCTGTGTCCACACCATAAGCACAGCCATGAGTATTGTTCCATGGTCCTGTGTCCACACCATAAGCACAGCCATGAGTATTGTTCCCTGGTCCTGTGTCCCACACCATAAGCACAGCCATGAGTATTGTTCCCTGGTCCTGTGTCCACACCATAAGCACAGCCATGAGTATTGTTCCCTGGTCCTGTGTCCACACCATAAGCACAGCCATGAGTATTGTTCCCTGGTCCTGTGCCCACACCATAAGCACAGCATGAGTATTGTTCCCTGGTCCTGTGTCCCACACCATAAGCACAGCCATGAGTAGTGTTCCCTGGTCCTGTTCCCACACCATAAGCACAGCCATGAGTATTGTTCCCTGGTCCTGTGTCCACACCATAAGCACAGCCATGAGTATTGTTCCCTGGTCCTGTGCCCACACCATAAGCACAGCCATGAGTATTGTTCCCTGGTCCTGTGTCCACACCATAAGCACAGCCATGAGTATTGTTCCCTGTCCTGTGTCCACACCATAAGCACAGCCATGAGTATTGTTCCCTGGTCCTGTGTCCACACCATAAGCACAGCCATGAGTATTGTTCCCTGGTCCTGTGTCCACACCATAAGCACAGCCATGAGTATTGTTCCCTGGTCCTGTGTCCACACCATAAGCACAGCCATGAGTATTGTTCCATGGTCCTGTGCCCACACCATAAGCACAGCCATGAGTATTGTTCCATGGTCCTGTGTCCACACCATAAGCACAGCCATGAGTATTGTTCCCTGGTCCTGTGTCCACACCATAAGCACAGCCATGAGTTGTGTTCCCTGGTCCTGTGTCCACACCATAAGCACAGCCATGAGTATTGTTCCCTGGTCCTGTGTCCACACCATAAGCACAGCCATGAGTATTGTTCCATGGTCCTGTGTCCACACCATAAGCACAGCCATGAGTATTGTTCCCTGGTCCTGTGTCCACACCATAAGCACAGCCATGAGTATTGTTCCATGGTCCTGTGCCCACACCATAAGCACAGCCATGAGTAGTGTTCCTTGGTCCTGTGCCCACACCATAAGCACAGCCATGAGTATTGTTCCCTGGTCCTGTGTCCCACACCATAAGCACAGCCATGAGTATTGTTCCATGGTCCTGTGTCCCACACCATAAGCACAGCCATGAGTATTGTTCCTGGTCCTGTGCAACACCATAAGCACAGCCATGAGTATTGTTCCATGGTCCTGTGTCCACACCATAAGCACAGCCATGAGTATTGTTCCCTGGTCCTGTGTCCACACCATAAGCACAGCCATGAGTATTGTTCCATGGTCCTGTGTCCACACCATAAGCACAGCCATGAGTATTGTTCCCTGGTCCTGTGTCCACACCATAAGCACAGCCATGAGTAGTGTTCCATGGTCCTGTGTCCACACCATAAGCACAGCCATGAGTATGTGTTCCTGGTCCTGTGTCCCACACCATAAGCACAGCCATGAGTATTGTTCCTGGTCCTGTGCCACACCATAAGCACAGCCATGAGTATTGTATCCTGGTCCTGTGTCCACTACCATAAGCACAGCCATGCAGTTGTGTTCCCTGGTCCTGTGTCCACACCATAAGCACAGCTCATGAGTATGTTCCTGGTCCTGTGTCCACACCATAAGCAACAGCCATGCAGTATTGTTCCCTGGTCCTGTGCCCACAACCATAAGCCAGCCATGAGTTTGTTTCCTGGTCCTGTGTCCACACCATAAGCACAGCCATGAGTATGTGTTCCCTGGTCCTGTGTCCACACCATAAGCACAGCCATGAGTATTGTTCCATGGTCCTGTGTCCACAACCATAAGCACAGCATGAGTATTGTATCCTGGTCTGTGTCCACTACCATAAGCACAGCCATGAGTTGTGTTCCCTGGTCCAGTGTCCACACTATAAGCACAGCCATGAATTTGTGTTCCTTGGTCCTGTGCCCACACCATAAGCACAGCCATGAGTTTTGTTCCATGGTCCTGTGTCCACAAAATAAGCACAGCCATGAGTATTGTTCCCTGGTCCTGTGTCCACACCATAAGCACAGCCATGAGTATTGTTCCCTGGTCCTGTGTCCCACACCATAAGCACAGCCATGAGTATTGTTCATGGTCCTGTGCCCACACATAAGCACAGCCATGAGTATTGTTCCACTGGTCCTGTGCCCACACCATAAGCACAGCCATGAGTATTGTTCCCTGGTCCTGTGTCCACACCATAAGCACAGCCATGAGTATTGTTCCATGGTCCTGTGTCCACACCATAAGCACAGCCATGAGTATTGTTCCATGGTCCTGTGCCCACACCATAACACAGCCATGAGTATTGTTCCATGGTCCCTGTGCCCACACCATAAGCACAGCCATGCGTTGTGTTCCCTGGTCCTGTGTCCACACCATAAGCACAGCCATGAGTATTGTTCCATGGTCCTGTGTCCACACCATAAGCACAGCCATGAGTATTGTTCCCTGGTCCTGTGTCCACACCATAAGCACAGCCATGAGTATTGTTCCATGGTCCTGTGTCCACACCATAAGCACAGCCATGAGTATTGTTCCCTGGTCCTGTGTCCACACCATAAGCACAGCCATGAGTATTGTTCCATGGTCCTGTGTCCACACCATAAGCACAGCCATGAGTATTGTCCCTGGTCCTGTGTCCACACCATAAGCACAGCCATGAGTATTGTTCCCTGGTCCTGTGTCCACACCATAAGCACAGCCATGAGTATTGTTCCCTGGTCCTGTGTCCACACCATAAGCACAGCCATGAGTATTGTTCCCTGGTCCTGTGTCCACACCATAAGCACAGCCATGAGTATTGTTCCATGGTCCTGTGTCCACACCATAAGCACAGCCATGAGTATTGTTCCCTGGTCCTGTGTCCACACCATAAGCACAGCCATGAGTATTGTTCCCTGGTCCTGTGTCCACACCATAAGCACAGCCATGAGTATTGTTCCCTGGTCCTGTGTCCACACCATAAGCACAGCCATGAGTATTGTTCCATGGTCCTGTGTCCACACCATAAGCACAGCCATGAGTATTGTTCCCTGGTCCTGTGTCCACACCATAAGCACAGCCATGAGTTTTGTTCCCTGGTCCTGTGTCCACACCATAAGCACAGCCATGAGTATGTGTTCCCTGGTCCTGTGCCACACCATAAGCACAGCCATGAGTTTGTTCCCTGGTCCTGTGTCCACACCATAAGCACAGCCATGAGTATTGTTCCATGGTCCTGTGTCCCACACCATAAGCACAGCCATGAGTATTGTTCCCTGGTCCTGTGTCCACACCATAAGCACAGCCATGAGTATTGTTCCCTGGTCCTGTGTCCACACCATAAGCACAGCCATGAGTATTGTTCCCTGGTCCTGTGTCCACACCATAAGCACAGCCATGAGTATTGTTCCCTGGTCCTGTGTCCACACCATAAGCACAGCCATGAGTATTGTTCCCTGGTCCTGTGTCCACACCATAAGCACAGCCATGAGTATTGTTCCCTGGTCCTGTGTCCACACCATAAGCACAGCCATGCGTTGTGTTTCCTGGTCCTGTGCCCACACCATAAGCACAGCCATGAGTATTGTTCCCTGGTCCTGTGTCCACACCATAAGCACAGCCATGAGTATTGTTCCATGGTCCTGTGTCCCACACCATAAGCACAGCCATGAGTATGTGTTCCCTGGTCCTGTGTCCACACCATAAGCACAGCCATGAGTATTGTTCCCTGGTCCTGTGTCCACACCATAAGCACAGCCATGAGTATTGTTCCATGGTCCTGTGCCCACACCATAAGCACAGCCATGAGTATTGTTCCCTGGTCCTGTGCCCACACCTATAAGCACAAGCCATGCGTAGTGTTCCCTGGTCCTGTGTCCACACCATAAGCACAGCCATGAGTATTGTTCCATGGTCCTGTGTCCACACCATAAGCACAGCCATGAGTATTGTTCCCTGGTCCTGTGTCCACACCATAAGCACAGCCATGAGTATTGTTCCCTGGTCCTGTGCCACACCATAAGCACAGCCATGAGTATTGTTCCATGGTCCTGTGTCCACACCATAAGCACAGCCATGAGTAGTGTTCCCTGGTCCTGTGTCCACACCATAAGCACAGCCATGAGTATTGTTCCCTGGTCCTGTGCCCACACCATAAGCACAGCCATGAGTATTGTTCCCTGGTCCTGTGCCCACACCATAAGCACAGCCATGAGTATGTTTCCCTGGTCCTGTGTCCACACCATAAGCACAGCCATGAGTATGTGTTCCCTGGTCCTGTGTCCACACCATAAGCACAGCCATGAGTATTGTTCCATGGTCCTGTGCCACACCATAAGCACAGCCATGAGTATTGTTCCCTGGTCCTGTGCCCACACCATAAGCACAGCCATGAGTATTGTTCCCTGGTCCTGGCCCACACCATAAGCACAGCCATGAGTATGTGTTCCCTGGTCCTGTGTCCACACCATAAGCACAGCCATGAGTATTGTTCCATGGTCCTTTGTCCACACCATAAGCACAGCCATGAGTATTGTCCCTGGTACTGTGTCCACACCATAAGCACAGCCATGAGTATTGTTCCCTGGTCCTGTGTCCACACCATAAGCACAGCCATGGCATGTGTTCCCTGGTCCTGTGTCCACACCATAAGGCACAGCCATGATGTATGTTCCCTGGTCCTGTGTCCACACCATAAGCACAGCATGAGTAGTGTTCCTGGTCCTGTGTCCAACACCATAAGCACAGCCATGCTATTGTGTTCCCTGGTCCTGTGTCCACACCATAAGCACAGCCATGAGTATTGGTACCTGGTCCTGTGTCCACCACCAATAAGCACAGCCATGCGTTGTGTTCCCTGGTCCTGTGCCCACACCATAAGCACAGCCATGAGTATGTGTTCCCTGGTCCTGTGTCCACACCATAAGCACAGCCATGAGTATTGTTCCCTGGTCCTGTGCCCACACCATAAGCACAGCCATGAGTATTGTTCCCTGGTCCTGTGTCCACACCATAAGCACAGCCATGAGTAGTGTTCCCTGGTCCTGTGTCCACACCATAAGCACAGCCATGAGTATTGTTCCCTGGTCCTGTGTCCCACACCATAAGCACAGCCATGAGTATTGTTCCATGGTCCTGTGCTCCACACCATAAGCACAGCCATGAGTATTGTTCCCTGGTCCTGTGTCCACACCATAAGCACAGCCATGAGTATTGTTCCCTGGTCCTGTGTCCACACCATAAGCACAGCCATGAGTATTGTTCCATGGTCCTGTGTCCACACCATAAGCACAGCCATGAGTATGTGTTCCCTGGTCCTGTGTCCACACCATAAGCACAGCCATGAGTTTTGTTCCATGGTCCTGTGTCCACACCATAAGCACAGCCATGCGTATTGTTCCCTGGTCCTGTGTCCCACACCATAAGGCACAGCCATGAGTATTGTTCCCTGGTCCTGTGTCCACACCATAAGCACAGCCATGAGTATTGTTCCCTGGTCCTGTGTCCACACCATAAGCACAGCCATGCATTGTGTTCCCTGGTCCTGTGTCCACACCATAAGCACAGCCATGCGTATTGTTCCCTGGTCCTGTGTCCACACCATAAGCACAGCCATGCGTATTGTTCCCTGGTCCGTGTGCCCACACCATAAGCACAGCCATGAGTATTGTTCCTGGTCCTGTGCCAACACCATAAGCTCATCCATGCGTTGTATTCCCTGGTTCTGTGCCCACACCATAAGCACAGCCATGAGTATTGTTCCCTGGTCCTGTGTCCACACCATAAGCACAGCCATGAGTATTGTTCCCTGGTCCTGTGCCCACACCATAAGCACAGCCATGAGTATTGTTCCCTGGTCCTGTGCCCACACCATAAGCACAGCCATGAGTATGTGTTCCCTGGTCCTGTGTCCACACCATAAGCACAGCCATGAGTATTGTTCCCTGGTCCTGTGTCACACACCATAAGCACAGCCCTGAGTATTGTTTCCATGGTCCTGTGTCCACACCATAAGCACAAGCCATGGAGTATTGTCCCTGGTCCTGTGTCCACACCATAAGCACAGCCATGAGTATTGTTCCCTGGTCCTGTGCCCACACTATAAGCACAGCCATGAGTATTGTTCCCTGGTCCTGTGTCCACACTCATAAGCACAGCCATGAGTATGTGTTCCCTGGTCCTGTGTCCACACCAGTAAGCACAGCCATGCGTATTGTTCCCTGGTCCTGTGTCTACACCATAAGCACAGCCATGAGTATGTGTTCCCTGTTTCCTGTGTCCCACACCATAAGCACAGCCATGACGTTGTGTTCCCTGGTCCTGTGCCCACACCATAAGCACAGCCATGCGTATGTGTTCCCTGGTCCTGTGTCCACACCATAAGCACAGCCATGAGTATTGTTCCCCTGGTCCTGTGTCCACACATAAGCACAGCCATGAGTATTGTTCCCTGGTTCTGTGTCAACACCATAAGCACAGCTATGCATTGTGTTCCCTGGTCCTGTGTCCACACCATAAGCACATCCATGCGTTGTATTCCCTGGTCCTGTGTCCACACCATAAGCACAGTCATGCGTTGTGTTCCCTGGTCGCGTGCCCACACCATAAGCACAGCCATGCGTTGTTTTTCCTGGTCCTGTGCCAACACCATAAGCACAGCCATGCGTTGTGTTCTCTGGTCCTGTGTCCACACCATAAGCACATCCATGAGTATTGTTACCTGGTCCTGTGTCCACACCATAAGCACATCCATGCGTTGTGTTCCCTGGTTCTGTGCCCACACCATAAGCACAGCCATGAGTATTGTTCCCTGGTCCTGTGTCCACACCATAAGCACAGCCATGCGTAGTGTTCCCTGGTCCTGTGTCCACACCATAAGCACAGCCATGAGTATTGTTTCCCTGGTCCTGTGCCCACACCATAAGCACAGCCATGCGTTGTGTTCCCTGGTCCTGTGCCCACACCATAAGCACAGCCATGAGTATTGTTCCCTGGTCCTGTGCCCACACCATAAGCACAGCCATGAGTATTGTTCCCTGGTCCTGTGCCCACACCATAAGCACAGCCATGCGTTGTGTTCCCTGGTCCTGTGTCCACACCATAAGCACAGCCATGAGTATTGTTCCCTGGTCCTGTGTCCCACACCATAAGCACAGCCATGAGTATTGTTCCATGGTCCTGTGCCCACACCATAAGCACAGCCATGAGTTGTAATCCCTGGTCTTAAGCTCACACCATTAGCATAGCCATGCGTTGTGTTCCCTGGTCCCGTGTCCACACCATAAGCACAGCCATGAGTATTGTTCCATGGTCCTGTGTCCACACCATAAGCACAGCCATGAGTATTGTTCCCTGGTCCTGTGCCCACACCATAAGCACAGCCATGAGTATTGTTCCATGGTCCTGTGTCCACACCATAAGCACAGCCATGAGTATTGTTCCCTGGTCCTGTGTCCACACCATAAGCACAGCCATGAGTATTGTTCCCTGGTCCTGTGTCCACACCATAAGCACAGCCATGAGTATTGTTCCCTGGTCCTGTGTCAACACCATAAGCACAGCCATGAGTATTGTTCCCTGGTCCTGTGCCACACCATAAGCACAGCCATGAGTATTGTTCCCTGGTCCTGTGTCCACACCATAAGCACAGCCATGAGTATTGTTCCCTGGTCCTGTGTCCACACCATAAGCACAGCCATGAGTATTGTTCCCTGGTCCTGTGTCCACACCATAAGCACAGCCATGAGATGTGTTCCCTGGTCCTGTGTCCACACCATAAGCACAGCCATGCGTTGTGTTCCCTGGTCCTGTGTCCACACCATAAGCACAGCCATGAGTATTGTTCCCTGGTCCTGTGTCCACACCATAAGCACAGCCATGAGTATTGTTCCCTGGTCCTGTGCCCACACCATAAGCACAGCCATGAGTATTGTTCCCTGGTCCTGTGCCCACACCAATAGCACAGCCATGAGTATTGTTCCCTGGTCCTGTGCCCACACCATAAGCACAGCCATGAGTTGTGTTCCCTGGTCCTGTGTCCACACCATAAGCACAGCCATGAGTATTGTTCCCTGGTCCTGTGTCCACACCATAAGCACAGCCCTGAGTATTGTTCCATGGGCCTGTGCCCACACCATAAGCACAGCCATGAGTATTGTTCCCTGGTCCTGTGTCCACATTATAAGCACAGCCATGAGTATTGTTCCATGGTCCTGTGTCCATACCATAAGCACAGCCATGAGTATTGTTCCCTGGTCCTGTGTCACACCATAAGCACAGCCATGAGTATTGTTCCATGGTCCTGTGTCCACACCATAATCACAGCCATGAGTATTGTAATCTGGTCCTGTGTCCACACCATAAGCACAGCCATGAGTATTGTTCCCTGGTCCTGTGACACACCATAAGCACAGCCATGAGTATTGTTCCCTGGTCCTGTGCCCACACCATACGCACAGCCATGAGTATTGTTCCTTGGTCCTGTGCCCACACTATAAGCACAGCCATGAGTAGTATTCCCTGGTCCTGTGTCCACACCATAAGCACAGCCATGCATTGTGTTCCCTGGTCCTGTGTCCACACCATAAGGATCGCCATGAGTATTGTTCCCTGGTCCTGTGTTCACACCATAAGCACAGCCATGAGTATTGTTCCCTGGTCCTGTGTCCACACCATAAGCACAGCCATGCATTGTGTTCCCTTGTCCTGTGTCCACACCATAAGGACAGCCATGAGTATTGTTCCCTGGTCCTGTGTCCACACCATAAGCACAGCCATGAGTATTGTTCCATGGTCCTGTGTCCACACCATAAGCACAGCCATGAGTATTGTTCCATGGTCCTGTGCCAACACCATAAGCACAGCCCTGAGTATTGTTCCATGGTCCTGTGTCCACATCATAAGCACAGCCATGAGTATTGTTCCCTGGTCGTGTGCCCACTCCATAAGCACAGCCATGAGTATTGTTCCATGGTCTTGTGTCCACACCATAAGCACAGCCACGAGTATTGTTCCCTGGTCAAGTGTCCACACCATAAGCACAGCCATGAGTATTGTTCCCTGGTCCTGTGCCCACACCATAAGCACAGCCATGAGTATTGGTCCCTGGTCCTGTGCCCACACTATAAGCACAGCCATGAGTAGTGTTCCATGGTCCTGTGTCCACACTATAAGCACAGCCATGCATTGTGTTCCCTGGTCCTGTGTCCACACCATAAGGACAGCCATGAGTATTGTTCCCTGGTCCTGTGTCCACACCATAAGCACATCCATGAGTATTGTTCCCTGGTTCTGTGTCAACACCATAAGCACAGCCATGCATTGTGTTCCCTGATCCTGTGCCCACACCATAAGCACAGTCATGAGTATTGTTCCATGGTCCTGTGTCCACACCATATGCACAGCCATGAGTATTGTTCCCTGGTCCTGTGTCCACACCATAAGCACAGCCATGAGTATTGTTCCATGGTCCTGTGTCCACACCATAATCACAGCCATGAGTATTGTAATCTGGTCCTGTTTCCACACCATAAGCACAGCCATGAGTATTGTTCCATGGTCCTGTCTCCACACCATAAGCACAGTAATGAGTATTGTTCCATGGTCCTGTGCCCACACCATAACACAGCCATGAGTATTGTTCCCTGGTCCTGTGTCCACATCATAAGCACGGCCATGAGTATTGTTCCCTGGTCCTGTGTCCACACCATAAGCACAGCCATGAGTATTGTTCCCTGGCCCTGTGTCCACACCATAAGCACAGCCATGAGTATTGTTCCATGGTCCTGTGTCCACACCATAATCACAGCCATGAGTATTGTTCCCTGTTCCTGTGTCCACACCATAAGCACAGCCATGAGTATTGTTCCCTGGTCCTGTGTCCACACCATAAGCACAGCCATGAGTATTGTTCCATGGTCCTGTGCCCACACCATAAGCACAGCCATGAGTATTGTTCCCTGGTCCTGTGCCCACACCATAAGCACATCCATGCGTTGTGTTCCCTGTTCCTGTGTCAACACCATAAGCACAGCCATGAGTATTGTTCCCTGGTCCTGTGCCCACACCATAAGCACAGAAATGAGTATTGTTCCATGGTCCTGTGCCCACACCATAAGCACAGCCATGAGTTGTAATCCCTGGTCCTAAGCCCACAGCATAAGCATAGCCATGCGTTGTGTTCCCTGGTCCCGTGTCCACACCATAAGCACAGCAATGAGTATTGTTCCATGGTCCTGTGTCCACACCATAAGCACAGCCATGAGTATTGTTCCCTGGTCCTGTGCCCACACCATAAGCACAGCCATGAGTATTGTTCCATTGTCCTGTGTCCACACCATACGCACAGCCATGAGTATTGTTTCCTGGTCCTGTGTCCACACCATAAGCACAGCCATGAGTATTGTTCCATGGTCCTGTGTCCACACCATAATCACAGCCATGAGTATTGTAATCTGGTCCTGTGTCCACACCATAAGCACAGCCATGAGTATTGTTCCATGGTCCTGTCTCCACACCATAAGCACAGTAATGAGTATTGTTCCATGGTTCTGTGCCCACACCATAACACAGCCATGAGTATTGTTCCCTGGTCCTGTGCCCACACCAATAGCACAGCCATGAGTATTGTTCCCTGGTCCTGTGCCCACACCATAAGCACAGCCATGAGTTGTGTTCCCTGGTCCTGTGCCCACACCATAAGCACAGCCATGAGTATTGTTCCCTGGTCCTGTGTCCACATCATAAGCACAGCCATGAGTATTGTTCCATGGTCCTGTGTCCATACCATAAGCACAGCCATGAGTATTGTTCCCTGGTCCTGTGTCACACCATAAGCACAGCCATGAGTATTGTTCCCTGGTCCTGTGCCCACACATTAGCACAGCCATGAGTTGTGTTCCCTGGTCCTGTGTCCACACCATAAGCACAGCCATGAGTATTGTTCCCTGGTCCTGTGTCCACACCATAAGCACAGCCCTGAGTATTGTTCCATGGGCCTGTGCCCACACCATAAGTACAGCCATGAGTATTGTTCCCTGGTCCTGTGTCCACATCATAAGCACAGCCATGAGTATTGTTCCATGGTCCTGTGTCCATACCATAAGCACAGCCATGAGTATTGTTCCCTGGTCCTGTGTCACACCATAAGCACAGCCATGAGTATTGTTCCATGGTCCTGTGTCCACACCATAATCACAGCCATGAGTATTGTTCCCTGGTCTTGTGTCCACACCATAAGCACAGCCATGAGTATTGTTCCCTGGTCCTGTGACACACCATAAGCACAGCCATGAGTATTGTTCCCTGGTCCTGTGCCCATACCATACGCACAGCCATGAGTATTGTTCCTTGGTCCTGTGCCCACACTATAAGCACAGCCATGAGTAGTATTCCCTGGTCCTGTGTCCACACCATAAGCACAGCCATGCATTGTGTTCCCTGGTCCTGTGTCCACACCATAAGGATCGCCATGAGTATTGTTCCCTTGTCCTGTGTCCACACCATAAGCACAGCCATGAGTATTGTTCCCTGGTCCTGTGTCCACACCATAAGCACAGCCATGAGTATTGTTCCATGGTCCTGTGTCCACACCATAAGCACAGCCATGAGTATTGTTCCCTGGTCCTGTGTCCACACCATAAGCACAGCCATGAGTATTGTTCCCTGGTCCTGTGTCCACACCATAAGCACAGCCATGAGTATTGTTCCCTGGTCCTGTGTCCACACCATAAGCACAGCCATGAGTTGTGTTCCCTGGTCCTGTGCCCACACTTTCCCAAAAGGTCACATGATCATCACGTGGCATGCCCTTTGCAGAACATGCCTGAAAGGTCTCTCGATGCCCTGCCAGTTCCCTCAATCACACCCATGCCCAAGGTGTCTGCAGTGTCCTGTGTGCCACCTCCAGATGGCTGACCACTCCCTCTATTTCCACGGAACCAGGCCTTTCATTACTTGTTCTTCTCAAGCTACTGTGACGTTTAACATGGCAAAGATATTTCAGTTTCCGAGACATCAAGCTGTTAAAATGTTAATGTTCTTCATTTTCAGATCTTGAATAAGGTCAGTATTTTTCTTCTTCTGGTGCCTGTGTCAACACCATAAGCACAGCCATGCATTGTGTTCCCTGGTCCTGTGCCCACACCATAAGCGCAGCCCTGAGTATTGTTCCATGGTCCTGTGTCCACATCATAAGCACAGCCATGAGTATTGTTCCCTGGTCGTGTGCCCACACCATAAGCACAGCCATGTGTATTGTTCCATGGTCCTGTGTCCACAACCATAAGCACAGCCATGAGTATTGTTCCCTGGTCCTGTGTCCACACCATAAGCACAGCCATGAGTATTGTTCCCTGGTCCTGTGCCCACACCATAAGCACAGCCATGTGTATTGTTCCATGGTCCTGTGTCCACACCATAAGCACAGCCATGAGTATTGTTCCCTGGTCCTGTGTCCACACCATAAGCACAGCCATGAGTAGTGTTTCATGGTCCTGTGTCCACACCATAAGCACAGCCATGCATTATGTTCCCTGGTCCTGTGTCCACACCATAAGGACAGCCATGAGTATTGTTCCCTGGTCCTGTGTCCACACCATAAGCACAGCCATGAGTATTGTTCCCTGGTTCTGTGTCAACACCATAAGCACAGCCATGCATTGTGTTCCCTGGTCCTGTGTCCACACCATAAGCACAGCCATGCGTTGTGTTCCCTGGTCCTGTGTCCACACCATAAGCACAGCCATGCGTTGTGTTCCCTGGTCGTGTGCCCACACCATAAGCACAGCCATGCGTTGTGTTTCCTGGTCCTGTGCCAACACCATAAGCACAGCCATGCGTTGTGTTCTCTGGTCCTGTGTCCACACCATAAGCACATCCATGAGTATTGTTACCTGGTCCTGTGTCCACACCATAAGCACAGACATGAGTATTGTTCCATGGTCCTGTGCCCACACCATAAGCACAGCCATGAGTATTGTTCCCTGGTCCTGTGTCCACACCATAAGCACAGCCATGAGTATTGTTCCATGGTCCTGTGCCCACACCATAAGCACAGCCATGAGTATTGTTCCCTGGTCCTGTGCCCACACCATAAGCACAGCCATGCGTTGTGTTCCCTGGTCCTGTGTCCACACCATAAGCACAGCCATGAGTATTGTTCCCTGGTCCTGTGCCCACACCATAAGCACAGAAATGAGTATTGTTCCATGGTCCTGTGTCCACACCATATGCACAGCCATGAGTATTGTTCCCTGGTCCTGTGTCCACACCATAAGCACAGCCATGAGTATTGTTCCATGGTCCTGTGTCCACACCATAACACAGCCATGAGTATTGTTCCCTGGTCCTGTGTCCACATCATAAGCACGGCCATGAGTATTGTTCCCTGGTCCTGTGTCCACACCATAAGCACAGCCATGAGTATTGTTCCATGGTCCTGTGTCCACACCATAATCACAGCCATGAGTATTGTTCCCTGTTCCTGTGTCCACACCGTAAGCACAGCCATGAGTATTGTTCCATGGTCCTGTGTCCACACCATAAGCACAGCCATGAGTATTGTTCCATGGCCCTGTGTCCACACCATAAGCACAGCCATGAGTATTGTTCCATGGTCATGTGTCCACACCATAAATATAGCCATGAGTATTGTTCCCTGGTCCTGTGTCCACACCATAAGAACAACCATGAGTATTGTTCCCTGGTCCTGTGTCCGCACCATAAGCACAGCCCTGAGTATTATTCCATGGTCCTGTGTCCACACCATAAGCACAGCCCTGAGTATTGTTCCATGGTCCTGTGTCCACACCATAAGCACCGCCATGAGTATTGTTTCCTGGTCCTGTGTCCACACCATAAGCACAGCCATGAGTATTGTTCCCTGGTCCTGTGCCCACACCATAAGCAAAACCATGAGTATTGTTCCATGGTCATGTGCCCACACCAATAGTACAGCCATGAGTATTGTTCCCTGGTCCTGTGCCCACACCATAAGCACAGCCATGAGTTGTGTTCCCTGGTCCTGTGTCCACACCATAAGCACAGCCATGAGTATTGTTCCCTGGTCCTGTGTCCACACCATAAGCACAGCCCTGAGTATTGTTCCATGGGCCTGTGCCCACACCATAAGCACAGCCATGAGTATTGTTCCCTGGTCCTGTGTCCACATCATAAGCACAGCCATGAGTATTGTTCCATGGTCCTGTGTCCATACCATAAGCACAGCCATGAGTATTGTTCCATGGTCCTGTGTCCACACAATAATCACAGCCATGAGTATTGTTCCCTGGTCCTGTGTCCACACCATAAGCACAGCCATGAGCATTGTTCCCTGGTCCTGTGCCCACACTATAAGCACAGCCATGAGTAGTATTCCCTGGTCCTGTGTCCACACCATAAGCACAGCCATGCATTGTGTTCCCTGGTCCTGTGTCCACACCATAAGGATCGCCATGAGTATTGTTCCCTGGTCCTGTGTCCACACCATAAGCACAGCCATGAGTATTGTTCCCTGGTCCTGTGTCCACACCATAAGCACAGCCATGCATTGTGTTCCCTTGTCCTGTGTCCACACCATAAGGACAGCCATGAGTATTGTTCCCTGGTCCTGTGTCCACACCATAAGCACAGCCATGAGTATTGTTCCATGGTCCTGTATCCACACCATAAGCACAGCCATGAGTATTGTTCCATGGTCCTGTGCCCACACCATAAGCACAGCCATGAGTATTGTTCCCTGGTCCTGTGTCCACACCATAAGCACAGCTTGAGTATTGTTCCCTGGTCCTGTGTCCACACCATAAGCACAGCCATGAGTTGTGTTCCCTGGTCCTGTGCCCACACTTTCCCAAAAGTTCACATCATCATCATGTGGCATGCCCTTTGCAGAACATGCCTGAAAGGTCTCTCGATGCCCTGCCAGTTCCCTCAAACACACCCATGCCCAAGGTGTCTGCAGTGTCCTGTGTGCCACCTCCAGATGGCTGACCACTCCCTCTATTTCCACGGAACGAGGCCTTTCATTACTTGTTCTTCTCAAGCTATTGTGACGTTTAACATGGCCAAGATATTTCAGTTTCCGAGACATCAAGCTGTTAAAATGTTAATGTTCTTCATTTTCAGATCTTGAATAAGGTCAGTATTTTTCTTCTTCTGGTGCCAAGATATTCTAAGAACACTTCTGTAACATGAAAATTCAAAAGCCCAGATGTTACTGTAATGACTGCAAAGCAACAGCATACTGAGTATGCAATATTACACAGTAATAGCTAGCAATAAATGTGCAGATTAGGTCATTACAAACTACACATATGGTTTTAATTACTTTTTTTTAATGTTTGCTCACTCTGAACTCAAGCATAGCCCATACAAGTGCTACTACTATTGCACTGGACAGATTTTTGCATGTGGATTAGCTTTCCCTATTACCAGTGTCCCTCACCTTCAGGCAAATCTACTCCAACTTCTGGGGTGCTTGTAATTTACATCTCCAAATCAAAGATAAGAAGTCAACATTGTAGTCCAACTGACCGGGGTTGGGGTTGAATGCAACCTCGGCATCAGCACACTGGAAGTTTAAGAACGAGCAATTGTATTCATTCGGCCATGCTGACCTACCCTGCCAATAGTGTCATAAGACCAGATACCACAGCAATCAACACAAAGACAATCACATCTTCATCGCTGAAACAGCCACTGTAAGCTGTGTACTGGGACAATGGCAATAAGTAGTGTTTGATCATCTGCTGAAGAAGAGTGATCACCTATTAGATTGCCCAGAGTGCCCTGAAGTTGGTTCTATAAAACAACACAAACAATCTCGCCTTTACGGCAGAAATTGCACTGTCATAAGCTTTAATCAGCACTGTGTCATCCCAGGCATCTGATTCTCCTTCCTGCAAGAGACATACCATGATTTCTAACTTCAAATTGTTTGTCATATGTAATGTCAACAATTTTTGCAACAACAAATTGCTTTATCATCACCATCATCATCTGCTACTTTTTCCATCAAGCCTCATAGGGAGGAATAGCTGGCATTTCAACACCCAATGGGTGGAACTGGATAGTGTCATTCTGTGTGACTGTACAATGTCTTTGATTATGTCAATCCATTTTCCTTCCTGGGTGTCCTCTTGCTCTCAAGTAGTGCCAGTGCTGGTAGTTGATGGTGTTGCAATCTAAAGAGATGGCCAAACCATTTGATCTTCTGTTTTTCGGTGTACGTGGCATGAAGTATTGATCCCACCGTCTGTCTGATAAGATATTTCCTGTATTCCCCAGCCCAGGCTGATCTCTCTTCTAAACAGAGCATAAGATCTCAGTCATGGCTAGTGAAGTACTTAACTTAAAAACAAGGATGTCAACAAAGCGGAGCAGAAAGGAAGGGGATCTCAAGGGTCCCTGGATGCACTGGACACGCTAACACGATATGGGAAGCTATATACAGAGAGCAACAGCAGAGAAGACAAGCAACGAACATCTGGGAGGCTACTGAATTTGGCTAGGTCCTCCTCAGGACCAACTCAACGCAGTAAAGAAAATGTCAATCAGCATGAACCCAATAAGACTCAACCGTACCGAACGAACACAGCGGGGAAAATATAACCAGTCCTGCTTAGGACTAACTCGAAAGAGAGTAAAAATAGAAAGAAGATCAAAACTCACACAAAGCATGGATCTCAGTTATAACCAACACTGAAGAAGCAGGTTGAACCAGGCCGTACTTTTATTTATTTTTTGTTGTTGTAAATAATGGCTGAGAAGACAAACCTCCATGTGATAAGGCTACACCTGGCTAACATGTACATGTCGGTGCCGCACTGGATGCTGTGGCATGCCTTCAGGATGTATCATTGTACCACTGATAACGACACTGATGAAGCAGTAATTGCACAGGCTCCTCAGCTTCATTTCTCGACCTCAACACTCATACAAGATGGATCGACCTCTAAGTGAGAATAGTGATGAGGTGTATAATTTTGCCAGTACTATTTGCCACAGTGATGCAGGTCATTCTGAATACAGCAACACCTACGCACAAGGTCTGAAACTCAGTGGAGAGTGTAGGATGTCACCAGTGAAATGCTTTCAAGGATAACACTACCATGCCTTGAAGAGATCAGAACAAGAAACGCCATGACGAAGGTAGCCTTTTGCAAGCTGAAAAACATACTGACCAATAAAATGATGTCAATTGCAACGAGAATAAGATTTGGCAGAGTCGCCAACCATTATGGTCAACCGCCGCAGAGGGGTCCATGGCAGCCGGATCGTATAGCGTCTTTAAATACATTCTAAACTCAGAAAGCAAACAGAAGTAAAACGGTAGCAGTAATTTTCAAGGCGAAAGCAACAAAATTTTAAAATTTAAATATTGAGCACAACCCACTACTGGCAACGCCGATCGCATTCTGCTATGAACCTAAGGCCTATCCACGTCAATATGGAAGCACTATACTCGAGTTTCGCCCTCATTTGAGCTCGTCAGTAGTGCATATCCCTGACCGGATCCGGAAACAGTCCCGGATCACGCGTGTGAAGCGGGTGTGTAACCACGCAGCACACACTGGACACACCAAATTATCACAACAGAATATCACAACGCTACCCATCGTAGGCTATGCTCAAGATTGCCCAATCGCCGCGACCGACGTCCGTCAATCGATGGGACCCGAACGATCAGGACTTCTCACTGGCAAGGAACACCAGGCCTCCTAAATCCAGTGAGCAATAATCAATTGATTATGTGGTTGTTTCGGGATTTGAAATTTAAATATTGAGCACAACCCACTACTGGCAACGCCGATCGCATAGCCTACGATGGGTAGCGTTGTGATATTCTGTTGTGATAATTTGGTGTGTCCAGTGTGTGCTGCGTGGTTACACACCCGCTTCACACGCGTGATCCGGGACTGTTTCCGGATCCGGTCAGGGATATGCACTACTGACGAGCTCAAATGAGGGCGAAACTCGAGTATAGTGCTTCCATATTGACGTGGATAGGCCTTAGGTTCATAGCAGAATGCGATCGGCGTTGCCAGTAGTGGGTTGTGCTCAATATTTAAATTTCAAATCCCGAAACAACCACATAATCAAAATTTTAAAACCCTTGAAAACATAGAAATATGTATAAGCCAGCTTCTGTAGAATTTAGATTTTGGCATCCTTTATTGACCTTTGATACAATTATGGCATCTCCAAGACGGCATATCAAAATAGCATACAAATATGGCCATGTCACTTGGTTACTGTACAAAGAAAAGAAGGCAATTAGTTCATTCTCGATGTTACTTTCAAAACATCTTTTCCTTTGTGGTTCCTTTTGCCTTAGCCCTTTCCTCCCACATTGTTACGTGCTTAAGTACTGACGGTTTCAATAATACTAGATGGAATCAAACCGTTCCTTAAGGACCAAGCATCTTACTTAATCGCTGGCTAGATGGCTTCAGTTTTGTACGTTGATTGTTGTCAACATACATCACAGCCGTTGCAACATCAAACGATTGTGCTTGACTGTGTGCCGCTTACTAATATATGGATTGCACAGAAAATATCTTCAATATTTAAGTTTCAGGCCTGACTGTGCCATTTGAACCACGACCGTCAACCGTGCAATTGCTATAACAGATGCTCTATTATAAAGAGTGTTGAGGTGCAACATAGAGCCTGCACTTTTGTGTGGATGTGAAGTGTGGACAATGAATAGACAAGCTGAAAAACATCCGATGGTTGTGGAAATATGGTTTCTGGGGAAAATGCTCAAATTCCACAATGTTCTTAAGAAAAGTGAAACATCAAGATCCTTTTTAATATGTGACATGAACTCAGTATAAATGGGAAAGATGCCAAGATAACAAGGAAATTTCAAATATTAGGAGCAACAATCTGTCCTTGTATAATACAATGTATACAGTATACAAAGGATAGCCCAGTGAATTCAAAGCAAGTAAAAGGAGACAGACAAGGATGTGCTTTATCACCAGGATATCTTCAACAATTTGGATGATTATGGGCATGTCTCCAGTGCTCTGACTCAACTGACTGACTCTTTCACATTGGTGTTGGTTGGATGACAATTTCTGAGACAGTAGACAGGTTTGACCAAACTTACACTTTTACAGGTTGTATCAAATGATTTAATCTTATTTTACAAGTTGTTAGTTGTTACAATAGGTTCCAGATTTTCTCTTCTCATTATCACCTTAATTAAAGCCAGAAGAAACATCACAAGCCACAAGTGGATAAATGGTTAGAAATCTTTAGGGACGTTAATAACATCGGCACGATCCATGGGCTGGCCATCTACAGGGGGTGCAGATACAGCCAGTTTATCAGCTCGTTCATTTCCCTCGACTCCCGCATGTCCCGGAACGAAGATGAAGGTGATTTAGGTTATGAAGGTGAAGGTATTAGGTGATGAAGGTTATTAAGACTGACGTAAGTGATCCCTTCTCCAAATATTGTGATCTCAACGGCATGTATTAGTTCCTGTGCTGACTCCCTTCCGTACCATGACACAAGACCCTCAAGAATTTTCTCTTGTCATCCTCTATCACTCTTTTTGCATAAATATACTTTAAGATATGCAATGTATATGTATAACATTGTTTTTTTCCATTTTTGTGTAGATGTTCATAGCAGTTGTTAGTGTATGTTTGTGAAATAACTGGTATTTGTGTATATTAGTTTGAGTGATTGTGTGAAGGAGTGTGTGTATTCGTGCGTGGTGTAGTATGATTGAACATACATGAGCGTGAGGGGGAGAGAGAGAGCATGATTCAGTGAATGATTTGGTGTTTTGGGTTGTGAGTGAGTATATATGTTTGTTTTTTTAAATGTGGTTTTGTGGATGTACGACTGTGTGGGAATTTATGTATTTGGGTGTATGAAAGTGTGTATGTGTCGACTGTGTTTGTATAGGAAGGAGATATGTGTCTGCTTTGCTTTATGTATAAATGGGGGTAATTGGGCGTGAGATAGATGGAGAAAGGGAGAGGGTATGTATGTATGAGTAAATGTTTGTTAGTGAGTATGTGATTGTGAGTGAGTATATGTGTATGCTGGGGAGTATGTATTTGTGTGTTATTAAGTGGGTGCATAACTGTGACACTTTTTGTAAATGATGTAAGCAGGTATGTATGTATGCGTTTATGCATGTGGGCGTGTATGTGTGTCTGCCTGCCATGCCTCACAACATGGTAATATGCATTGTTTATGTTCACAATATTCATTTAGCAATGTTCTTTTCTATGTGAATGTAATGTGCACAATAGATAATTGATGTACGAAAGATGAATTATTGGAAGGGCCGAATGTATGGTCTACGTGCTCAATTTGTGAGCTTCCAAAATAAAATTCGTTTGTTCGTTCTTTCAACAAATCTTTCCAATTGTCGCTATAATGTCCTAGTGTGTGTCTTCTCATAATGAGGCCAATAAACGATGACTGGGGGTCGGCATGGCTGGATGGATATGAGCTCTTGCATATCCGTGTGTTGATGCCGAGGTAACGGGTTCAAACCCTACACCGGTCAGTTTGACTAAAATGTTGACCTCTCGTCCTTGACTATGGGACTTAAATTACAAGTACCTCAGAAGTCGGAGTGGGTTCGCCTGATGGGGAGGGACACTGGTAATAGGGGAAGCTAATCCAGTGCTAGCTACTAGGAGTAGAGTGCATGGACTACGCTTGATATCAAAGCGAGCGAGTGCCAACATAAAAACAACAAAAAAACATAACTGCCGCTTTTTAATATTTGTGATAAGCTGTTGTTATTGGGGTACCCAGTTAGTGGGTTGAACATTCTACACAAATATAAGAAAGAGGCAAAAAGCATTATTCGTTAATATAATGAGAAAAGGGGCAAATCAAATCAAATCAAATCAAATCAACTTTATTAGGGTCACAAATTGTGCGCGCAGGCCCGTCTTACATTCGGCCCTTCCAATCACTCGTCTTTCGTTCATCAAGAGCATTATACATTTGCATAGGAAGAAAAATATACATTGTGAAATGAATGTTGTAAACATAGACAAGGCTAATTACCATTTTATGAAGCCCATCTCCCACCTATCCATACATCACCCCACCCACACAACACCCCCACCTACCCACACACATGCGCACCAAGGGACACATACACACCCCCACCTACCGACACACACACCAAGGGACACATACATACCCCACCAACCGACCCATCCCCCACCCACACACACTGCCCTCACCTGATCCCCCAACCAAAACACACTCGCCACCCACAAACATTCCCCCACCAACCCACACATCCCACGCCCATCCACATTCTACCCCACACATCCTCTCCCCACCCACACCTCAAACCACCCTTCCCCCAGCCACATCTCCATCGACAACATATTCCCCACCCACACACACAATCCCCCACCAACCCACACATCGCACATCCACTGACACATCCCCAAACCATACACACACATCCCCACCAACTGACATGTCCCTACCCCCCCCCCCCACACACACACACACACATCTCCCTAACCACCCATACATCCCCAATCCACTCACACACACACCACCACCCACACATACAACTTCCACCCACCCACACATGCCTTAACCTAATCCCCCACCACACAATCCCCCACCCGCACATCACATACACCCCCTACCACGCACTATTCCCAACCCACGCACCACACACACACATATCCCTCACCAACACATCCCCACTTACACACCACACACATATCCCCACCCAGATACCACAAAATAATCCCACCCACACAGATACCTTTACCCATCAACCCCACATACCCCCACTCACACACCACAAAAATCCCCCACCCACACACACATACCTCACCCACACAATATCACCAACCAACACACCACACACCTCTCCCCACCCACACACGCATTCCCTACCCGTCCACCAACACACACTCACTCACACATCCTCCACTACGCACCCACACACCCCCACCAACCCACTCCCAACCAAACATCTCTCGATCACAATACCCCTACCCCCACACACATCCTCCACCCACTCACACATCCCACCCCGACACATACAACTCCCTCACCCACCTACACATCCCTAAGCCACTCACACACCCCCACCCACACATTACCCATCCACATACACACATCTCCCACCCACACTCCCCCACATACTTCCCCCAACCACCACAATCCTCTGCTCACCCACACATATACCCCACCCATACGCACATTCCCCACACCCATCACACACATCCCCCACACCACATACTATCCTCCACCCATACCACCACAAACATACCCTCCACCCACACATCATTCACACATCCCCCACCAACACACCGCACACATATCTCAAGCCCACACACCATACACTTCTCCCCACCCGCCCTTCCATCCCAAATCCACCCAACACAATCCCCTACCCACACAACCCCGCCTCCCACACATACTTCCTCAAACCATCCACACATCTCCACCCACATAAACACACATCCCCTGCATCCGTCCCATACACACATCCCCCACACCCATTCCAACACCCGTACTTTCACCCCCACACATCCATCCACACATCCCACCAACACCCACAAATACCACTACCCACCAAAACCCACACACCCCAACCCATCCAAATGCATACCCCCACCCACACACCCCCACCCACACATATCCCCACATTCACACACATCCTCCACATACACTCACACTTCCTCACATCTAGACACATACAAAATGTCTCACGCTAGTATTGAAACTAGTATGAACAAACTCCCACACTTTACTCACACACATACACTGACACTTGTCATGAGCAGTCTCATAAAAATGTTAAACATGGAGAAAAATGTGTACATAAAATGTATGTGACGTAAAAATAGTGATGCTCTCTCTCTCTCTCTCTCTCTCTCTCTCTCTCTCTCTCTCTCTCTCTCTCTCTCTCTCTCTCTCTCTCACACACACACACACACACACACACATTCACTCTCACGCATTCACTCTTCCGCTCATTGATTCACTCTCACGCATTCACTCTCCCGCTCATTCACTCTCACGCTCTCATTCACTCTCCCGCTCACTCATTCACTTTCCCGTTCACTCATTCACATTGGAGAACAGCGTGACAACGAAAAATATGAGTGTGATAGAGAGAAATTGTGAAGGATAATCTAAGACACTGACTTGGGGAATATCATTAACAGAAGTTCTTTTGTTTTTTTGGCGCTCTCTCACTTTGAACTCAAGCGTTGTACACATACACACTACTTCTAGTAATGCTGGACTGAATTTTGCGTGTGGATTACCTTTACCTATTTACAATGTCCCTCGCCATCAGGCGAACCAAGTCCGACTTCAGAGGTACTTGTAATTTACCTCCCAAAGACAAAGACGATAAGTCAAAATGTTAGTCCAACTGTTTGGTGTATGGGGTTGAACCCCTTACCTCGGCATCACCACACCGGATATTTAAGAACACGTGTTCTTATGCCTTCGGCCATGCCTACCTACATCAACAGGAGTGATCCGGAACAGCGAGATCTGAGGAGAGACATACACACCTATGCCATTTGACAAGGCACATGATTTGACAAGGCACGTGATGATGATCATCAAGGTCGACACAGCTTTTTCCATTCACATTAGCCAGGCCTGTGTGTTTTGTTGATATCTGGTTGTTTGGTTCTGAAGGTTTATTCTTCTGTCTGTCTGTCTGTCTGTGTGTGTGTGTGTGTGTGTGTGTGTGTGTTTTTTTTTTAATGAGATTGTTATATTTAGAAAGCTAACCTGTCTTTACTGTGGTACAAAACCAACCAACTGCGCGCCTTTAGTGCAATTAAAAGAATTCTATAGAACTAGATCCTAACGCCGGATTCGGATCTAAATTCAACATACATAGCTACCATCATCATCGCAGTTTAGTGTTTTTAATTGTTTCGTGAAGGACTGTAGCATTCGTTGTCTTTCCATCTATAGATTTCCACAGAAAACACATTTAAACTGTCTTTAGATGTCTCCCGTCTTGTTGCTTTATTGTCCTCATTTCACGTGCATACAAAAGTACTCATTATATATACATTTTGTCTTTATTATATATATATATATATATATATATATATATATATATATATATATATATATAATATATATATATATATATATATATATATATATATATATATATATATATATATATATATATATATATATGCGAAAGTCTTCGTGGCGAAGTGGTCAAGCCGTTTGACTCGGGCTCCGAAGATTGCGGGTTCGATTCCGCGTTCTTCGGTTCACGAGTTAAATTTTTCGGAGGACCCCACCTGTGGGCCGTCGCTAGAGCTACGGAGTTCGTGCTTTGTGCGACGCTTTCAGCGCTGCGGAAAGAGACCGAGCCTTATGGGGTAAACCCCGGTGCATCGACTTTTAAGCGGTGTGCGTGCGTGCGTGCGTGCGTGCGTGCGTGCGTGTGTGTGTGTGTGTGTGTGTGTGTGTGTGTGTGTTAGTTAGGTCTTTGGCAGATATGACTGAGCTACCGTGTGACAGTAGATGGTGTGACAAATTAGATGATTGACAGAGGACCTAGTTTGTAGTGTTCTCTGGTGATATATCTTGAATAATAAATATACAAGATAAAGGATATGATTTAGCCCGTTTATGTCTAGAGGTCTCTTAAATGAGTTAATCATTCCCGCAATAGCCTTTTTGGAGAACCATTTTCCTTTGGCTCTGCTCCCACTGTGAGACCACTATGTATCTACACAGAAATTTATAAAGAAGAAAATGTTCTCTCAAGACCAAAAGAAGATCTGGACTATTCGCCTCTGTACAACTGAGGATACATCTCACTCATTATACTGTTGACAGTGTGCTGTTCGTCCGTCACATTAGATCTTCCCTTTTTTATCTATTATGTCAATATGACCTATATCAGAGTTCCCATTTTTCTAGGACTGTAGGATTCAATATTTTTGTAGGCAAACTCAACAATACTGAACATAACATCTGTTGAACAAGACATCAATCATGTGATACTTGACAACATCTCTACAGAACTTTTCACAATATGTATAACCAACCACAGCACTTAAGACAGTCACAGAGACAATACTTGACAGTAACTGTACAAGCCATTCTTAAAACTTACTTAAAACACTGATTCATTAAACACACTTTATTGAGCTGATGGTGAGTTGAGTGATAACCATTGTCTCATCCCCTAGCCTGTCAACATTTCAAAAATTGCATAGACATGAAAAAAATATGTCACACATGCATGTAGAGAAACATGATACAACCACCAAATACTCCACCAGCATCAATAACTCTCCTCCTCTCCTCTCTAATCACCACTACACCATTGACTTTTATCTTTTCTTCTACTGTTAATGAGGGAAAACCAAGATAAGCCATAAACTGGGGCAAGCATAGGGACATTCTACTCCACTGGTCTGTGTAATCCTTTTTGCACCTATGATGGTGTTGGACAGCTCAGGTTGTAGTTTTCCCCATGATGATTTTCCAATTCAGGCTATTCCCTGCTGTCACAGTTTTTTTGAAGAAAATTTACCGCCTTGTCTTTCACTGGTGAATTGACTGTTCATGAAGTTGACCTTTAGGATTTGTTCTACTTTTCCTGTAGAGGAAGATCTAAGATACAAATATGTCCCAGCCTTCATCTCAGTCTATCTCACTTACTCTGACTGTTCATGAAGTGACACTCAGGACTTGTTCTATTTTTCCTGTAGAGGAAGGTCTAAGATACAAATATGTCCCAGTGTTCTTCCTTCTGTCTATCTCACTTACTCTGACTGTTCATGAAGTTGACACTCAGGACTTGTTCTACTTTTCCTGTAGGGGAAGATCTAAGATACAAATATGTCCCAGTGTTCTTCTCAGTCTATCTCACTTACTCTGACTGTTCATGAAGTTGACACTCAGGACTTGTTCTTCTTTTCCTGTAGAGGAAGGTCTAAGATGCAAATATGTCCCAATGTTCTTCCTTCTGTCTATCTCACTTACTCTGACTGTTCATGAAGTTAACACATAGGACTTGTTCTACTTTTCCTGTAGGGGAAGATCTAAGATACAAATATGTCCCAGTGTTCTTCCTTCTGTCTATCTCACTTACTCTACAAGTCTTCATTCTGAAACACTGTGTGAGCACAAGGCTGGAGATTAACTAAAATAAGTCCTAGCCAACAATCCATTGTCCCAGTCATTTCACCAGATTTCTTGAATGAGGGTAACACCAGAGACTTGTTGTTTCATTCTCAGATGATTCTGATTATTATGATCACTGACAGGATCATTATAAGCCACTATACTTCAAGTATTTGAAGTCTTCAGAACTATTCCTCTCTGTTTATATCCAGCTGTTTGTGAGCTGAGCTGAAAACCTCTATGAAATTCCTATCTTGTAGGTTCTAGAAGATTTCACTTATAGAGAGTTGGTTCTGGAGTTAGGGACTACTGGTTAGTTGTCCCAGAAGATATATGGATGCCTCTCCACCATCCTCTTGTTCTCTGTCAATATACAAAATTGCACAACATCTCTTTACATTTGTTAAAAGATAATGTTATCATACACTGACAAACACAGATGGAGATGGGAAGGAAAGGGAGGATGTTGCCAAACACACCTCTCCTAGTTGATGATATAGTGAATTTTCACTGTGATGTACGGTGGGTGATATGTTTTCATTATTCACCTTATTCTGTGGTAATCACAAGACTGTTTACTGAAACAGGGGTAGCCTACACAATTACAAGCATTTAGGTGGTCTAAGTTCCACCATGTTTGAACCACAGTAGACCTGGGCACAAGGAGGACCAGACACATTACAGCAAGCACTATAAGGCAAGCCATATGAGCAAGCATTGTGACATAGCAAGATGGGACAGGCATTGTGAAGGGAAATGGAAAATAGGCATTTACAACTGCAATAAGCAATATGTATTAACTAATG
>JACEFZ010001336.1:187500-246373 GCA_014155875.1 Cepaea nemoralis
CGTCATGCATCCTCTGCAACAGGTCCCTTCGGGGTCCTGGCTAACGTAGTAGGATCGCTGATTCTTCCGAAGTCGGAGAGTATCTGCCTGCACGGAGGCGAGGAACCACCAGTCTGCACACCAATAAGCCAGACATGGGACAACGGATACTCACGCAAACCTCAGGTCAGATATGACATCACACTGATGTTGGACAACAGGATGTCTTCATCCCGACATACAGGACTTCACGCTGGAGTTCACAGCCAGCGAACACAAGCAAGCAAACATTTTAGTTCCAAGTGACCGGTGTAGGGATTGAACCCACTACTTGGCATCAGCACGCCGGATGTTTAAGAACGAGAGTTCTTATCCATTCGAGCACGGTTACCGCCTGGCTTTGTTAGTTACTAGATCATGTTTGCATTCAGTAGTCTACCACTGAAGACGAAAGCAGCACAATCAAGCTGATTGGCAGAATATATAATATATCAATCCTCTTTGAAATCTAGCCACGTACAAGGACACAAGACAAAATGGCCAGGACTAGGGTCTGTTGTGGATGTTTTTCATTATTTTTATTATAGCAGCTCGTTTCTCCTTCTAATATAACGAGACAAATAGCGAGTGTTTATATCAACTTTATAAACATAGCAAAATAATAAACGTCATGTGACATAATCGTAACACGTGACAAAACTTGACATAAACATAATATCAGTCACTTGTTTAAGATTAATTACCAAGGGATATTAATCGACTTTCCGTATCTGCCAAGAGCTTAAATATCGCCGAAATATTACATGTCTGCTCCCATATTAACAACTTTACAATCATAACTGTGACACACCTCCCACTTCTCATTTTCCGCCATCCATTTTTGTTTTGTCCAAACATACTTTTTGTCTGGCGCTGAATTTGTACAAAAGCAATAGAAGCTAAATAAAAGTACAAGCAAGTGTAACAGAGCACCATCTCTGTTAGTAGTTTGGGAGATAGTTTGGGAAATGAATAAGTGATAAATGACGGCACGCGTGAGCACTATTGAACGAGTCGTTAGGGAAGCTCACGCGTGACGTCAAGGATAAACATAGGGAGTCCCAACTCAGTATTCAACTTAGCCAGACGTGTTTCAACATATTGTATTAGTTTTTATATCTGGACTAATAAACGGACTTATATATACTTTGGTCGGAGCCTTGACTTCTTCTATTGCAGTTATCTTCAATCTGTTCAGACTCCGCCGCTCCGTTACAGTCTGAAAAGGTGCCCGTACACCAGGATCTGAGCTGTCGCGGCCACAAGTAGAAGTCATCATCACAAAGCAGAAAGATGGATGATGTCTAGACGGTAGAAATTATCAAAAAATCCACGGAAACTGGAGGTCGTGTATTATTAAGAAGCCAACAAAACAGAATCTGCAAGTCTTTATGATGGAGTTGGCTGATGTTCGTTGAAACCGTCACACGAAGTATAATATTCGGAAGTGTGAAACAGAACTGCCATCGTCATTGTACAGCCCTGAGCACCTGGCTATTGTTTTTTTGGAACGTCAATATGCTGCCTGGAGATCTCGTTTTGCAGGAGCCGTTATCGTCCTCATGTCGTCGAACCTGAATTTGACCTTGGTCGCTTGAAGAGAAGTCACGAGCCGTTATCGTCATTGAACCTGACCTTGGTTGCCTGAAGTGAAGTTTATCCTTAAACACGAGAGGTTATACTGAATCAAGCCATTTGCTCATTCGTTTGGATCGTTAGCCCAAACTACGAGGAAACTTCTTGCGAAAATTAACTCCAGTCGAGCTTGGTCATCAATGCAGCTATCCTGAACTCTGGCTTATCAAAATGTCACTCGAACAAAGCGATAACGTTATTGTGGAACCTTCGGAAGTGGGTGGGCAAATTGGGTTGCCGTCCTGCTGAAGAGGGGACCCTAATTAAATCGCTTCATCAAGCGAGAGCCGTTTCCAGACGGGCCCTTTCTCGGGTGAAGACGTCCAGAAGTGCCCTTTTTCCGGGTGAAAAGAAGCCACACGTCTGAGGTGCCCGACCATGGGTGAAGTCTAAAGTTCAGAAGTTCTCCTTGCGTTATGGTAGAATGGAGGAACACGTTACCCTCGTTTTTTTACAAGGCCTACAAATGTCAAGTACAATCATCCGTCGGCATATTTGGACTTGGTTCACCGGAGGACCCGTGGAAGAGGTATTTCATCCATAACTGCTGGTTAAATTAATGAAAGACTAGTATCGCATAGTCTGGTGTGTTGGATAGAATTGATTAATCTACTGGAACATTTGATCTTTAGAAGAAGAACAATTACTTGCGTTCCTCCTATAATTTAAATATAGTGGTATACTTATTGAAATTTGTTAAATATAATTGTCAATTTGGTTGTATAAATTGTATTTCAGCATATTTCAACATGGCAGAGGAACAGGCGTCGTTGACACCGGTTTTTAAGTAATTTGCCAATTGACATATTTAATAAAACTGTTCCAGCATACAGAGAAATCATGAATCACCTCCGTACCGAATTGAGTAGGGTAAGTTCTTGGTTAGGAGAGTTAAAAGTAGCACTTAGTGAAGTAGAAAATTTTGTGGAAGGATTACGAATAAGAACGACTGGCCAGGAGACTTAAAGATTTAATGATGAGTGCAATAGAATAGGAAAGAATAACAGGAGACAGCCAATACTAAATGACAACAGAAGACAACATAAATTTTTATATAGAGACAGTTACGTTGAGCCGGACATGACTAAGGTCAGAAGTTGTTATAATGAACAAAGATACAGAAATCGGCCTGAGAGAAACCTTTCCAGGAATTGGCCATCAAATAGTATGACTGCTAGAAAAAGACGTGACGAATGGTTTGAACAAAGACAGAGACAGTATCTTAACTCAGGGCCAAAGGACAGGGTAGGACACATAAATAGAAATTCAACTACTCCTAAAGTGGTTGCGATTGTGACTGTTAGACAGGAAAAGAAGACGACGGTATTAGTAAAGAAAATAGACCAGGAGACTCAGACGCAGGAGTTAGAAGTAGTAGAACGGAACACACAGACACAGCGTGATACAGTAGAAAAGAAAGTCCAGACACAACCAGCCAGCAAGATAACGAAGGGAAGTCAAACCGAGTTAGTAGAAACTCAATCAAAACCAACTCAGTTGAAAGTGACTAAAGGAGACACACTTGAAATTAAGGAAGATAGACAGACGAAAACCAAGGACGACGTAAAAAGACAGGTAAGAAGAAAAATTATTAAAGACAGAAATGCAGGACGGGACAGGACAAGAACTAGTCTAATAGCCAATGTAGGTACAACTGATATAACAGGTTCCTCAGGTACAGACATTAAATTTATCCCTAAATGGTGCAGGAATATAAATGTTAGGTGTGGGAATTCAAGTTCCATTGTCATTGGCACCTTGCCGTCTTGACAGACGATAGTTTGTGCTCTAAAAAGGCATAATAACTTTTAACTATGGCGGTAGCGAGTGTGACTGATAAGGCCAATTTGCGCTGTAAATGTCCGTTCACAGTGGGTGCATGTGAACACGTGGTCATTTCCACCATCATGCACCATCTTACGTCTCAAACGCTTGGTGTGTGACTTTTCTGCAATAATTTTCTCCTTTGACTTTATTCCATTTCTGATATTTGCCCTCCATGCAACACGTTCAGCGGCGACTTGCTCCCAATGTGCATTATCAATGCCTGTATCAATCATGTCCCGCTTACACACATCTTTGTATCGTAGTAGAGGCCGACCCTGAGATCTATTACCCATCTGTAATTCACCAAAAAAGATATCCTTTGGTATTCTACCATCATCCATCCTCCTAAGATGTCCTATCCATCTAAGTCTACGAAGACTGAGCATGGAATAAACTGTCACACAACCTGATCTTTCCAATACTTCAGTATTTGTGATTTTGTCTTGCCACTTAATACCAAGAATTCTTCGCAGACACCGCATATGAAAGCTGTTTAAATTGTTCTCTTGGTGTGAGTAAGTTGTCCAGGTTTCACTGCCATAGAGAAGAGTACTAAGGACACAGGCTTGATAGACAAGGACTTTTGTTTTGGCAGTAAGCTTCCTGTTCTCCCAGACTCTTTTTCTTAACCTGTTCATTGTTGTTGCTGCCTTACCAATCCGGATGTTGATTTCCTGATCTAGGGATAATTTGCTATTTACCACTGATCCTAGATATGTAAAATGGTCTACTATCTCTAGTTCGGCGTCGTCAATAAAGATTGATGGTACCCCATGTGCACCTTGTGACATAATCTGTGTCTTCTTTTTGCTAATTGTTAAACCAAATTCAGAACAAGCATTGGAGAATGCAGATAGTAGACATTGCAATTCTTCCTCGGAGTGGGTCGTAACTGCAGCATCATCTGCAAAAAGCAACTCTCTGATCAGTACCCTCCTAATTTTGGTCTTAGCCTTCAATCTCTGAGCATTGTAGAGGCCGCCATCTGAGCGTGAGTGAATGTATATACCACCATCCTGATCACGAAATGCATATTTCAGTAGAAGTGAAAAGTATATTCCAAAGAGGGTGGGAGCTAGTACACAACCTTGCCTAACTCCACTCTTGATTTCAAATTCTTCAGAAGTTACACCATCAAACTTGATTATACCCTTCATGCCTGTGTGGAACGATTCCACAATGGACAGAAGAGTTGGTGGGCAGCCAATCTTCTTTAGTGCCTTGAACAGACCCTCACGACTGACCAAATCAAATGCCTTTGTGAGGTCGATGAAGGCAATAAACAGTGGTTGATTCTGTTCACGGCATTTTTCTTGCATTTGTCGCAATGAGAATATCATATCAGTGGTAGACCGGTTCTGTCGAAAGCCACACTGTGATTCGGGGTAGACTTGATCTCCTAGGACTTGAAGTCTGCGCAGAACAATTCTGGCAAATACTTTTCCAACAATACACAGAAGTGAGATACCCCTATAGTTGTTACAGTCGCTCCGATCACCCTTGTTCTTGTACAGCGTTATGATGTTTGAATCTTTGAAATCCTGTGGGACTTGTCCTTCACGCCAGCATAGCTCTATTAGCTGGTGGATCTGTAGAGTGAGTGTGTCTTGCCCACTCCTGATAACCTCTATTGGAATCCCATCCTTACCTGGAGCCTTGCCAGATGCAAGTTCATTTATAGCACACTTAACTTCTGTTATGGTGGGAAGTGTGTCCAGGTCGTCAAGAGTTGGTAGAGCCTCTATGGCGTTAAGGGCATCATCCGCTAGTTTGGTCTCACTTGAGTAAAGCTCCAAATAGTGCTCTACCCATCTGTCCATCTGCTGTTTCTTATCAGTGATGACTTCTCCAGTCAAAGTTTTCAGCGGTGCACTTCTTTTGATCACTGGACCACAGGCTTTCTTTATTCCTTCATACATGCTTCGTATGTCTCCCTTATCACTTGCGATTTGAATGGACTCACATAACTTGATCCAATAATCATTTGCACACTGCCTAGCAGCCTTTTGCACATCCTTCCTAGCTTGCCTTAGCTCACTCAGAGTGTTACGCGTTGGTCTTTCCTTGTTTCTTAAGAGAGCTTTCTTCTTCTTATCAATCAAGGGCTGCAGAGTCTCGCTGTTGGCCGCAAACCAGTCCTGCCTCTTATGATCCACAGTGCCGTAAACCCCTACGGCAGTTTTATAAAGAGTTTCCTTAATTTGACCCCACTTTTCATTTACTGTACAATTTTCTGGTGTATCAGTGAAAGCGTCTTCAAGTTGCTGTTGAAACTGAAAGCACTTTTCAGGATCATGAGTGTTAATAATATTAATCCTGGGGCTATATTTGTGTTTAGCTGTGTAGATTCTCTTTGGTCTCAGTCTAACTCTTGCAACAACCAAAGAATGATCTGTATCACAGTAAGTTATAGAAAGAATATTTCCACCTCTACCGCATACAGTAAAAACCGAGCTGGTGGGACAACTATAGATACTGATGATTCAGAGGACGAGTTGACTATTAAGAAGAAGAAACGTAAAAAAGGAATGTCAGGAATTTCTTTTGACACGGAAAATGAAATGAGAGAAGTCAGGGAATATATGCCTACCTGAATTTTATACACTTGCAGATATTGAAGAGTACGAGTTAGGAAATCTGATCTCTAATGGTTGGATGTAAGCTGAAAGTTAAATTTGAAAAGGTGACTAATGAATACCTTGAAAGAATCTGACGCGTAAAAAGTGTAGGAGAAGAAGTGAATGATTAGTTATGCGTTGTCCGAGTAAGCATGATATATGCGGGTTAAAAAGAGAAGTTGATGGTATGCTTTATGGTGCGTTGAGCGTGGTTGATCGTTGATCTTAGTTCCGAGGAGATAGGACGTTGAGTGTTGAAGTGAATTGTTTGGTCATGCGTGGTCCTTGCGTACGTAGACGTTTAGGCAGACATGTGTAAAATAGCCAGCTGAGCGTGAGAGAGTATTAAGAGTAGAAGACTGTGGAAGAAGATGCTTGAAGAATACGAATTCTTGGTGAGTGGGATGAAGTAATTACGTGATGGTTGCAGAGAAAGAAGAGCTGATTAAATCTGAGAAAGTTGTTGTGTGGAGAAGTATAGAATGATGGTTACGAGGTTAGTTGTAAGAGAGCGTTGATAGTTATGGTTAGTGTGTAAAAGTGATATTTACTAGAGAGAATGTGTAGTTTGAGTAGGGTAGGCTCTGAGTTTTTGAAAAGGAGTGAATGGTTAAGTAAAGTGGAAATAAGAAAGCAGTTGAATTGTGGAAGTCCCGGTGAGTATTAGAGTGATTCGTCTGATTCCGTGTGTAAAGAGTAGGCAAACCTATGTTAGTCGTGCTGATTGGAGAGTGAAGTTTTGAAACACCATCTAGTTAGAAGGCGTGGATAGAAAGACGTCAGGTTCTTAGTAATGACGGAGTGAGATATACTTCATAAAGGTGTGAAATGGTGAAAGAAACAATCAGAGGACGCACATGATATGCGCGTGTTGATGATTAGAGAATGGAATAGTTAGAGTGAAAACGTGGGACGGTTGAGTGAGGTTGTCGTGAGAAGATTCTTAATAGGCGTATGAGGCCTTGGTGACTGTTTCTGAATGAGTGAATGAGTCCCGATAAAAATGAGTAATCTTGAGTAATGGTGACAGATGAGAGATGAGCAATGTAAGCAGAGAGACGTGATTAACTAGTTGAACGACAGAGTATTAAGAGTTGAGTACTGTAGAACGTGTTTCGATAATTGTGAGTGGCGTGTCTGCCATCGCAGTGTATGTAGATGAGGTTTAGAGTTGAGTATAAATTAAATCCAGGGGAAACAACTATATTATAAAATAAGTGTACCGGGTTACAATTTCCCTCAGTAGGTAGATGAATTGTGGTGCGCTGAAATAGCCACAGTAGTTGGCAAATGGAGTGATTTGAGCTGGGGTTTACAGCGGTTAATAGAGTTTATGTTTCAAGTGCTGTGATGTGCTATGAATTATTTTTGTAGGGAGCGAAATATAGGTAAAGGGAGATAATCAATGAATATTTGACTTCCAGAAAAAGGATGGTCATTTGTTGATTAATGACTTTTGTTGAGGGAACATGTATTGTTCTGTGTTATGATGAGAATATAGTATGTAGATAACACACACACATATATACATATATACATATATATATATACATATATATATATATATATATATATATATATATATATATATATATTGAGGTTAATGCAGGTTAATACTTGGCCTGGCATTGAGTTGTTTTTTTATTGTGGTGGAGTAGTCAGAATATTGTACATATTTTTTAAATTGTGGGTGTCAATTCTCGTTTAGTTTTGGGGGATGTATGCTTTATTGATATGTGATGTTGCAATTTGACGTATTGAGTTCATTGGTAGATAGATAATTTATTATTAGTCCAAATAAAGAGACTAGTAATAGATAGGTTATATTTAAATATGATTTTATTTTGTTTTATCATGTATGTTTTAATATTTTGAATGATGTCCCCTTGAATTGGTTGATTCCCCTTTATTTAAAATGTGGGGATATATGAAAACATGAAAGGGGCGGGGATATTGTTTGTTCTTATTGTATCTTCGATTGTTCAAGAGTTATGCCGTTATTTAAGTTTGCCTTGTTTGAATATTGGCATGTTACTTGATCAGTTAATTTCAAAAAAAAATTTTCATTATCAGTTATAATGATTCTGTTTCTTATAATTGAGTTGCCGTTGACAATTCTTAAAAATAATTACTTTTCAGTAAAATACCTTTTTCTTTTGGCGTTCAATTGTGTGGAGTTTTAAAACAGAAACTAGTTAATTGGGTCCTTGGGAGTTTTGGATGTATACACATTCAGAAGATGTGGGGCAATTTTAAAACATGGTCTCCATGGGGTCGGAAGTGAACATAGATTTAGTGCCATAAGCACCATGATATTGCTGGTTGTTAGAAGAAGTAGACGTGGGTGACGCAGACAGCGTTAATGCGTTAAACATGAATTGGATGCCATGTTTTACTCCGAAGGGTAATTATATAGTGGATATCAATACCATAGTTGGGGCATTAAAGGAGGTATATAAAGAGAAGTAAGTTCGTGTTAAATGAACATTGTTAGTGTGGAGTGCTGTGGTCACAGCGAACATAGATTAAATGCCATGAGGTTTTGGGGGTTCGTGATATATGGACTGATAAAGGATAAAGTGGATTGCAAGGTCACAGATATGAGTTCAGTGGCGGTATTTTTTTGTTGTTGCTGTTGATAACGGCATAAATTGTAGGTTTTAGGTGAAATGCCCATAATATATCGACATAAGTGGAATGCTGAAGTTTTCGGCGAGATTAACTCGAGAATATTAAAGTATATAATTGAGGTATATGAGAGATTAGGCTATGTTAGATGTTGTTGGAGAAGGTTTTGAGTAATAGGGCCCATAGTGGACCTTTTTGATTGGTGTACAGACATTTAGGAGTGAATAATATTGGAGTTTGATGTTTTAGATATCAGTGCTGAAATTGGTAGAAGTGTTACCATAATGACTGTGTATTTGGGTTCTGGGAGATATGCAATTGGTTCTTTTTTAGACTTTATTACATAAAGTCTCAGGGTAACATAGGGGAGTAAGTGTGAGTATGGTTTTTGTGAGGAAGAGTTCTACTTCTATAAACTTCCGGTGCGCACCGATTCTTTGTCTTTCTATCATGTGTTAGTGCGAGTGATTTAGAGTTGGTTAAGTGTGGAGAATTTGGCCACGCGAAGGTAGTAGTTAGTGGTGTTGATGATGATGGGGAGTATGAGGTATTCTCAGAAGGATACGGTGTGTTGAACTTTTTGTAGTTAAGGTTAAATTTATGTGATGAAAAGGTTTAAGCGGATCGCTTATGACTTGTAGAAGAGAAGAAGAAGTAATTTGAAAAGGTACATATATACGCTTGTGATATGTTTTGTGAGATTTTGTAATGCAGAAATAATATGATGTATAGTAGATACATATACAAGAATTAAATTGGGATGAGCTTTTGGGATATGATAGTTAATATAAGTGGATTACATTACGAAGAAGAAGTATTAGAGAACATAGCGGTTGGCTATAAGGTATCAGTGAAAATGTAGACTCGTAGGAGTGGAAAGAGTAATAACTAAAGCTAAATGGTTAAGAGGGGATTGGTTTAAGATGAGCAAGCAGGTTAGGAGAATAACATTGGGGGTAAGTAGGTTAGGGATTAAGACTTTTCAAGGAAAAGTCTTGGTTAAAGAAAGGGAGGATTGTAACAGAGCACCATCTCTGTTAGTAGTTTGGGAGATAGTTTGGGAAATGAATAAGTGATAAATGACGGCACGCGTGAGCACTATTGAACGAATCGTTGGGGAAGCTCACGCGTGACGTCAAGGGTAAACATAGGGAGTCCCAACTCAGTATTCTACTTAGCCAGACGTGTTTCAACATATTGTATTCGTTTTTATATCTGGACTAATAAACGGACTTATATATACTTTGGTCGGAGCCTTGACTTCTTCTATTGCAGTTATCTTCAATCTGTTCAGACTCCGCCGCTCCGTTACACAAGTCTCATGATCACACAATAATTACAACAGAATCAACATACAATGGAATGATTTATTATAATTACTATGAACCAAAGCAATATAACCAAGATAAAATATTTTTAAAAAACTGTACAGAATCTCCTATAAGTTACAGGATTTGTAAAACACCGCCTGTGAAGTCTTCTTCATCAAAAGTATACAGATAGTTGGCTGTCTTACCTAACTGTCATCTTTGATAGTAAGACCCTTGAGTAGTGCTGGAGGGGATAAACCATCATTCTCGGGGCTGGGGATTGACCCTGGGCCACTTTCGTGGAAGGCAAGCACCCTATCCACTCTGCTACCGCGTCCCCCTAAAGCAACTAGTTGCGTGATAGTTTTGTTTCGAGAGTTCTGGGTTTGCATGTTAACTTATTTGGGGTGCCAGGTAATTGCATGGGAAATAATGGCGGCCGATGTGATACTGACAACGTCACCCAACCTATGCCAGTTGGTCTCAACATATGGCCCCAGCAACATACACCCAATACGCCACGTAGTCTGGAGAAGGGACCTATTTTTTATACTAAAAAGATAGTTGCACATCCTTTTACAGAATGTCGATTTCAACCCCAGCATTTTTATGCTGTTAGTGATCTCTTGGCAAGTTTACGTTCAGGAGTTTGCCATTGCTTTCTGGACGACCAGCACCCATACCATTTCGTTAAAGAAAAAACAACAACAACAACGTTAGGCGGATTGCTGCCAAATCGCCCGCAGCTGTGTTTCGAAAGCAGGTATACGGGGTTACGAACTACGTCCGTAACGCCTTCGCCACGGAGCAAGCATTGTTTCTACTAATCTCGATTATTGGTTGTCCTTACCGTCTGGGCGAACTGGCTCTTACACTAATGTGCAGTACCCAAACGGATGTCGCAATAACCCAGACAAGAGAGGTCTGGACTGCGAGTGCTATGGCCAGACACAAGAAAACATAAAAACTCTGACGAGATCCTGCTAGGAAAATAAAAACATGAATACACACTATACACAACAAAAGTTGGAAGCGAAGCGAATAGAAAGTTACAGACAACATGCAAATAAAGATGACATGCTTTGACACACTTAAAAAAATGTAACTTAAAGTGGCAGATAGCTAAAAAAAAATGCTTGTTGAAAATATACTTACAGTATTAACTTAATAACTAAAACGGATAATAACAAATATTACTAATTCAAGTAATGGTTATATAATAATGTTATACTGTATACAACAAATATACACGATAAATAACTACTATAGCATTTCAACGCTACAAATTGTAAGTACACACTAATTGGTGAATTATTGATTCTATGAAGCCAAAAGGAATATATGATTCTTTCGTTAGATCAATATCATGGGTGTTAGCGTAGACATCCAAACATCCTGGTTAGTTGTTACAATTAATGCACGTAATAAATAAATTAAGGACAATTTATATCTGAATTTGATGGGAGCATAACATGCTGCAGACAGCACATAACATGCATCAACAACAATATAATCCACTTTTTCTGTAACCCAGTGTCATGTTAGTTAGTCAGCAGATCATCTCCATTGCACATCGTACTATTAGCCCATAAGTGCTCAGACCCTCTCTTCAGTATCTTCGACACGCAGATTTATGTTGGTTGACTATCTTTCTTTGGTTTCCCGCAAAACTCCCTAGACTAGCTTGACCCCTACTGGCCTGCAGTCTGGTCAAGGTTGCAGAATCACATTCATCCCTTGAGTAATTTACCCAACCGGCCTCTCTGAGAGTGTTCAGAGATGGCTAATCACATTTTACGACAATCAATTTTACCCCAATACAAATGTAAGTAGTAAACGTATTTAAGGACGGGAAGGGAGATTCTAATATTACACAATGAATCATTTGTTCCGCCTGTTGAAAACTTGCTGCGCCTGCCAGGGATCCACGAAACACATTAACATAAAAAAATATAAAAGCCTATGATATATTATACATAACAACCGGGATATTCATCCATAATTCTGATCACTGATGGACTCGGTCAAGACATCTCGTTTGTCAGTTTGCACAACCATACTTCTACGCTGTTTGTCACAAATATATTACAATCCGTTATGACAGTTACTCGTCCTGCTTCCCTGAGCTGAGCAAAAATAAAGACTTCATCAATTACCGCAGACTAAGGAATAAAGTTAAATATGAAATTCGTAGGATAAAAAAGATCATTTTAAAAATTTGATTGTAGATAATTCAAACAGTACAAATATATGGAAGGCTATTAACTTGCTAACCAATAAGAAACGCCCTACAGAATCAGCAATACCAAATTCTATAACATGCGATGAATTCAGTTGGTTCTTTCAATCAGAAATAGAGAATCTAAAGTCTTCGATACCAGACTCATCGTGTAATTTAAGTTCACTGGCATCATTCTGTGAGAAGTAGTGCATCATAAATATTCCCGCTGAGATTCCTTTAATGTCTGTTGCAGGCGTTTATAAATATCTCTTAAATCTCAAATCAACAAACTCACACGGCCTAGATGGTATCAGTATTAGAATTCTTCGTTGTGCTGCACCAGTCATTAGCGAGTCCTTAACGTTCATATATAACCAGTGCCTGGCCAAAAACTACTTTCCATCTGCATTTAAAAGTGCTAAAGTGTTTCCGCTAATTAAAAATGGCTCAATCGATAATAGCGTTTTGGGTAATTATAGACCTATTTCCTTACTATCGTCGCTATCAAAACCACTAGAAAAACACAATCATAAAATAACGTTACACCATTTAATTAACAACAATCTAATAATTAACAGTCAATCTGGGTTTCGACCTAAACATTCTTGCCATAGTGCCCTAACAAAAATGACCGATAACTGGCACTTAAACATAAGCAACGGTAGAATTTGTGGAGCGGTGTTTGTAGACTTTAAAAAAGCTTTTGATATGGTAGATCACGATATTCTAATTAGAAAATTAAAACAAATTAAGACAAGCACCAACATGGTGAACATAATTACGTCATTTCTATCCGACAGACAACAAGTCGTGTCCTTCAACAACTGTCTATCAAGACCCACACAGCTTAATATTGGTGTGCCTCAGGGCTCAATACTAGGTCCGCTGCTTTTTGCAGGTTATATTAATGATCTTCCTTTATATATCAATACAGCTTGTGATCTATTTGCAGACGACTGTACTATATATACTAGTCAAGAAAACCGTAGTGAATTAGAGAATTCTTTACACAAGGAACTTGATAATCTTAATAGATGGAACAATGAAAACAGCATGCAAATTAACATTGACAAAACCAAATCCATGCTAATAACGACCAGACAAAAACTGCAAACACTAGCCATAACTGGAGCACCGCTCGAACTCCGCATAGGCACGTTAACTATAGTCAATGTGACTGAACATAAAACACTAGGTCTTTTAATTGACAGCCATTTGAACTGGAGCTCTCATGTTCACGCTCTTACCAAGAAAATAGCACAAAAAGTTTACCAACTTGCTAAAATTCAGCACTTCCTGGACGAAATCACACGAAAAATATTCTATACATGCTATATCCAATCACATCTCGATTATTGTTCCACAGTTTGGGATGGTTGCCCTAAATCTAATTTAAAACGACTATGTTCTCTACAAAACCGCGCCATTCGTCTGGTTTCTGGCATAAAGCACGTTGAAAGTAATAATTTGTACAGTCATCTAAGACTTCTACCACTTCAAAAGCGCTTCCTTTTCAACAAAGCCAAATTAGTGAATAAAATTATATCTCAAAATACCCCAGAGTATCTTCTGCCGCTGATTCAATCTAATGCAATGAACAGCAAGCGCCAAAATTTGTTACATGTCTCAAAGCCTAGATTGGACCTATACAAAACATGTTTCTCCTATTCTGGTGCTCACTTATGGAATGAGCTGCCTCCAGATCTGAAAACTCCAATGAGTCCCTACACATTTAACCGAAAACTCTTTCAATACTTAATCCATATCGACTATATGCCACCATAATTCATTTACTGGTATAATTGTTCATTATAATTGTTTAACTATAATTGTTCACTATATATGTGTGTACGTATGAGAGCGAGCGAGCGAGCGAGAGAGAGAGAGAGAGAGAGAGAGAGAGAGAGAGAGAGAGAGAGAGAGAGAGAGAGGAGAGAGAGAGAGAGAGAGAGAGAGAGAGAGAAGAAAGTGGGTGTCAGAGAGAGGGAGAGAGTGAATGTGTGTGTGTGCACGTGCATGCGTGTGTGTGGAGAGAGTGATTGAGCGTGAAATGGTAGGGGAATGTGTCAGTGCATGCATTCGTACGTGTATGTGTGAGAGTGAGTGAGGGAGTGTGTGCGTGCATGCATGCGTTCATGCGTACGTGTATGTGTGAGAGAGTGTGATTGAGAGAGTCAGTGTGTGCGTGTGAAGGATTGTGTGTGAGAGAGTGAGACAGTGGGAGAGTTGATGTGTTAGTGTGTGTGTGTGTGAGCGCGCGCATGCGTGTGAGTGTGTGTATATGAAAGAATACAGAGAGAGAGAGAGAGAGAGAGAGAGAGAGAGAGAGAGAGAGAGAGAGAGAGAGAGAGAGCTGAGCAGATGCATGTCATGTAACACGAATGTTATGTAACACGTGAATCCATATGTTTGTGTATTCTCATCTGTCATATTATCAGTTAAATACCATTTGATTTTATCATGCATAATATAAACTCATGTTCATTACTGTAGTTTGAGTGAGAGAGTCAGTGAGTGTGAATGAGAGACAGAATGAGTGAGCGGGAGAGTGAATGAGTGAGCATGAGAGTGAATGAGTGAGCGCGAGAGTGAATGAGTGAGCGTGAGAGTGAATGAGTGAGCGCGAGAGTGAATGAGTGAGCGCGAGAGTGAATGAGTGAGCGTGAGAGTGAATGAGTGAGCGTGAGAGTGAATGAGTGAGCGCGAGAGTAAATGAGTGAGCGTGAGAATGAATGAGTGAGCGTGAGAGTGAATGAGTGAGCGTGAGAGTGAATGAGTGAGCATGAGAGTGAATGAGTGAGCGTAAGAGTGAATGAGTGAGCGTGAGAGAGAGAGAGAGAGAGAGAGTGCGTGTGTGTGTGTGTGTGTGTGTGTGTGTGTGTGTGTGTGTGGGAGCATCACTATTTTTACGTCACATACTTTTTATGTACACATTTTTCTCCATGTTTAACATTTTTATGAGACTGCTCATGACAAGTGTCAGTGTATGTGTGTGAGTAAAGTGTGGGAGTTTGTTCATACTAGTTTCAATGCTAACTTGAGACATTTTGTATGTGTCCAGATGTGAGGAGGTGTGAGTGTGTGTGGAGGATGTGTGTGAGTGTGGGGATATGTGTGGGTGGGGGTATGCGTTTGGATGGGTTGGGGTGTGTGGGTTTTGGTGGGTAGTGATATTTGTGGGTGTTGGTGGGATGTGTGGATGGATGTGTGGGGGTGAAAGTAGGGGTGTGGGAATGGGTGTGGGGGATGTGTATATGGGTGGAGGATATGTGTATGGGATGGATGCGGGGGATGTGTGTTTATGTGGGTGGAGATGTGTGGATGGTTTGAGGAAGTATGTGTGGGTGGCGGGGTTGTGTGGGTAGGGGATTGTGTTGGGTGGATTGGGGATGCAAGGGCGGGTGGGGAGAAGTGTATGGTGTGTGGGTGTGAGATATGTGTGCGGTGTGTTGGTGCGGGATGTGTGCATGATGTGTGGGTGGAGGGTATGTTTGTGGTGGTATGGGTGAGGATATGTGTGTGGGTGGAGGATAGTGGGTGGTGTGGGGGATGTGTGTGATGGGTGCGGGGAATGTGTGTATGGGTGGGGTATATGTGGGGGTGAGTAGGGGATGTGTGGTGGTTGGGGGAAGTATGTGGGGGTGTGTGGGTGGGAAATGTGTGCGTGGATGGGGAATGAGTGGGTGAGGGTGTGTGAGTGGCTTAGGGATGTGTAGGTCGGTGAGGGAGTTGTATGTGTCGGGATGGGATGTGTGAGTGGGTGGAGGATGTGTGTGGGTAGGGGTATTGTGATCGAGAGATGTTTGGTTGGGGGTGGGTGGGTGGGTGGGGTGTGGGTGCGTAGTGGAGGATGTATGCGTGAGTGAGTGTGTTGGTGGACGGGTAGGGAATGCGTGTGTGGGTGGGGAGAGGTGTGTGGTGTGTTGGTTGGGGATATTGTGTGGGTGAGGTATGTGTGTGTTTTGTGGTGTGTGAGTGGGGGTATGTGGGGTGGATGGGTAAGGGTATCTGTGTGGGTGTGGGTGGGAATATTGTGTGGTATCTGGGTGGGGGATATGTGTGTGGTGTGTAAGTGGGGATGTGTTGGTGAGGGATATGTGTGTGTGTGGTGCGTGGGTTGGGAATATTGCGTGGTAGGGGGTGTATGTGATGTGCGGGTGGGGGATTGGGTTAAGGCATGTGTGGGTGGGTGGAAGTTGTATGTGTGGGTGGTGGGGTGTGTGTGAGTGGTTTGGGGATGTATGGGTGGTTAGGGAGATGTGTGTGTGTGTGGGGGGGGGGGGGGGTAGGGACATGTCAGTTGGTGGGGATGTGTGTGTATGGTTTGGGGATGTGTGAGTGGATGTGCGATGTGTGGGTTGGTGGGGGATTGTGTGCGTGGGTGGGGAATATGTGGTCGATGGAGATGTGGCTGGGGGATGGGTGGTTTGAGGTGTGGGTGGGGAGAGGATGTGTGGGTTAGGATGTGGATGGGCTTGGGATGTGTGGGTTAGTGGGGGAATGTTTGTGGGTGGCGAGTGTGTTTTGGTTGGGGGAACAGGTGAGGGCAGTGTGTGTGGGTGGGGGATGTGCGCGAGGGGGATGGGTCGGTTGGTGGGGTATGTATGTGTCCCTGGTGTGTGTGTGGGTAGGTGTGGGTGTGTGTGTGTGGGTGGGGTGATGTATGGATAAGTGGGAGATGGGCCTCATAACATGGTAATAAGCCTTGTTTATGTTTACAACATTCATTTCACAATGTTTATTTTTCTTCCTATGTAAATGTATAATGCTCTTGATGAATGAAAGACGAGTGATTGGAAGGGCTGAATGTAAGACGGGCCTGCGCACCCAATTTGTGACCCTATTAAAGTTTATTTGATTTGATTTGATTTGGTTCATTGCTCCTCCGCTTCCTACAGCAGCCAAGCCCGTTAGCCAGGAGAGATATAGATTAGTAGCGTGCCGGTTGGCCTTGTTTTTCCTTGTACGTTTCCTAGGAAATATTTCGTAGAAATTCCATGTCACTTGTTGGGATCGCTGAGACAGCATGGTCAGAAGCAGATCTTATAGTGACTAAGACCTTGGATCACGTTTATGAGGGGCCCCTAACTATGACTGTTTATCACTAAACACCTTGGTTATAGGGCTGGAGTTATCGAACAGATAACCATTCGGTATATTTATCTATATACCTAAGTTCTTCAATTTCCTGATAACACTTTAAGATGAACCCCTCAGTGCACAAACTCTATTGTACCTACGATACTCCCAGTCTGTGTTTACCGGAGATGACTCATGCTGTAACTGTTGTGTTGTCATGGCAGCAAACGGACAGCTGAGAGCTTGACCCATCAGTTGACCAGTGCCTGTATAGGCTGTGCATATTCAAGGAAACATAATGATGATGGCAAGAACTTTTGTGTGCATAATCTAAGGAAATCACTGTAGCATCATTCACAAGGTCCAGAACGCTTCTGACGATATGTAGCCACCTGTAGCATATGCTCTGTAGACGGAGTTTCTTATACAATCATCATCATCATCATCATCATCATCATCATCATCATCATCATCATCATCATCGTCGTCGTCATCATCATCATCATGATCATCGTCATCATCATCATCGTCATTAGGCTGTTGGTGTTTTGCATTGCACATGGTGGGACATAGACATCCATAAAAATAGGATCTGCCACTTTTCCTTCTATTATTCTTCTAATACTCTTCTAATAGGCTTGTATTCCTTCTATTTTATTTTTTTTTAAATTTTTGTTATTCTACTATTTATAAGCTCTCATCTGATCACATTTGCATGACATCATTTTCTCATATATTTCATTATTTCCTTTGTCGTAATGTTGTATTTTAATTAATGTCTTTTTTTTAAATTTTAATTATTATAAAAGTAATTGCTTTCTTTTCATGATTTATTTATTTGTTTTCATTGTTTATAGTAGTTTCATTTCTAGAAATATTTATAAAGTTGCCCTTCATTCAATGGAGCTAAAATGACGTCTAGTTTGGAAATATCTATTTATAGGAAATGTCTATTTAGCTACTCATGAGTATTGAATTCTCACCGAATTCTCATGAAGACTGAGGCAGAGGACACAATCAGAGAAGTGTGCATGTTTTAGAACATTGGGAGAAGGGAAGAGTGTGTCAGAATACTAGAGGAAAAGTCAGACCTGTGTACGAGCATAACTCTGGATCGGGAATGTAGGGATTGGCCGTCGGGCTGCACTGAATGATCTACAAGAATTCGCGACAAGGTGATGTAATCATCTAAACAGATGGCTCTGTGCTAATAGGTGAAAGAAGTGCCTGGGTAATTTGTGATGAAAGTTAGTGGACAGTGTTTGGTGCAGGAGAATCTGGCATATGATACCACAACATCTAGTCTTAGAATATACGTGGAGGCAGTCACAGCGGCGTTTCGCTGGCCGGAAGACAACCATCAGACGCATGTCGTGATTGTAACGGACTCACAGTGTATGATGAAAAAGGTGAAGACATACACGCTTCGTGCAGGGTGACAGACTTCAATTCAACAATAAAAAATTGAGAGTGTTGTTGGATTTTCCTCCCAGGACATGCTGGTATTGTGGGAAACGAATAGGCAGACAGATTGGCTGGGACTCCACCGCTCGGTGGGGTCTTGATGCATGATAAGGCAGACGTGGTCGGGGCTCCTTTGGGATCGTGTGTATAGTGCAGAAGAAGAGATAGATCATCACGGCAATGAGAGAATGGTGCTGCAGGGAATGGCCAGAAGATGTGTCCGACACTCAGGAACCAGAGGAAAGGCCAGACGGACACATAATCAGACTGCTTCTGTACCAATAGTATTGGGACTCTTCGTTGGCTGTTGAAGATGAAGACAGAGCACGTGTAGGAATGTCTCTAGTGCTGTGATGTCTGTTCTTGACCTAACTTAACAGTTATATACACAATAGATTGCACACCCAAAAGTTCTTTAAATGTCATTTAGGTGCTGCCAAAAAATGGCTCTTGCCAAATTTGGCAATGATAAAATGAAACTCCCTGAGATTAATATCTGGTTCAAAATTGGACACACCAAGGCAATTATTGTTCATAACTCTTAGAATACACTGGGAATCTAGGTTTGACACGCAAAGTACTTGAAATCTAGGTTTGACACGCAAAGTACTTGAAATCTAGCTTTGACACGCAAAGTACTTGAAATCAAAGTTTGAAACGCAAGGTATGCTCTGTAAATTGATGGCCTAGAACATTCAGTTAATCACCGGTAGCCACGCACAAACACTGCCCCCTACCATAACCATCATGTGCCGTGCCAAATAGCGTATGTGCTCATTTATCTCCACAAACTCGGTCCTGTATGTGATTGATCATTTCTGCTAATGAGGATTCTATCATTTGTCTCAGATGGTGGAAATGACCATGCTTTCACATGCATCCACTGTAAACAAACATTTGCAGCACGAATTGGCCTTATCAGCCACACTCGCCACCGCCATGGGTTGTAGTTATTAAGCCTTTGTGAAGCACAATGTACCAAACTATCGTCTGTCAAGACGGAAAGGTGCCAATGGACCTTAACATCTTCTATCGCAGATGTCTTCAGTCGTTGGGCTCTTTTCCAACGTGTCTCTTCTCGTTACGTTGCTTGTCCCTTTCTTACAGCTGAAAATAATGTTCTTATTAAATTAGTGCCCGGTACCAGCAAACAAAATAACAGAATCGCGCTATTTTACAAATATTTGCAAAGAACGTGATTACAGCAGGTTTCATTGGGTGTGAAGTTGTCCCCTGAATACCACATGAAGAGGCTTTCAACAGTTTCGGTTCGACATGAGCATCACCCTAGATAATGTAATTTGTCGTATTCTGAGAGTTAAATTGACATACACCGTCGTGTATGCTTCTATGCTCAGTTTTCTGAGAGTTAAATTGACATACACCGTCGTGTATGCTTCTATGCTCAGTTTTCTGAGAGTTAAATTGACATACACCGTCGTGTATGCTTCTATGCTCTGTTTTCTAATACACCCAAACATACTTTTAAAAACAAACAACACCTTGTATGCTTCTCTACTCAATTTTCTGATACACCCAAACTTACTTTTAAAAGACCACTATGTATGCTTCCCTTTTCTATTTTCTGATACACCCAAACATATTAAACACAATCATGCATGATCGTGGCACTTTGTTGTCAATGACACACAAAACCATAATTTAAAATGCCACCATATTTGATTGTAGTATTCTGTTGTCTGATACATCCAGTAATAATTATAACAATCACTATGTATGATTGTAGCACTCTGTTGTCTGATACGTTCAATCATACTAAACACCAGATACACCAATCATAGTATTTGATAACCGTGTTTGATCGTAAACTGCTGCTTGCAGAGACTTTAGTCATGACTTTGGCAGAGACTTCAGTCATGACTTTACCAGAGATTTTAGTCATGACTTTACCAGAGACTTCAGTCATGACTTTACCAGAGATTTTAGTCATGACTTTACCAGAGACTTCAGTCATGACTTTGGCAGAGACTTCAGTCATGACTTTACCAGAGATTTTAGTCATGACTTTACCAGAGACTTTAGTCATGACTTTGGCAGAGACTTCAGTCATGACTTTACCAGAGATTATAGTCATGACTTTACCAGAGATTTTAGTCATGACTTTACCAGAGATTTTAGTCATGACTTTGGCAGAGACTTTAGTCATGACTTTGGCAGAGACTTCAGTCATGACTTTACCAGAGATTTTAGTCATGACTTTACCAGAGACTTTAGTCATGACTTTGGCAGAGACTTCAGTCAGGACTTTACCAGAGATTTTAGTCATGACTTTACCAGAGACTTTAGTCATGACTTTGGCAGAGACTTCAGTCATGACTTTACCAGAGATTTTAGTCATGACTTTACCAGAGACTTTAGTCATGACTTTGGCAGAGACTTCAGTAATGACTTTACCAGAGACTTCAGTCATGACTTTGGCAGAGACTTCAGTCATGACTTTACCATAGACTTCAGTCATGACTTTACCAGAGACTTCAGTCATGACTTTACCAGAGACTTCAGTCATAACTTTGGCAGAGACTTTAGTCATGACCTTACCAGAGACTTCAGTCATGACTTTACAAGAGACTTTAGTCATGACTTTGGCAGAGACTACAGTCATGACATTGGCAGTGACTTCAGCCATGACTTTACCAGAGACTTTAGTCATGACTTTGGCAGAGACTTCAGTCATGACTTTGGCAGAAACTACAGTCATGACTTTACCAGAGACTTTAGTCATGACTTTACCAGAGGCTTCAGTCATGACTTTGGCAGAGATTTCAGTCATAACTTTACCAGAGAATTAAGTCATGACTTTACCAGAGACTTCAGTCATGACTTTACCAGAGACTTTAGTCATGACTTTGGCAGAGACTTCAGTCATGACTTTACCAGAGATTTTAGTCATGACTTTACCAGAGACTTTAGTCATGACTTTGGCAGAGACTTCAGTCATGACTTTACCAGAGATTATAGTCATGACTTTACCAGAGACTTTAGTCATGACTTTGGCAGAGACTTCAGTCATGACTTTACAGAGACTTTAGTCATGACTTTACCAGAGACTTTAGTCATGACTTTGGCGGAGACTTCAGTCATGACTTTACCAGAGATTATAGTCATGACTTTACCAGAGATTTTAGTCATGACTTTACCAGAGATTTTAGTCATGACTTTGGCAGAGACTTTAGTCATGACTTTGGCAGAGACTTCAGTCATGACTTTACCAGAGATTTTAGTCATGACTTTACCAGAGACTTTAGTCATGACTTTGGCAGAGACTTCAGTCAGGACTTTACCAGAGATTTTAGTCATGACTTTACCAGAGACTTTAGTCATGACTTTGGCAGAGACTTCAGTCATGACTTTACCAGAGATTTTAGTCATGACTTTACCAGAGACTTTAGTCATGACTTTGGCAGAGACTTCAGTCATGACTTTACCAGAGACTTCAGTCATGACTTTGGCAGAGACTTCAGTCATGACTTTACCATAGACTTCAGTCATGACTTTACCAGAGACTTCAGTCATGACTTTACCAGAGACTTCAGTCATAACTTTGGCAGAGACTTTAGTCATGACCTTACCAGAGACTTCAGTCATGACTTTACCAGAGACTTTAGCCATGACTTTGGCAGAGACTACAGTCATGACTTTGGCAGTGACTTCAGCCATGACTTTACCAGAGACTTTAGTCATGACTTTGGCAGAGACTTCAGTCATGACTTTGGCAGAATCTACAGTCATGACTTTACCAGAGACTTTAGTCATGACTTTACCAGAGGCTTCAGTCATGACTTTGGCAGAGATTTCAGTCATAACTTTACCAGAGAATTAAGTCATGACTTTACCAGAGACTTTAGTCATGACTTTGGCAGAGACTTCAGCCATGACTTTACCAGAGACTTTAGTCATGACTTTGGCAGAGACTTCAGTCATGACTTTGGCAGAAACTACAGTCATGACTTTACCAGAGACTTTAGTCATGACTTTACCAGAGGCTTCAGTCATGACTTTGGCAGAGATTTCAGTCATAGCTTTACCAGAGAATTAAGTCATGACTTTACCAGAGACTTCAGTCATGACTTTACCAGAGACTTTAGTCATGACTTTGGCAGAGACTTCAGTCATGACTTTACCAGAGATTTTAGTCATGACTTTACCAGAGACTTTAGTCATGACTTTGGCAGAGACCTTCAGTCATGACTTTACCAGAGATTATAGTCATGACTTTACCAGAGACTTTAGTCATGACTTTGGCAGAGACTTCAGTCATGACTTTACAGAGACTTTAGTCATGACTTTACCAGAGACTTTAGTCATGACTTTGGCGGAGACTTCAGTCATGACTTTACCAGAGATTATAGTCATGACTTTACCAGAGATTTTAGTCATGACTTTACCAGAGATTTTAGTCATGACTTTGGCAGAGACTTTAGTCATGACTTTGGCAGAGACTTCAGTCATGACTTTACCAGAGATTTTAGTCATGACTTTACCAGAGACTTTAGTCATGACTTTGGCAAAGACTTCAGTCAGGACTTTACCAGAGATTTTAGTCATGACTTTACCAGAGACTTTAGTCATGACTTTGGCAGAGACTTCAGTCATGACTTTACCAGAGATTTTAGTCATGACTTTACCAGAGACTTTAGTCATGACTTTGGCAGAGACTTCAGTCATGACTTTACCAGAGACTTCAGTCATGACTTTGGCAGAGACTTCAGTCATGACTTTACTATAGACTTCAGTCATGACTTTACCAGAGACTTCAGTCATGACTTTACCAGAGACTTCAGTCATAACTTTGGCAGAGACTTTAGTCATGACCTTACCAGAGACTTCAGTCATGACTTTACCAGAGACTTTAGCCATGACTTTGGCAGAGACTACAGTCATGACTTTGGCAGTGACTTCAGCCATGACTTTACCAGAGACTTTAGTCATGACTTTGGCAGAGACTTCAGTCATGACTTTGGCAGAAACTACAGTCATGACTTTACCAGAGACTTTAGTCATGACTTTACCAGAGGCTTCAGTCATGACTTTGGCAGAGATTTCAGTCATAACTTTACCAGAGAATTAAGTCATGACTTTACCAGAGACTTCAGTCATGACTTTACCAGAGACTTTAGTCATGTCTTTGGCAGAGACTTCAGTCATGACTTTGGCAGAGACTTCAGTCATGACTGTCACAAAATAAAACCGTGTGTTTAACCGGTTGATTATTATAGAGGATTTTCTGATTAAGCGGACCATCTGCCAGCGACAACTATTTTTACTAACTGGAAAAAACAAAGCGGATGTCAAAATCCCAGGACAATATTTGTAGCTGCACGTGTACATCTCTAACGGATTTGGAACATTTGGTGGTGATGGAGACAGATCCCGGCAGCGCCGTGGCAGTTTGTCAACATTTGAATACAAATGGAAGCAGTGGGGTCAGCCCATATACACATTTGGTGGTGAGTGAGGAGGAAGTGAGTGTGCTGAATCATATATCACTTTGACAAGTCATAAACATATCAGAGGGAAAACGGAAGTACTTAGCACGGAAGTAACAGTACATATGTCAATTCTTGGTTTCCGGAACATCGAGAAGATTGACGGGGTTATTTGCAACTGTTGTTGGGGGTATCCAGGAACTCGCTGGCTTGTTTTGGATGTCTCAAGCAGTGATGACAAATCTAACATGGAGGGAGCCAGAGGGTGGATGGATCCCTGACAGGGGATGATCTGCCAATGTGCCACCTGTGTGGGGGCATAAAGGATAACGTCACGTGGCCAACTTTGGTAGTTTGCCATATAAACTCGAGTTGGGACCAACTAGGGGGACTTGAAAATGCTCTAGTCGGAGTGCCAGGGCACTGCAGTGCTTAGTGGAAATAATATCTACCGTGTGTTAATTAGTGACTTAATTTTACACGTGCCTATAATGGCAGATGTAGATATGATTGATAGGACTGCAGTAGTGCCATTTAAGGTATAACCTATTATAATATTAGTTCTAATTAATATAGACTGTGGCCTTGTTAAACTATAGTGTGATGATTAGCACTGTTAGTGGAAACTAGTTAGAGTAGAATAGTGATATTAGCTCTGCTAGTTAAGAATAGAGTACTGATGGATAATTGGGAGACGGGGAACTTGCCCGCTGGGGTTTTGCACTCTGTATGGGTCTTTCTTGGTCATAGCCTGATTCGGCTCTAGGTGGGTAGCTAATCTGCTCTATGACTAAGTCTAGTTAGCTAAAGATCATTAAGCAAGGCGATAGGCTTACACTCAGCCGAAAGGATCAGTGACTAGTACTATCACCAGATGTGTTGTTTCTATCCTAGGTTCCCTACCAGATCCAAGGAAACTCAACAAGTTTTTGGAAAAAAATCCAATCCCATTCGGAAGAACACCAGTTCAACAATCAATAAAGTTGCATACAGAACGTAACTAAAGCTAGGAGGAAGTTGATTCACCAAAGATAGTGATGATTACTGATGCACCACACAGCATCAGACAGTAGTAACTAAATGAGAACAGTCTAATAGTTACCTAGTGTTATATAATCTCGTGTAATAGAACACAAGACATTATACGTGAGGCTAGATAGACACGAGTGAGGATCAATCACATTAACAATTAACATTAATGACTGTGTACACACTACAAAGGACTTGTGCAGTTTTTTTAAGGAACGATAGGATCGGACATTGTGTAGGGTGCAACCGGTCCATGATTAACTGTTAATACCACCGGTGTCTATTTCGAATGATCATGAAATTGGATTACCAGAGGTCTACAGAGGCAAAGCAGTATCCGGCAAGATGGTTTCGGCACTGGGTGAGATGTACATGTTCTGACGTAACGTGCTGTGGTCTATCCTTGCTGGGATCAGCTGACTGGGTTGTGGTCTGAGAGTCCGATTCTACACACTTTATAGAACACGTCACACATTTTCTTCGCATACACGTCTCATACACGTTACACTTTTCTTTTAATAAATTAATCTTTATTAATTTCTAGAAGCAAGAGTTGTTGAGTATGTTGCGTTGGGAAGTATGAGAGGGGGCATAGTACGACAGTGAGAGAGTGATAGGAAAAGGTGTCCATAGGAGTCCATAGACTCTCTTCACTCCAGGGACGACACTGTAAAGGAGGACACGACAATGACTTTGGCAGAGACTTCAGTCATGACTTTACCAGAGACTTTAGTCATGACTTTGGCAGAGACTTCAGTAATGACTTTGGATAATCGCTTACTTCTGTTAAGGGGAGAAATCAGTAAGTAAATATTTACATCCAAAACCGTGTAGAAAGATACACGCAACATGATCGTTTAGTGCAGTAGTATTAAACAATCAGTCACCTTGATAAGTGTACCAGTGATCATAGCTGATCTTCGTTACCATAGAAAACAATTCGTATACATTGTGCAGACACCTACCCGAGCTGTGGCGCTATTCTATACATATACAGAGTGCAGCAACTCGGCTGTCTACTCCAACTATACGGCTGTTCTATACATATACAGAGTGTAGCAACTCGGCTGTCTACTCCAACTATACGGCTGTTCTATATATATACAGAGTGTAGCAACTCGGCTGTCTACTCCAACTATACGGCTGTTCTATACATATATAGAGTGTAGCAACTCGGCTGTCTACTCCAACTATACGGCTGTTCTATACATATACAGAGTGTAGCAACTCGGCTGTCTACTCCAACTATACGGCTGTTCTATACATATACAGAGTGTAGCAACTCGGCTGTCTACTCCAACTATACGGCTGTTCTATACATATACAGAGTGTAGCAACTCGGCTGTCTACTCCAACTATACGGCTGTTCTATACATATACAGAGTGCAGCAACTCGGCTGTCTACTCCAACTATACGGCTGTTCTATACATATACAGAGTGCAGCAACTCGGCTGTCTACTCCAACTATACGGCTGTTCTATACATATACAGAGTGTAGCAACTCCAGCTTTACGGCTGTCTACTCCAACTATACGGCTGTTCTATACATATACAGAGTGCAGCAGCTCCAGCTTTACGACTGTCTACTCCAGCTATATGGCTGTTCTATACATATGCAGTGTGCAGCTACTCCAAGATATACAGCTGTTCTATACCTATACAGCGTGCTGACAGCCACACGAGTTCTATACATATACACACAAACACAAACCCACAGATACAGACTGCATCCACAAATCTATCAGTTAAAACACAACAAACAACAACAACAACAAAAACAATCAAGCACGCATACACACATGCATACATGTTCATATTATAATGTTTCTAATTTTCAAAAAAGCACACTAAAAGATCATATAGACAATACACAAAAAGATCATAGTCCTGTGTGTAAATAAACACACGGACAACAACAAAATGCATAGCAATTATTAACGACAAATTCACAACAGACAATGTTATCTATTATTTGTACTAAAATAATATATTCTATTATAAATAATAAGTAAGCGATTACAATAACGCTAAAGTTAAAAGCGTTAGCTCTTTCATTTGCCATTTCTGAGTCTCTGAAATAAGTCATCTGTCGAGTAAACGGACATCTTGTACAGAACTGTCTGTCGTTGGAGACCCTTGTGGCTTTAGAAACAACACGAATAATAAATCCACAGGCATTGATAAATACAAGAAAAACACGAGAGAAATAATTAAAGGGAGACAAATGACAATCAAGGGAAACAAGAGGCAACAGAAACATTCAAGGCTGTAGATAATGAAGGCTTTAGAGATGGCACTTTCAAATGACGACAGGGAAGGATCAAGTGTACTTAGGCTACGCCCACCTGAGCACCTGGGACAAATAATACCTGTGAACTTATTTTGCATGTGACATTTTATACATAAAGTGCACGATACAGGTGTGGCGAAGTTTGCTCAAATTACAATGATTCCGTGTAAATGAAATGTCTTTTCAAAATGTGATACGTTTTTTAAAACTTATATTTACAATATCTACAAACGACAGCCAATGTTTCACTTACAATATTTACAACCCACATCCAACACTTCACTTACAATATTTACACCTCACTACCAATGTTTCATTAATATTATTTACAACCCGCAGCTAATGTTTTGTCTTTTCTACCTTTTCGTTATTCATTCACCCGCACGCCTACCTATCCCTTCATATGTCTGTCTTTCTGTCTGCCAATCAATCCCTTTCTCGATTTGTCTGTCTGTCTGTCTGTTATTCTGCCTGTGTATGTGGTTATTTCTACCGTGTACATGTCTATAGTGTTGACCCGACATGTACACAACTGCTGTCATGCTGGCAGCTTATCCATCTGGAAGTTGTCTCCTCCTGGAGTAGTTGCATTGTTCACCTGGCATCTGAAAAAGACAAACAAAACAAAGATGTCAGTAAACCTTCAGCAGGTTTCAGAACAGTCTTGCTTTATTATTTAGTTAGTTAGTTAGTTAGCTAGCTAGCTAGCTAGCTAGTAAGTTAGTTAGTTAGCTAGTAAGTAAGTAAGTTAGTTAGTTAGTTAGTTAGTAAGTTAGTTAGTTAGTTAGTTAGTAAGTTAGTTAGTTAGTTAGTTAGTTAGTTAGTTAGTTAGTTAGTTAGTTAGACATAGAGTCGGTCTGTCAGTCAGACAGCCAGCGAGAAGCCAGTCAGTTAGTTAGTTAGCTAGTTAGTTAGTTAGTTAGTTAGATAGTTAGTTACTTGAATGGTTGGTGGGTTAGTTAGTTAGTTAGTTGGTTGGTTGGTTGGTTGGTTAGTTAGTTGGACATAGAGTCGGTCTGTCAGTCAGACAGCCAGCCAGCATCCAGCAGCCAGTTAGTTGGTTAGTTAGTTAGCTAGTTAGCTAGTTAGCTAGTTAGTTAGTTGGTTAGTTGGTTAGTTGGTTAGTTAGTTAGTTAGTTAGTTAGTTGGTTGGTTAGTTAGTTAGAAACTTAGTCGGCCAGTCAGTCAGACAGCCAGTTAATTAGTTAGTTAGTTAGTTAGCTAGTTAGTTGGTTGGTTGGTTAGTTAGTTTGCTAGCTAGTTAGCTACTTAGTTAGTTAGTTAGTTAGCTAGATAGCTAGTTAGTTAGTTAGTTAGTTAGCTGGCTGGCTGGCTGGCTGGCTGGTTGGTTGGCTGGTTGGTTGGTTGGTTGGATAGTTAGAAACTTAGTCGGCCAGTCAGTTAGACAGCCAGCCAGCAGCCAGTTAAATAATTAGTTAGTTAGTTAGTTGATTGGTTGGTTTGCTAGCTAGTTAGCTAGTTAGTTAGTTAGTTAGTTAGTTAGTTCGCTAGTTGGTTGGTTGGTTGGTAAGTTAGTTAGTTAGTTTGCTAGTTAGCTACTAGGTTAGTTAGTTAGTTGGTAGCTAGCTAGCTAGCTAGTTAGTTAGTTAGTTAGCTAGTTAGTTAGTTAGTTAGATGGTTGGTTGGTTGGTTGGTTGGTTAGTTAGCTCGTTTCGGTACGATCTACGGGTTGGCCATATGAGGAATATTCAGGGTCAGCAAGTTTATCAGCTTGTTCATTTTTCTCAACTCCGGCATGTCCTGGAACGAAGATGAAGGTGGCTACAAACAGTAGACCACCGCAGCGATTCAATCCATTATCTGCATACAGAACCCGCTCCGACCTTTAAGAGCATACTCATTGAATCACTTAAATCCCACAGTGAAAGAGAAACGGTGTCTGCTTATATATATACTTACGCCTATTTTGTTCGGCACTGTGGCGATGCGTTCCAACCACAGCTTAAAGGACGGAAGAGCAATACACTTCCAGGATAAAGAGTACCTTCACCCCATACATGAAAGAAGTCATTGGAAGGGGGTATCAAGATGCTTATCTTGTGATATTGTATTATAAGATAAATGAGGAACTGTGTGAGGACGCCCAGGGGACGCTTTGAAACTCACTGCTTGGTAGTCCATAGCCCCCCCCCCCCCACCCAACAAGGCTGTGACTACACGTCATCTACAAGAATGTAGATAGGCAGGGCGTGTCCGATATCAGTATATATATATATATATATATATATATATATATATATATATATATATATATATATATATATATATATATATATATATATATATATATATATATATATATATATATATTTGCATATCCTTTACAGGACATCGCTGTCAACATAAGCATCTTTCAGCTGACTGTTGATTTCTTGGCAAGATTACGCTCAGTAGTTTGCCATTGCTTTCTGAGCGGCCGGCTCACATACCCCGTAAGTTACGACGTGATTCGAACCACTGCTGATTCTCACCATCGTCACGTTACTTACGAGAATATACGAGATTACGGAGACAAGTTGCTAACCTCTAGGCCAGGAAGCCGATGAAGATTGACAAATGAAGTTAAACTATGGTCAATTCAGTATGGCCATTTTTTAACGCTAACAGCCGACAATATGCTGGAGTGACTCAATTTAGTTGTACATCATATGTGTGAAATTAATGGTTAATTTGAAAACATATTTTTAATAGATTACTACACTGAAACCTAGTTAACTGATTTCTAATGGAGATAAAATAAGAATAAGTACAAGTTGAATAAAATTCTAATAAATAGAGATCTTGATAGATTAAGTTAAGATGATATACATGTATTGGTTAGTTGAAACAACATATTCACAGATTTTCGATTTTTCAGATCCCAAGATGTACTTCCAGATACAGACAAGATATATGAAGTTAATTAACTAATAGTGATTTGATGTTGAATTGTTTGTGAACGGGCAAAATGCTGCACATTTTTCCAAATGCAGCGGGGGTGAGTGCCATGAACCTGAGTCAGGTCATGGACTATTGAGTACAGGTAGCCTAGAGTCTTACACAGTCAAGTGACAAGACGTGAAGATTGAGAAGATTATGAATCATGCTTTGCAACGAGATAGCAAGGCGAATGTTCTGGCAGGGGACTGCGGGCCCTTCAGGGCTCAGTTACATCTGGACCGCGCTCGAGGTCGGACTTAAGATGGCGAATGGCAGAGTTCTACCCTGCTGCCACATTTGTGTATATGCAGCATTTGTGAAGCAGCTGTAATTTGACACAGCCAGTCCGGTGGCTATCAGCAAAACACGCAACCACCTCCCGACAGTTAAGAAAAATACAAAACACGACATGTCACACTGTGAGCATCTCCTTATAAGATGACTCCAACATAAGACCGCCAACCTCCTTTTGTCGAAGAGTCTTATGTAGGTCTACAGCTTAGGTAATTATCTCCATGCATAATTGACGTCCTCTTGACGTGTTACCAATTCGGCAACATGGGGGTGGTTTCTGTAACTATTACACATTAACAACAATCTCAATAGTCTCCCTTGGTTGGTACAAAAATTATGGGCGATAATTTTAACATGCTTTCAAATTAAATAAATTACATAGGTAAATTAATTTCTTAGTGTCATAATTTGATACTTATTGACAAAAGTGAACTAAATGTCGCTGTTGTGAACAAGTAAATCAACTTATGATTCTGAGATCACATCTAACAAAATCCTCACATACAATTCGTATATGGAAACTTTCAAATCACAAAGTTTATATAAAACGTCACTTCTTTGTGGTAAATAATCTATCGTCTGCTAGTTTTCTAATTAATATTCATAAACACAGGAAGTACACAGCTGTTGTGTTTAGTTGTGGATAACACAATGTTCTCCCGTCTGGATGTTCTTAATAAATGAAGTACACAGTTCGTAAAACAGCTGCTGGATTACCTATTAGTTTCCAAGTGTGGCCTAAAGTATTCTTGTGGAAATAAGATGTCGTAGTTCCTTTCACACGGATTAAAATACGTCAGGAACCTCTGCGCGGCCGGTACTACAACTTCTTGAACAGTCTGCGTGGCAAGTACTACAGCTTCTTGAACAGTTCAAGTAGAGTAAGTCTTGAGTCCTGTAGTACTGTTCGTAACCCTGTTTACATATGTAATTAAAACAATATCCTTTCTAACACATACCAATCATGTATACAACACAGTTATTCCAATAATAATATAATATACACAATATATTTACATTGGGACGGTGTCCCTATCACAAAGTGTGCACAGCGTTACTGCAATGATTACATTAATCGCTGCGCTGCTGAGCGTTCTATTATGCTGCAGATTACTCATGTGTCTGCAGTGTGCTCAGGCACCAGTTGGCTTTTAGTTACGTCGCAAGGACATCGTGAAAGAAGATCAGCAATCGAATTCTGCGTGCCACGTATGTGCCTAATTTCAAAATTGAAATCTTGAAGAAATAGTGACCATCGTGCCACTCTGTGGTTGGTAGGAGACCCAGTTGTGATAATTGTCAACGGACTATTGTCAGTTTCAACTATAAAGTGTCGCCCTAGGAGAAATCGAGACAGTTTTCTTACCGAATAAACCAGATCCAACGCCTCAATCTCCGGCGTACTCCAATTTCGTTCTCTGGATTTTAGCTTGTGGCTTACATAGTCCACAGAATGGAGAATTTGGTCGTATTCTTGAAGAAGTAGGGCTCAATCGCTACGGAGCTCGCGTCAGTTCTTAATCTGAAAATAGTGTTAACATCAGGCAATTTAAGGATAGGTTTACTCGATAAGTATGCTAACACTTTTGAAAATGCAGGTCGTAAGCATTCGCTGTTTACAATTTTGTTAGGTCGGTTCTTTGTTTGTAGGTTAGTGAAACACTCGGTCAATTCAGCAAAATTTGGTATAAATTGTCTGTAGTAGTTCAATAGACCTAAGACACTTCGCAACTCTTTCTTAGTTGTCGGAAGCGACAATTTAAGAATTCTTAACACGATGTTATCGTCAGTTGCGACAAAGCCATAAGAAATCTTATAGCCCAAAAATGAAATTTCTTGGTAGGCTATGTCGACTTTCGATGGTTTGACTGTCAGTCCGTGCTGTCTGATATGGTCAAATGTCAGCTGCGATGTTGTTACGTGGTCTTTCATGTTCCTTGTATGTATACAAATGTCGTACATGTAACAAATTATATTAGTAATGTCCGTCAGAAGAAGTCTCGTCATCCTTACAAAAGTTGCCGAGGCATTTACTAGCCCGAATGGAAGCTTGCACCATTCGTATAGTCACCAAGGTGTGGCAAATGCTGTCAGATGTATGCTGTCAGGGTGTACCGGTATTTGCAAATAGCCTTTTGTCATGTCCAGTTTCGTAAAGTATCGTGAGTCAGTCAGTTCAGCCAGTACATCTTCACAGTTGCTCATTGGTTCTAAATCCTACTGTGTGATATGGTTCTTCTTCTTCTTTGCGTTCATCCTGAGTGTTTTTTCAGATGTGATTGCGGTGTGTCTAGTTAGGCACCCTTGGATCGAAACCCTTAGGCCAACACATCCGGCTTTTAGCGTGCATTTTTGACCAGGTTAGCATTCCCGGGAGACTCTCACTTTAGCGGTACTGTCCACCTCCCAGCTGGTCAAGTTGGAACAGTCTGAGACTGTACGGTCATCCCTCAAATGAAGACAGGGACAGTCCATAGCATTTTCCGCCATCCTGGGGGGCTTCCATAATCGCAGGGCCGGCACATAGCGCCCTGTTACTGGGCTCACAGAGGGAATCGTAACGTCCTGCTCATGGCTGCTTTAATTCCTCACTTCAATATATTGGGCATTTTGTTCACCCCGGGCCTTTCCCGCACAAACCAAGCTGGTCTGCAGTCAGTATCCACTCAGCGAGTTTTTCGGACATGTGCTTGTCGCTGTGTCCGTCAGAGCTGTTCCAGACACGTCGGACATTCGGAAACTACCTAGTCAGAGCGGTTCCGAACAAGAGCGGCATTCGGAAGCTAGGTCGCTGTTCCTAGCATGAGGGAAGACTAGTTAGAGCTTTTCCGGTCACGAAAGACTTTTCACTCGGACGAAATTGCGTAGTGCCATTTTTATTTTGTCGCCCGTAGGCTGACACTTCCGGCTTCAGCGGGCATTTTTGATGAGGTTAGCCTTCCTCGGGTTTCGAGACTCTTATTTCGACTTTCGCTTCGGTCGCTCCCTTTCATGTCAGCGAGACAATTTTCCACCTTTGACCACACTCACTCCATGAGTACGATTACAGACTATCTACGGGACGTGCGACTGAGGTGTTTTTCCTGTGTGATATGGTTCAATTTACGATTGTCAACACAGAGTCTTATTGTGTCGTCCTTTTTTCTCACAATCACGATAGGTGAACAAAAATGTGACTGTGATCGTCTGATGATGTGGTTCTTCTCTAAGTATAGAATTTCCTGGTCTAGTTTGTCTTTGTAATGTATGGGAATGGAGTATGGTCTGCACTTTATTGGTGTGTCTGATGTCAGAATAATGTGGTGATGCACTAAGTCTGTCTGTCCTGGATTGTTGGAGAAAATGCTGCTGTAGTCTTGTAATAGTTGTCTGCAACTGTCAGTCTCTGTCTGAGTAAGGTAAGGATTTATTTTGATGTCCTGTAGATTATGTGTCGTGTAAAGTGACGAGGTCGGTATCTCGTCGGTATCGTCGTAGTCTGTGTGGTCCACTATCGTTGTGCTTGCTGCTGTGTCGTCTTGGTCCTCGTCTCTGTTGTAGTTTGGTTTAAGCATGTTTATGTGAAATATTTTATGTTTGTCTTTAACTGCAATCTCGTAATCTACAGACAAGATCTGTCTTAGAACTTTGAAAGGTCCTTGCCATGAGTCTGTTAGTAATTGTCGGTCACTTGGCAAAAGAAGTAGAACGTCCTGTCCAGGTGTCAATGTTATTGCCCTGTTTCCTCTTTTTGCGTACTGTCGGTAGATAGCACCTGATTGTTTCAGTGCTTTTTTTTAGCTAACACACAAGATTTCATTATCCTATCACGAAATGATGTTACAGTTTCATAAGATGATATTGTTTTGTAAACAATGATACTTTCAGTTAACATAGAATGGTACAAAGATAATGGGCAGCGTGGTTTCGCACCATATACAAGTTCAAATGGTGAGAAACCAGTGCTGTAATGAGGTATTTTGCGATATGCAAATAGTATGGCAGATAAATAAGTATCCCAGTCTTCAGGGTGTTCCTGAGTAACTTTGGATATTATATGCTTAAGAGCACCGTTCATCTTTTCCACAATTCCTGTAGAGTGGGGGTGGTATGGGCTGTTAAAGCATTGCTTTACCCCTAACATTTTATTAAAGGCTTGAGTGGCTGCAGCTATGAACTGACTTCCCCTATCTGAGAGAATAGTGTCAGGAAACCCTACTCTAGAAAAAATATGGAAGAAAACTTCCATTACATCTTTGGCAGTTATGTTCTTAAGTGGATACGCCTCTGACCATCTACTGCAGAGGTCAATTATTGTAATAATGAATTTTTTTCCACTTGATGTTACATGGTTTAGAGGACCTACTATATCAACAGAGATCTTTTCAAAAGGTCTACTTGCTAAATCAGTTATTTGAAGCTCAGCTTGCGGGTGTTTACCCATTTTAACAAGCTTCTGGCAGATGTCACAAGTTCTGCAATATTGCTTGGTATCACTGCAGAATTTAGGCCAGTAGATCTGAGAGAGTAATCTAGATCTAGTTTTTGAATAAGCCATATGCCCTGCAAAGGGTATCTCATGTGCTATATGTAATGCTTGTTTGCGGTGTTCTGTTGGTAACACCGTTTGATCAGTGGTGCTGGTACCTTTGGTGTAGTACCGTGTAAGGATACCACCTTTTAGTGCAAAATGCCATCTAGCATTCTTTGTGAGTCTTGGCTTTTGGCCTATTAAGTTAAAATACTTGTGCAAAGATACATCAGCCTTTTGGGCTGTTATACAATTCTCCCTCATAGACTTAGGAGGTAATATGACTGGGCTTAACATTTCCAAAGCCTCTGTCTGATTAATTTGATCTTGCACTTTTGCAGCAGATCTAGTTACTGCATTTGTAATATCAACAACATGGCAAGGTGATGTTACATTTAGACCAATAAAATCATTTGCTGAAGATAATGAATACGCAAACATACATTCATTCAAAGGTGATAATACATTGTCAACAGTGGTATCAGTTGAAGATGATACTGTATTATCAACAATATATTTGGCAGCAGATGTTAAACTGTCATGTGGCATATCATTTACCTCTGGAAGGTTACCAACAATAATGTCGCAACATGGGTTGGATAATGCTGCACATTTAACCTTTCCTGTAAGAAATGGGGTATCAGTGTATGCCCTTGCAAGCGGGTGTTTCTCGATGCTACCTGAGAAAGTTCTGCATGTAACATATTTGCCTGTATAATCTGAAGGTAAAGTAAAGTCTCTCTTTAAACCAATAAGAGTACACCCACTATCCCGTAAAACTGTGGCAGCTTTGCCATTAAGAAATCTATGGTGGATGTTCAATTTACCTTTGGAGTTAATTACCAAATTAGCTTCTTCATTGGCAATAGGTATAGAATGGCCGCATGTTAATAGGCCATCTTCATGAAAACGAGCACATATGGTACATTTTTCAAGGTGAAATACGTCAATGGGATGAGCTGAGTTAACAGAATGATCTTCTACATGTTCTTAATCTGAGGAAGAGCTATCAAACATGGCTGCATTAGCCTTTCTGGTCATTTGTTTGCCTTTACATGAGTGGCGCCAGTGGCCAAAGGCTTTACAAAGGAAGCATTTGATTAGTCGTTTATAGCTCTTTCTTTCCTTATCTTGCTTATCTATATAGTTTTGCAAGTATGTAAGGTACCCAGGGTGTTTATCACACATATCACTTTCATTGTGTCGAAGGTGGCAGTATCTGCATTGATAATATTTCTCAGCAGATTGCTTAAAAGGTTTCTGTTTACTGTAAGGACCTGACTTCATTCTGTCATAGGTAGCAGCTACTACAAAGTTTGTGTCAGTCAATCCACTAGCGAAACATTGTTTGTTGGCTATGAAATAAGCCGAACCACGTTTCTCAATCTGTTTCACACTCTCACACTCGCATTCTTGCAGAAACTTAGAAAATGGTGGTGGTAGAGATGTAATGATTTTATCTCTCAAAATTAAATCTTTCAATTTCTCAAAATTGTCATTTACTTTGGCCGCTGACAGCCATTTACAAAATATAAACTGTACTACTGAGATGTAGTCAGAGAACGTTCGAGAAGGCTTTGGAGCCAATTTACTGAACTGTTCTCTGTAGCCTGCTTCATCTAACAGGAAGTGTGACATAATTTTAGAATTGATATATTGATAATCTTTCCTAAGATGTTTGGGAATTGTCTCTATCACTTTGAGAGGTTCCCCGGAAAGACTGCTCATATATATGATGTTCCATTCGGTTTCTGGGATCTGATAATGGTCCATGATGGTCTCAAAATTTTGGGTGAAGGCTGCGATGCAGTCGGCCGTGGTGAAATTTTTGACGATCCCTTGATACTTTTTTGTACTGAAACTCTTTATCTAGTCTTTCTGACTTTCTGGTATTTATCTCTGTTGATGTCTCAGCTTCCAGGTGCTTAATTTTCAGCTGCATTTCAAGTTCTTCCCTTTTACTCTGGGCAAGAATCTCAGCTTTTCTTACTTCGGCATTGACCGCTAATTCAAAGCAGCTTCTGACTGTTTCATAGCCATTTCTAATTCTAACTTTTTAAACTCTCTTTCCGCAGCTATGTCTTTTCTAGCTTTTTCCTGCAATGCGACATGTTCTGCATAATTTGCCTCACTCCATTTTGTTAACTCATCACCAGATAACTTCATTTTCAAACCAGATTCAATGAAATCATTCAATGTCGACATGATGAAATATGTCAGATACAATGAATATACACAGAAATAATTATGTTGTTAGTAAATCAAATACATAAATGTGAACAGTATTGATCACTGACAGCTTGTGCTTAGACCTGTCTAACAAAAGTATTTAGAAAAAATAATATACTCAAGTGATTCTGGAGAACTGTATGATGGAATGGCTGCTCGCTTGTTACTCTCCGGAAAAACAATGGACTTTACTCGCCAACAATTTCGGATGGCACAAAAACCTGCTTTATTTTGGAATAAGAGAAATTAGGACATGTACGTATATGTGGTGTACGCAATGTCAACTAAGTTTTGTAGGTTTGTATGCTGTAAAGTATTTTTGTTAGTCGTATTGTTGTCCGTTCAACACAATCAACAAGTCACTTTCCATGTAGCTTTCTTTCAAAACTTTCCGCTTACACCAACGTTCAAACCTATTCTACAACAAATTTCAAGATGGACGCTGCATTCTCGTTCACATCTAATAAGTACAACCCACGTTTACACTACTGGTTCAAAAATCCAAATAGGACGATGCACCCACGTTCAGACTTATGGTTCAGATAATCCACGAAAGTCGATGCACCCACGTTCACACTTGTCAGTGTCTTGCTTTTAGCAAGAATCTAGGCTCGTATATACTGACAAAATGTGATTCTAAACACGGTCACGGAATGACTTGACGTTACACACGACAACTATAATTCATACAATTTATTCACGCTGCTCACTCAACACAATCATTACATACATCGCGCAAATACAGTAGCGATGTAAAAAGACAATCAATAGATATACAAATATAATACAATGCAATACAACTTGCAATCCTACAACCTAAGCGCACTGTCTCCTATCTTCATACAGGCTTTCAATCTATACGCGTTCATACACACAATTCGAGCCGCATTCAAACAGTCTGTCCTCTAAAACATTCCCAAGCTGTCTGTTCGTTCACCGCAGTGAAGGCTTGCTCATTGGGGTTGCGTCCCTGCGTGGAGTTCATGTTCCACGCCTGCACTGGCTAACCCGCTCTGCCATAGCGTGGTTAATGTTGCTCATCGTTGCCTGGCTGTATTTGCCTGGCGCCGTCTAAGACGGCGCGGTATAACTGGCGGGGAGATTCTGACAGGTAGGGGGTGCACCACCGCCAGTAATGGCTAAGGTGATAGTGGAAATTAAGAGTCCGATGTGTTTCCCATCCTCTATCATGAGGGGGGGGGGGGGGTGCAGTTGGGATTTTCCCTTCCTAAAGTTATGGTCTATGACCACAAGTCTTCAGTACTTTTAGAGGACGGACAAAGGGTACAGTTCATAAATAAACATACGTGTATTGTTCGACGCTCATATAAGTAGAAAAAGGATTAGAGGACGCAGTAGACAAAATACAAATTTAAAAGCTATAGTTACGACTCCTGGGTGGAAGCGAAGCATACATGATATAAGGGCATGCTTGGGTTTCTGTGATGACGATGTGGGATGACACATTCTTACCGTTCTTGTTATCAAATGTATATTATTGTTCTTACCAAAGTTGTATATTGTTGTTATCAATTGTAAACTGGGACGGTGGCATTGAGGAATATCATCAGCAGAGTTGATCAAGAAATCCAAAGATCGAGATCTGTGGAAAGTCATGAACGCCTACGCCAGTCGGCATTGCACTTGATGGTGATGACCAAAGGTTTTATATTGTTGTTATCAAATGTATATTAATGTTCTTACTAAAGTTGTGTGTTGTTATTCTTCTTCTTCTTGCGTTCGCTGTATGTTGTTATCAAATATATATTATTGTTCTTACCAAAGGTTGTATATTGTTCTTACCAAAAGTTTTATATTGTTATCAAATGTATATTAATGTTCTTGCAAAAGGCGAAGGTGTTATTGACTTTCTAGGTAATACCGTATATCCACGTAAGGTAACGCAGCTGCGCGAGATTCGGTAATGGATCGCGTCGCGTTCGTTACTTAGGGGTATGTGAGCCGGTGGCTTAGAAAGAAATGGCAAACTACTGAGCGTAATCTTGCCAAGAAATCAACAACAGCGGTAAAATGCGGGGGGAAAATATCTTCTTGACCGTTCGGAGCCGCTGCAGCACTGTGGCTACTTCGTCTCTTGCCATGAATGGGGTTTGGGTTCAGCAGAGGCCATGTTGTTTGTCCAACCTGTGTGGCTCTAAGACCAATCACTTCAAACATCATGTCTGAAGGACAACATCTACAGACGTAGTAGTCCGTTTACAACTACCGTGTTTGTTTAATTACCGTGGCTAAATGTGTGTTGCATAATTCAGCTTGAAGGATTTATTGTTTCGCTGATTTGTGTTGGGTGACTTTTGCACCTAAGTCAGTGAAATATGCCAGGCAATAAATTATGCAATATATTGCTCGAATCTTCACTAGTAATCTTTTTTGTACGCTATCACAATATACCGCTGTCCTACTGTCATTCTCTCTCTCTCCCGATCTCTCTCCCCCCGTCTCTCTCCTGGTGTATCTCTCTCTCTTTGTCTTTCTGTCTCTCTCTGTCTCTCTCTCTCTCTCTCTCTCTCTCTCTCTCTGTGTCTCTGTCTCGCACGCGCTCTATCTCTTTCGCTCTCTCTTTCTCTCTTGTTTTCTCACTGAGTCTCTCTTGCTCTCTCTCACTTTCTCTCCCCTTCTCTCTCTCTTTCTATCTCAATGCGACTCTCTCGCTCTCTCTTTATCTCTCTGTTTTCACTCTCTCTGTTTCTCTCTGTCTGTTTCTCTCTCTCTCTCTCTCTCTCTCTCTCTCTCTCTCTCTCTCTCTCTCTCTCTCTCTCTCTCTCTCTCTCTCTCTCTCTCTCTCTCTCTGTCGTGTGTCCCTTTAAAGTGTCGTCCCTGGAGTGAGGGGAGTCAACACCCACATTATATTTAGCCCCTTATCAATATCCTGGAGAATCCACTATAGTCTGTCAGGAAATTTATGCCGTCATTCAAGATCAATTATTTTGAAAACTGTCTGTTGCATCGTTATGAAATTTTTCCAGCCGTCTTATATTTACCCCCACCCAAACAACTTAAATAATTGAAAGCGGCATCATTCCTTTGATGTTTTGCTTAACAACTAGTGATTTCTTGCTAAAAAAAGTTATGTTTACGGTAATGAGGACCTGCAAATTCAGATGACAAACAAAGGCGTATCTGGATTCGTATGGGAGTGGGTGCAATCAAAGAAGTAGCTTACAATCGACAGAATCGGCTGCATTGCACCGGGTTTTTATCCCATTTGGCTCAGTTTCTTTCCGCAGCGCGGAAAGCGTCACACAAAGCACGAACTCCGTAGCTCCAGCGACGACACTCGGGAGTCTCCGAATAAAATGAATGACGCGGCCCGGACAGACAGACAGAAAGGTAGGTAGGTAGGCAGAAAGATAGGTGGGTGGATGGATGGCTGGCTGGCTGAGTGAGTGGGTGGGTGGGTCGGTCGGTGGGTCGGTCGGTCGGTGGGTGGGTGGGTCAACAGGCAGGCAGGCAGGCAGACAGACAGATAGATTAGATGGATAGATAGATAGATAGATAGATAGATAGATAGATAGATAGATAGATAGATAGATAGATAGATAGATAGATAGATAGATAGATAGATAGATAGATAGATAGATAGATAGATAATCAAAAATCAAATCAAATCAACTTTATTAGGGTCACACATTGGGCGCGCAGGCCCGTCTTACATTCGGCCCTTCCAATCACTCGTCTTTCGTTCATCAAGAGCTTTATACATTTACATAGGAAGAAAAATAAACATTGTGAAATGAATGTTGTAAACATAAACAAGGCTAAACATGGAGAAAAATATGTACATAAAAAGTATGTGACGTAAAAGTAGTGATGCCAGGGCGCTGCACACACACACACACACACACACACACACACACACACACACACACACACACACACACACACACACACACACACTCTCTCTCTCTCATTCACTCTCACTCTCACTCATTCACTCTCACTCATTCACTCACACACACACACACTCTCACTCATTCACTCTCCCGCTCACTCATTCACTCTCCCGCTCACTCATTCACTCTCACGCTCCCTCATTCACTTTCACGCTCACTCATTCACTCTCCCGCTCACTCATTAACTCTCACGCTCACTCATTCTGTCTCTCCCGCTCACTCATTCACTCTTCCGCTCACCCATTCACTCTCCCGCTCACTCATTCACTCTCACGCTCACTCATTCACTCTCACGCTCACTCATTCACTCTCCCGCTCACTCATTCACTCCCCCGCTCACTCATTCACTCTCCCGCTCACTCATTCCCTCTCACACTCACTCATTCACTCTCCCGCTCACTCATTCACTCTCACGCTCACTCATTCTGTCTCTCCCGCTCACTCATTCACTCTTCCGCTCACCCATTCACTCTCCCGCTCACTCATTCACTCTCACGCTCACTCATTCACTCTCACGCTCACTCATTCACTCTCCCGCTCACTCATTCACTCTCCCGCTCACTCATTCACTCTCACGCTCACTCATTTACTCTCACGCTCACTCATTCACTCTCACGCTCAATCATTCGCTCTCCCGCTCACTGATTCACACTCACGCTCACTCATTCATTCTCACGCTCACTCATTCCTTCTCACGCTCACTCATTCACTCTCACTCATTCACTCTCACGCTCACTCATTCACTCTCACGCTCACTCATTCACTCTCACGCTCACTCATTCACTCTCACGCTCACTCATTCACTCTCACGCTCAATCATTCACTCTCCCGCTCACTCATTCACTCTCACGCTCACTCATTCACTCTCACGCTCTCTCATTCACTCTCCCGCTCACTCATTCACTCTCCCGCTCGTTCATTCACTCTCACGCTCACTCATTCACTCTCACGCTCACTCATTCACTCTCACGCTCACTCATTCACTCTCACTCATTCACGCTCACTCATTCAGTCTCACGCTCACTTATTCACTCTCACGCTCACTCATTCTGTCTCTCATTCACACTCACTCACTCTCTCACTCAAACTACAGTAATGAACATAAGTTTAGATTATACATGATAAAATCAAATGGTATTTAACTGATAATATGACAGATGAGAATACACAAACATATGGATTCGCGTGTTACATAACATGCGTGTTACATGTCATGCATCTGCTCAGCTCGCTCTCTCTCTCTCTCTCTCTCTCTCTCTCTCTCTCTCTCTCTCTCTGTATTCTTTCATATACACACACTCACACGCATGTGTACGCTCACACACACACACACACACACACACACACACACACACACACACACATACACACACTCTCTCTCTCTTTCTCTCTCATTCACTCTCACGCTCACTCATTCACTCTCACGCTCACTCATTCACTCTCCCGCTCAATCATTCACTCTCACTCATTCACTCTCACGCTCACTCATTCACTCTTACGCTCACTCATTCACTCTTACGCTCACTCATTCACTCTCCCGCTCACTCATTCACTCTCACGCTCACTCATTCACTCTCACGCTCACTCATTCTGTCTCTCCCGCTCACTCATTCACTCTCCCGCTCACTCATTCACCCTCACGCTCACTCATTCACTCTCACGCTCACTCATTCACTCTCACTCATTCACTCTCCCGCTCACTCATTCACTCTCCCGCTCACTCATTCACTCTCCCGCTCACTCATTCACTCTCACGCTCACTCATTCGCTCTCACGCTCACTCATTCACTCTCCCGCTCACTCATTCACTCTCACGCTCACTCATTCACTCTCACGCTCATTAATTCACTCTCCCGCTCACTCATTCACTCTCACGCTCACTCATTCACTCTCCCGCTCACTCATTCCCTCTCATGCTCAATCATTCACTCTTCCGCTCACTCATTTACTCTCACGCTCACTCATTCACTTTCACTCATTCACTCTCACGCTCACTCATTGACTCTCACTCATTCACTCTAACTCATTCTGTCTCTCAGTCACACTCACTCACTCTCTCACTCAAACTACAGTAATGAACATAAGTTTATATTATACATGATAAATCAACTGATAATATAGATAGATAGATAGATAGATAGATAGATAGATAGATAGATAGATAGATAGATAGATAGATAGATAGATAGATAGATATCGGTACGTCGGTCGGTCAGTCGGTCGGTGGGTGGGTGGGTGGGCTGGCCGACCGACCGACCGACCGACCGACAGACAGACAGATAGATTAGATAGATAGATAGATAGATAGATAGATAGATAGATAGATAGATAGATAGATAGATAGATAGATAGATAGATAGATAGATAGATAGATATCGGTACGTCGGTCGGTCGGTCGATCTGTCGATGGGTGGGCCGGCAGGCAGGCAGGCAGGCAGGCAGACAGACAGACAGACAGACAGACAGATAGATTAGATAGATAGATAGATTAGATAGATAGATAGATAGATAGATAGATAGATAGATAGATAGATAGATAGATAGATAGATAGATAGATAGATAGATAGATAGATAGATAGATAGATAGATATCGGTAGGTCAGTCGGTCTGTCGGTGGGTGGGTGGTCGGGCCGGTGGACAGGCAGATAGATAGATAGATAGATAGATAGATAGATAGATAGGTAGATAGATAGATAGATAGATAGATAGATAGATAGATAGATAGATAGATAGATAGATAGATAGATAGATATCGGTATGTAGGTCGGTCGGTGGGTCGATCGGTCGGTCGGTCGGTCGGTCGGTCTGTCGGTTGGAAGGTCGGTCGGTGGATGGGTCAGCCGACCGGCAGGCATTCAGACAGACAGACAGATAGATTAGACAGATAGATAGATAAATAGATAGATAGATAAATAGATAGATAGATAGATAGATAGATAGATAGATAGATAGATAGATAGATAGATAGATAGATAGATAGATAGATAGATAGATAGATAGATAGATAGATAGATAGATTGATTGATTGATTGATTCCCTCCAGAAACCGGGCCTTGTCAGCTAGTTTATTTATATAATCACGTTTCATGAAAGAACCCACATTTGGAGACGCCTCTGAATCTTCGCGTTGTTTGTTTCAAAACGAAAATCACGTCAAAATTTTGAATAATGTGGGTCGAGTCTTGTTGAAGCTGTAAAACTGTTAAAATCATGGACGTAATCTTTAAGTCATAATTAATATACCGTATATAAACTAACTTTGAAATCTGCTGTAAAAATCTCCAGAACAAAAATTTTTTTTGTTGGGTGGACATAATGATAACGTTATATACTAAATCTCATTTTATCTCAGTTCGTTACTGAGATATTGAATTTTATATTGAGGCAACCAAAAAAAAAAAAAAAAAACACACACTATAGCTTCCGTCCAACACACTCCATCAGTTCATGGATACCTTTTCTTCTCTCTATCACTGTCGTACTATGCCCCCTCTCATTCTTCCCAAACGCAACATATTCAACAACTCTTGTTTCTAAAAATTAATAAAGATTAATTTATTAAAAGAAAAGTGTAATGTACGTGAGACGTGTATGCGAAGAAAATGTGTGTTGTGTTCTATAATGTGTGTAGGATCGGATCCTCAGATAATAGCATAGTCAGTTCATCCTTGCAAGGACAGACCACAGCACGTTAAGTCAGAACAAGTCCACCTCACCCAGTGCGTTATCTCTCCTGCCAGATACTGACTTTCATCTGTAGCTACATGGTAATCCATCTTCATGATCATCCGAAATAAATACTGTTTGTATTTTACAGCTGATCATGGACCGGTTGCACACTACACATTATAAGTTCCTATCGTTCTTAAAAAAATGTACAAATCCTTTGTAGTGTGTACGTAGGTGTCACTGTTATTGTTAATATACGTGATCCTAACTAGAGTCTATAGAGTCTCAAGTATAATGTCTTTTGTAATATTTCACTGGAATCTATCACACCATGTGACTGATATTTTAGTCTTCTCGTTCACTTAACACTGTTTGTATGATGTGTGATGTATCAACAATCATCACCCATCCTAGGTGAACCTTAACACACAGGAATCGTTATATTTGTTTTGCTCTTCTGAGCCATGTTATGGTGGACCCTCCTGATCATGAGTCCATCGTAAACATAATACCACCTTTCTTCTCGGGCGTTATTCATTTTCCGTAAGAAACATTTGACTGTTCAACTGGTGTTCCTCCTAATTGGAGTTGAACTTTTTCTAAAAACCAGTGTTGAGTTTCCTCGTAACTGGCAGGGAACCTGTTAGAGAAACAACACATCTGGTGATAGCACTAGTCACTGATCCTACCGGCTGAGTGTAAGCCTATTGCCTTGCTCTGTTATTTTTCCAGCTAACTAAACTCTGTCATAGAGCCCATTAGCTCCTCACCTACGTCGGAATCAGGCTATGACAAGGAAAGACCCATAAACAGAGTGCAAAACTTCAGTGGGCAAACCACTGAAAGATCCCCCCCCCCCAATTGGACACTTTCCCCATCTCCCAACCCATCTTAAATCTCTCCAAATATCACCCCGCTATCCTATTCACCCAAGCAGAGCCAATTATCACTTCGCTACTCTAACTAGTTTTCAACTTACAGTGCTAATCATCACACTCTAGTTTGAACAAGGCTACTGACTATATTAATTAGGCCTAAATAGACTATATTTGGTACCTTATGCAAACCCGCCTCATTCATGGATGGCTGCTACACTTTGCCATAGTTAATTTTAAATTAATCTAACACTGTAGAGCTCTCCAACAAAACACGTCAAGCCTAATCCATTTTTTGGTCTACACTAACGTACCAGTCTTGTTTTCGTCACGTGCTGGGAGTGTTCCAGTGAGGTCTTTGATGTCATGCAGGTGTCTTTCAAGGGAACTAACGAATTCCAGAATCTTATCTCCCTTGTGTTTAATCAATGTCGCCAGTGATCTCTCCTTGTTTTGACAACCCAAAACAAGGTAGCGCGTTCCTGCAATCGTCCCAATGTTCACGATAACAAGCCTACAGCTTTCTGTCGTGTGGTGACAATCAAAGCAATCATTTCGTTTGATGTCGGGAAATTCTCCGGGTCCCCCCCCCCCACTCACCGACTAGAGGTCAAGGGGGGGGGGGAGGAGAACATCCATGGAATCTATGGATATGTGGTTTTATAGAAGAATGATGGAAATTCCTTGGACAGCCAAAGTGAGTAATCTGGAAATTTGTATCACAAACACGAGGAAGAGCCAATCTTCATCTTTGGCCACGTTATGAAAAGACAGAAACTTAGAAGATGTGACAACTGGACATATTTTTAGACAGACAGATACAGGAAGACAGCAAGAGAAAATTCTTGACAGTTTTGTATCAGTGTAAGGAAGAGAGTCAGCACGCTAACAAATACATGCGGTTTGAGATCGCAAGATATGGAGAAGCATGATCTCACACACCAGTCAACAACACGCTTGATGTTGATATGACCATGATGATGATGATGATGATAATAAATGTATTTCAAAACTCCAATTGTTGCATTCATTACATTTACGGTTTATATAGCGTCGGTGGTGTAAAGGTTGGCATGGTTACCTTACAAGCAGTCGACTCGGGTTCGATTCCCGGCTGACGCATAGTTTTTTGTGTGTGTGTGTGTACAAGCTTCGACGATAATTCCAAGAGCTTTGACCCTGTGTGTTACAATGTGATCGTTGGTGTACCTACTATAATACCTGAGTGTTCTCGATAGATTGTGTTTCAACTACCAAGCTTCTACTAGTCTGGACAAGCACACACACACTGATGCTGCTGTAGTTTTCAAGCAAGCTATACTTTATTGTAGTGTGTATTGTAGTTTTCTTTGGTATATGTTCGCATGCAAATCTTCTAGCCTAGAGAAACAACGGTGGAATATCAACTTTGTGGACCACTGAGTGAAATGAAAAAAAAAAAAAAAAAAAACCAGTGAAATTCACACAAGAGACAACATTACAGACATAGACACATTTCAAGCGAACGAAAGAAGAAGAGGAAGAAATGTGTCTTATAAGGTCCCATATTAGCCTAGCGCGGGAGACGGAAATAATATAGGCACGTCTCAATTGTTGGGCCGGCTTGGCTGAATCACAAACTCTAACCAAAAGTATGTCATTAAGTAAGTTACAAATGGCTGTAGAAAAATAACTAAATATGATAACAACTTAAAACCAGTTTAATTTTATACATACGTTGTCCCTTTATTTCTCAATATAATTTCCACCAACATTGACGCACTTATCCCATCGTTTTATCAGTCCTCCCAAACCGACTGGACAGAACCGTGTGCTGTGTTTTCTAAACCACGTTTTCACTTCACATTCAACTTCGGCGTAATTCACGTCTTTAAGAAACATTGTCTACCAAGCTATGCACCGCTTTACGGGACAAACATTTGTCAGCATAAACAGGAAGAATTTCTTTATGAATGTCCTTCGTAGGCAGTCCTTTTGCCCATAAAAAACGCACAACAACACGTTGCTCTTTGGTTGTAATCTCCGTAAATACAGTCGCTATTTTGTTTATGCGCTGCGCATGCGCATGAGACACCTAACACCACCCGACGAACGGGAATATAAAGTTCAATGTTGCTGTCACCTAATGACACCTGTAGAAAACACCAACTACATTTACCTGCCATCCAACAGAACTGTGTGACTTGCTTATTGACTCGGCTGTCACATTAAAAACTTGAAGGTTTCGATCGATGACAGAAAGTCGCACCAAATGTCTACACACAGTCTGCATTTCTTTAATATGCTGTTGCTCGAGGAGGGACTATAGCGCCATCCGTCTGCAAGGTGGCAGCCATCATTTGAAGTTGTAGACGGAATGTCTGGGCAGAAGTCGGCTAGATCTTTTGTGTGGTGAAATGATTCCCCAGATTACAGACGCCAGACTTTTTGAAGTGCCGGGACAGGTCCCCAGGTGAAAGCAAAATAGACGGCGGGATGTTTCCATCCAGTCTAAAAAAGAGTAAGAAAAATAGATTCTAGACTGTCTAGTGTCTAGACAGTTTTGTGACGTCACTCAGACCCAGTATTAAAACCAGTTGAGGTATACAACTCTGGGTGAGTTGACCAAATGTTGTGACACCGTCAGGACGTGTGCGCTATTCCTAGTTGTTTATAGAGAGAGACTATAGTGTCTATTGTTGATGTATATCTTTAACAGTGCGGCAGGACACAAAAGCAACTGTATTCAACTAAATGGAGACCAAGCAGTAGTTAATGAAATATGTCCAAGTTTATTGCAATAGTTGGCATCTGGTATCAAAATGTATACATAGAGTACAAATGCGGATACATCCCGCTGGCTTGGCTATTAGGTCGTAACTAACCCCTTCTTTTTCTCTACGTCAGCACGTGAGCGTCCTTAACTACCTAGGTGCTCACGCGTGCAGTAGCTATTTGTCTCTTTCCCCTTGCACACCGTGCCTAACTAAACCCCATATAACAGCCTACTCTGTTATATTACCTTCCTACCCTAACAAGACTTTTCCCCGAAAAGTCTTAATTCCACAACGCATTTAACCCAAATCTATGACCCCACAAGACACTTAAGCAAATACTCCCACTAAATTACTTCTTCCTCGATTCTGTAAATCATAAGCAATCCGCTTGCACCCAACAATCTGAACCTGTCTCAACTCCCACTAGTCATTTCATATACCTCTAACTCTAACCTGGAACTCTTATTCATTACTCCTCTCTCTATCCCGACAATTCATCTTATAGCCAGCCGCCATACCTCATACCCCATACTTCTTCTTCGTTCAATATTACATATATAATTTACACATCATCATCATCATCATGGTATTCTCGTACATTCTTCATTAACAGATCTCACTTTATAAAACAGTTTCACAAACAAACCCGCTAGATATCATTAGTATATAAACCAACTTCTTCTTCGTTATAATTTCCACGTATATTATTTACAAAAGCTCATCTTATAGTACTCTTCGCAAAGCAAGGTCAAGGTCTCACATCCGAGGTTGCGACGCGTTGTCTGTACCAACGCCAGACAACATAACAACACGCAACCCTGAGTAATGTTAAACACGGCAGAGAGAACGCGGCGTCGTTACCGACGCCCGGATAGGTAGCCACGCACAGCAATTGAGTTCACCCCGTGAACCGTGCAGGGGACACCAGCTGACGTGAGCGTGTAAGCGTGTAAGACGCCAGAACTGGCAGACGGGCTTAGATCGTTGAACCGACAGGTCGCAAGGGGAATGCGAGTTGTGTTTGAATCTGCCTTGAGAGCTAGCCTGTACGACAGTGGGAGACTGGTTCGAACGCGTGAATAGTTTGACTTGTAAGTGAGATGTTTATTGCTTGCATGTATTATTATGTATTGTAGTGATATTGTTCATGCTGTAATGATTGCGATGGATTGTCAGTGCGCGATGTTTGTGCGATAATAAATGCAGTGCGTCAATAAAACGTGTGAATAATACTTTCGGATATTCACTTCGTGTGATTTGATAGTTTGATATTACTTCACACTTGCCAGAAAACGAGCTACTTGTCTTGCTCTATGCAAGACTCTGACAAGTGCGAATGTGGTGGCTTTCGTCCGGGTTTTGTATCAAATGCGAACGTGTAAATTTTTTTTGTCCGAGTTTGAAGCGATTGTGAACATGCCGATAGAAGTGCGCAAGTCATAGATTAAGGTAAAGTAACGAATTAATAGAGTTGATTTAATTAAATTATAAGTGTGAAGATATTATTTGAAGCCAACCGAGGCGTCTTCAGACTTATCACTAAATTCAACAAATTCTGTACCTAAAATCCAAAATGGCGGCCGTGCCCTTGAATGTCATTGAGTAGAGTTAGTGTGAGCGTGAAAGTTGTTGATTGTGGTAACGACTAACAATAATACTTGACAGCATACAAACCTTTACAGACTTTAGTGACATTACACACACCATACATTTACAAACGTTCTAATTTCGGTTAGCTTAAAAAGTACAGTATGTCAACTTTACCTGAGTCTGGTGAACTTCAAAAATGTTTTGTGCGTCAACACGAAAGACGTTCCAGTGTGATTTCGAGCACCACTGAACAGCACAGTACCCAAGGATTACTTAAGTATAAAATTTTTTTCAGCTCTCTTTATACTTTCGTTAGTCTGGCTTTAGACATTAACTGTGCTATAAATATTTGTAACTTACTAACATCATAAGTAATTTTGTTTATTTTTATTCCAGCAAACCTATTGTTCATCATGTCTTCTTTAAATGATTTCATTGAAATGGGTTTAAAAATGAATATGTCTGGTGAGGGATTGAGAACATGGAGTGAAAGTAAATATGCAGAATATCTTGTGAAGCAAGAGCAGATGATTGAGCGGAATGAAAGAGCTGCCGAAAGGGCGTTGAAAATGAAAGAGGCAGAAGCAGAAGCTACTCTAAAGCAATCAGAAGCTGCTCTGAAAAGTAAAGAGGCAGACTCAGAAGCTGCTTTAAAGCTTCAACAAGCACAATCAGAAGCTGCTTTAAAGCTTCAACAAGCACAATCAGATGCTGCTCTAAAGCTTCAACAAGCACAATCAGAAGCTGCAGTGAAGCAAGCTGAGATCTTAGCACAAAGTAAGAAAGAAGAGCAAGAAACACAAATGAAAATTGAACAACTAAAAGCTGAATCTTCTAAAGATAAAGTGAATAGAGAAACAGACAAAGATCAACCTCATAAGAAGTATCAAGGTCTGATCAGAAGTTACAACACAGGTGATTGCATAGCGGCATTCACCCAAAATTTTGAATTTGTTATGGATCATTACAAAATCCCTAAACCGGAATGGGGGATAGTATATGTAAGAAGTCTTTCTGGGGAACCTCTTAAAGTCATAGAGTCGATCCCAAATGACCTGAAAGAAGATTATCTTTACATTAAAGCAAAAATTATGTCACATTTTTTGCTAGATGAATCAGGTTATAGAGAACAGTTTAGGAAGTTGTCTCCTAAGCCAACACACACGTTCTCTGATTACATCTCAGAAATTCAAAATATTTTTTCTAAATGGCTGTCAGCAGCCAAAGTAAATGGAAGTTATGACAAATTAGTTGATCTTATGTTGAGAGATAAGATTATCGCATCTCTCCCAGCCACCTTTTCTAAATTATTGTTGGAATGTCAGTGTGAAAGTGTTCAACAGATTGAAAGTCGTGGCTCTGGTTATTTTGCAGCCAATAAGCATTGTTTCTCTAGTAGTCTGACCAGCACAGACTTTGTAGCAGCAGCTACATATGGCAAATATCAGGCAGGGTCAAATAACAAACAAAGACCTTATAAACAAGCTGCAGAGAAATTATATCAGTGTAGATATTGCAACTATGCACACAATGAGCATGATATGTGCGACCAACATCCTGGGTACACTGCTTACTTGCATAATTACATTTCTAAGCAAGATAAAGAAAGGAAGAACTACAAAAAACTTACAAAATGTTACCTTTGTAAGGCTTTTGGTCACTGGCGTAAGGATTGTAAAGGCAAGTCAATGACCAAAAAGGCTAATGCAGCCATGTTTGACAGTTCTTCGTCAGAAGATGAAAGTGTACAAGATCACCCAGTAAACTCAGCACATTCCATTGAGGTGTTCCATCAGGAAAAATGTACCATTTGTGATCAATTTCATGAGGATGGCGTGTTAACATGCGGCCATTCTATACCTGTTACCAGTGAGGAGGCCAATTCTGTAGTAAACTCCAAAGGTAAACTAAACATACACCAGGGGTATGTTAATGGTAGAGCTGCCACAGTTTTACGTGATAGCTGGAGTACTCTCATTGGTGTAAAGAGAGATTATATTTTACCATCACAATATAGTGGTAAATATGTCACATGCAGGACATTCTCAGGGAACATAGAGAAATATCCACTTGCATGGGCATATATAACTACACCATTCCTTACAGGAAAGGTTAAATGCGCAGCATTAACCAATCCTTGCTGCGATATTATCATTGGAAACCTTCCTGAAGTGAATGACATACCACATGACAGCAGTACATCATCTGTCAGTTGTAATATTGATACTACCATTTCACCTTCATCACCAATCACCATTCATGATGTATTACCACCTGTAAATGAATGTACAAATACCAACCTGGCTATGCCAGAACATACATGTAATTGTGTGAATGTAACATCAATGTGTGATGAGAATGATCGTTGTAATGTAGTAAATGCAGTAACTCGATCTACTGCACAGATGCAAGATCGAATCGATCAAACAGAGGCTTTACAACGAGTAAGTCCTGTTGTAACATCTCCTGAGACAACTAGGGAGACGTTTATAACATCTCAGAAAGCCGATCGATCTCTGCAAAAGTATTTTAAACTTATAGGCCAAAAGCCAAGAGTAGCAAAGAATGCTCAATGGTACTTTGCTCTCAAGAACGGAATTCTAACACGGTATTACACCAAAGGTTCCAGCACTATAGAACAAACAGTGCTACCGTTAGAAAACCGCAAGCAAGCATTGAATATAGCTCATGACATACCCTTTGCAGGACACATGGCTTATGCTAAAACTAGAGCAAGGTTACTTACTCAATTTTATTGGCCAAAGTTTTGCAACGATACCAAACAGTATTGCAGATCGTGTGACATCTGTCAAAAGCTTGTCAAAAAGGGTAAACACCCACAAGCTGAATTGCAAGTTACTGATTTGGCTAGTAGACCGTTTGAAAAGATCTCGGTCGATATAGTTGGTCCTCTGAACCATATAACATCTAAAGGTAATAGATACATTGTAACACTCATTGATCTATGTACTCGTTGGCCAGAAGCGATTCCAATGAAGAACATAACTTCCAACGACATCATGGAAGTGTTCTTTCATATTTTTGCGAGGGTAGGATTCCCTGATACCATCCTTTCAGATCGGGGTAGCCAGTTTATTTCCTCGGCTACACAAGCCTTTACCAAAATGTTGGGTGTTAAACAATGCTTCAACAGTCCATACCACCCACATTCGACCGGTATAGTAGAAAAGATTAATGGCGATATGAAACATATGCTCTCTAAGGTAACCCAATAACATCCTGAAGATTTGGATACTTATCTGCCTGCCATTTTGTTTGCATATAGGGAAGTGCCCCATTCCAGCACTGGGTTCTCACCATTCGAAATGTTATATGGTGCACAACCACGCGGCCCATTATCTCTGTATGAATCTATGTTGACTGAAAGTACAACTGTGTCTATACCCATTTCACCATATGAACATGTAACATCATTGCGTGATAGAATTATGAAATCATGTATATTAGCCAAAGAAGCTCTCCAAAAATCAGGAGCTATTTACCGACAATATGCTAACAGAGGAAATAGAACTATTACACTGACGCCAGGACAGGACGTTCTTCTTCTTTTGCCAAGTGATAGACATCTCCTAACTGACTCATGGCAAGGACCGTTCAAAGTGCCACGACAAATTTCGACGGTAGATTACGAGATTGCAGTTAGGGACAAACATAAAATTTTCCATATTAACATGCTCAAACCATATCACCACAGGCAAGACGAACAAGTAGAGACTGCAGCAAGCACCTCCATAGTGGACCAGACGGACGACAACGACACTGACGAGATACCGACACCAGTTCTTGACACGACGACCAACTTACAGGACATTAAGGTAAATCCTAAACTGACGCAGACACAGACTGACAGTTGCAGACAACTGATACAAGAATACAGGACGATCTTTTCTGACAGCCCAGGACAGACAGATTTAGTGCAACACCAAATCATCTTAACATCTGACGTTCCTATTAAGTGTAGACCATATTCCATCCCTATACACTATAAAGAAAAACTTCATCAAGAAATCATTGATTTAGAAACAAATCATATCATTCGACGTTCACAATCTCATTTCTGTTCACCAATAGTTTTGGTACGCAAAAAGGACAACACTATTAGACTTTGTGTGGACTATCGTAAGCTCAACAGCATTACACAGTTGGATTTAGAACCAATGAGCAACTGTGAAGACATCTTGACTGAACTATCTGACTCACGTTATTTTACTAAACTTGACATGACAAAAGGCTACTGGCAGATAGCTGTACATCCTGATAGTATACATCTGACTGCATTTGCCACACCTTGGGGTTTATACGAATGGTGTAAACTACCTTTCGGATTAGTCAATGCACCAGCTACCTTCGTCAGAATGACAAGAATTCTTTTGACAGACATTGCTAACATCATTTGGTACATGGACGACATTTGCATACACACAAAGGACATGACAGAGCACATAACAGCACTACAGCAGACATTTGACAGAATTAGACATCATGGACTGACTGTAAAACCTTCCAAAGTTGATATAGCCTTTCAGGAAATTTCATTTTTGGGCTATAAGATCTCAAATGGCTTTATATCAACTGACGATAACATCATGTCCAGAATTTTGAAATTGTCGCTTCCGACAACTAAGAAACAGTTGCGAAGTGTGTTAGGTCTTTTAAACTATTATAGACAGTTTATTCCTCATTTTGCTGAATTGACCAAATGTTTCACTGATCTACTAACAAATAAACACCCCAATGTGATTGTAAACAGTGAATGTTTAAGGCCAGCATTTACGAAAATTCTTTCATATTTTTCTAAATCACCTATTCTTAAATTGCCAAATTTGAATATTACTTTTAGATTAAGATGTGATGCGACCTCCGTAGCCATTGGAGGTGTGCTTCTCCAAGAACACGACCAAATCTTGTACCCAGTATACTACGTCTCTCGAAAACTGAACACCAGCGAACGAAATTACAGTACACCGGAACTCGAGGCTCTTGCCATGGTATTTTCGGTACGTAAACTTTCTAGATTTTTGTTAGGCAAACATTTCATTATTGAAACAGATAATACTCCGCTGACAATTGTTACCAGAGGAACGCCTAGTAACAGCAGGGTGGCAAGATGGTCCCTTCTTCTGCAGGACTATAGCTATGAGATTAACCATATAAAGGGTTCACAAAACTGTCTTGCAGACCTTTTGTCGAGATGTCCATACAACGAACCTAATACCCAGTCGACACCAGAGCACAGTGCAGAGGGTGTATAAAACTGCAACGTAGATAGTGCTCAGTACCACAGCCAATTGTGACAATGTGTCAGTAACGCTGTGTACACCATTGTGATGGGGAAGATTGTATCTCCCAATGTATATAACTTATGTACATATTGTGATTCTTATTATTATCATGCGAATGAATGCGTGTATAATTGTGAGATATGTGAAAGAATGGAATCAGTATTATGTAAACTAATGTGTTGTATGACTGTGAGATATGAGAAAGAATGTAATTATTATTGTAAATAAATATTATAACAACCAGACACTACAGAGAAGTGTCACGGGACAACACTACAGGATCCAGGAAGTTACCAAGCCACTAAAACGTGAGGGAATCCTAAAGTATCCAGACCGAGGTGCCCAAGACGTTTTAACAAGGTACGAAAGATGACTGCGACAGTACAATCCGAGCAGAAGGCGGAAGAGACGATCCAACAGCTGATGGTAACAACTACTACTCCGTTTATAGAAGATCCATCCAGAACGGACCAACGTTGTATGAATGACATCACAACACATGTAATAGTACAGCTGTATACTTCCGATTTTTTGCATATTAATATTAAAAGTATATAAATGTATGACAAATGTATTAAAATGTGAATTTAAAATATTTCCATATACGGAATTGTATATGTCGATTTTTATAGAATGTAATCTCAGCATCGTAACTTGATTGCTTCTTTACAAACGTGACTTTTTGTGCACATTTGTCAATAAGGATCAAATTATGACACTAAGAAATAAATTTGCAATTGTAATTTATGTCTTGTAAACGACGATAAATTATTGTTCCTAAATTTTCTGTATAATAACCAGGGGACATTATTCTAAATTGTTGGTGATATGTAAATATGTATTGTAACCATTAACATGTGTGCTTGATAAATAACATGTCAATGTAACGTCGTTTAGATATGGACAGTATATTGCCAAAACTGTTGACCTTCATTAGAAACTCTAAACAGAGGTCTGATGGAGGAGTCATCTCAGAGGGAGATGCTCACGGCTTGACCTGATTATTTTAGTATTTTTGTTCTTGGTTGTGAGGTAGGGGCCAGTTTAGCCGATACCTACCGGACTAGCTGGGTCACAGCGAGGTAATGCCCATTAAATAGATTGTACTTGACTGTTGTACTTCATAGTGCAACATAAGTGGTGTATACATATTGTTGACTATTCACCTGTATATATTTATTATAATTGTTAATGTATAATGTTCGACTTTGACATGTTTAATAACACCTAGATATATATTGTACATGAAAGGAAATCCTTTCATGAAAAAGGGGTGTGGAGAGTGTCAAGGTCTCACATCCGAGGTTGCGACGCGTTGTCTGTACCAACGCCAGACAACATAACAACACGCAACCCTGAGTAATGTTAAACACGGCAGAGAGAACGCGGCGTCGTTACCGACGCCCGGATAGGTAGCCACGCACAGCAATTGAGTTCACCCCGTGAACCGTGCAGGGGACACCAGCTGACGTGAGCGTGTAAGCGTGTAAGACGCCAGAACTGGCAGACGGGCTTAGATCGTTGAACGGACAGGTCGCAAGGGGATGCGAGTTGTGTTTGAATCTGCCTTGAGAGCTAGCCTGTACGACAGTGGGAGACTGGTTCGAACGCGTGAATAGTTTGACTTGTAAGTGAGATGTTTATTGCTTGCATGTATTATTATGTATTGTAGTGATATTGTTCATGCTGTAATGATTGCGATGGATTGTCAGTGCGCGATGTTTGCGCGATAATAAATGCAGTGCGTCAATAAAACGTGTGAATAATACTTTCGGATATTCACTTCGTGTGATTTGATAGTTTGATATTACTTCACACTTGCCAGAAAACGAGCTACTTGTCTTGCTCTATGCAAGACTCTGACACCGCTTCATTTCATTGATAAAATGTCGATAGAAATTATCTTCTTCTTCTTCTTCAGCGTTCCGAGCCATTGAGGTTCTTTACTGCAAATACAATCCGTCTCCATTCGTCTCTCTGGTGGACCTTCTCTTGCCAGTCATTGATTCCAAGTGCTTGTAGGTCTGTACATGTATTATCTCTCCACCGCCTTCTTGGTCTACCTCGGGGTCTACGGTCATTTATTTCCTGAGTGTAAGCGAGTTTTGTTTCCCTATTATCTTCCATTCGAAATTATGGTTAACAAAAATTGAAGATTCTTATGTATTTCTACAATTTATCATACTCTCACTAACATCAAGACACAGGACAGACAGGAAAGTGGTTGGTGTGCACCGAAGAATATAAAGTAATAAGAAGTAATCACATTTATCACATTTATCCTCCCATGCTCTCTCAAAACTTTATAAAATAATGTTTTCAAAAACCCAAATCATATAATCTGCTAATCTTCATTTATCTTCATTTTTGTTAATGATAAATGCTCTTGTCAAAAGTTACGTCGATCTAAAACTCCACCCTTCTACTCTCAGGATTAAAAACAATATTACTCTACTCTCCAACTTGTATTATTTGCGCTGCTAACAACAGCCAGCAATATATGAATGTACTTTTCCCCTTGTTTATACTATATTAGTATCTATCCTTTATCTATAACACACCTTATCAATCTCTATGGCTTTCGATCCAAAAACAATTTACTCTTCCTATATTATGATTTCCACTTCTCCTTTCATGCTGTAACCACAGCGTCCCTAATTACTATTGCCCATGTTCGTTTACTCTGAACATACTTATTCCCAATATGTTTATGCTGATAAGCACAGCCACCACCTTTTTGAGTTAAACCACTCTCCTCCCATAATTCAACATGGCATTCAATCCATGTATTCATATTAAAGCTGTCCAATGCAGCTCCTATTTCAACCCCCACATCCATGTATTTCTATTAACACTGTCTAATGCAGCTCCATTAAATACCATTTATAAGCGTTACCTATGTCTACTTCTTCTAAAAACCAGCACTACATAATTTACACATCGAAGTTCCATGTTACTACTAATAAGGTGAATATGTCTCTCTTTATAGTCTCAAGTCGTTTGCTTATTTCTGAACGAAGGAATCAGTAATGCCTAGTCTTATTAATCTAAACCAACTCAGAACAAAATAATAATAGTTTTTTAAACAAGTCATAACAGTTATCACCTGATCTGAAACAAATCAAAATAACCGAAACCACAATTTTTAAGTCATTAAAAACCAAGCGTAATATAAAAAAGAACTCCTTACCCCCCCCCCCCCCCCCCCCCCCCCCTCGTCCGCCC
>JACEFZ010001337.1:0-120000 GCA_014155875.1 Cepaea nemoralis
AAAACTCCAAATGTTTACCTGAGGACCAAGACCACTTAGTTTTGATCTCACAAAAATACCAGATGCATACAACGTGGAAGTGAAGAATCGTTTTGGGGTCTTGATGTCTAAACAGGAGGCATTTACATCTGCTGAATTAGCAGTACAAGCTAGAGATATCTTGATAACTGCAGCCAAAGATTTAATTCCGACCAAGAAAAAGCAACATTGGCCATTGATTACATCAGACAGAAAGCAGGATGAAACATAAATCTTTAACTTGAGAGGTAAGAAAGAATACAAGAAAGGACAAAAACCAATATAGACAACATTGCTTTACCAGAATAGAGCAATATCATAAGACTGGAAGAGATACGAAATGTTCAAAGAAATTAAGTTATTAACAATAAATGTTCAACCTCAATTGAATGTTATCTGTGACAAGTTGGAAATACCTTAATAGGAACCTAGAGAAATTCTAGAAAGATGGCAGGATTACTGCAGTGGAATGTATGATATGTATGACAGGGAGGATATGAATGAGATACATGAATCAATGACAGCAGAGACAGAACTTGAACCCTCAATTAGATAAAATTGCATGGGCAATAAAGAACCTGAAGAATGGTAAATCACCTGGATGTGATGAGATAGCTGAATAATTAAAGCGGGAGGAGAAGAAAAAAAGTACTATGTAAAAAGATATAGAAATATGGTATATGGCCAAAAGATTGGAAGAGAACTATCTTCATTCAAATACCAAAAATAAAAAAGGGAGGGGGGGGGGGGCAACCTGAAATTATGCACCAACTGTAGAACTGTTGCCCTGATCAGTCATGCAAGTAAAATTCTACTAAAAATCATAATGGGAAGACTTTATAAGAAAATGGAAGAAGAAATTAACGTGGTTCAAGCTGGATTTAGACAAGGAAGAAGAACAAGAGATCACATACTCAACATGCGTTAATAATAGAGAAGTGTAGATAATTTAATGTAAACCTATTCACATGTTTTGTGGCATATTCAAAGGCATTTGACCATGTACAACATTAGAAACTTTGGGAATAATGAAGAATATGGGCGTTCTTTCACATGTAATATAACTCATAAAAATGCGCTATCTAGACCAACAAGCAGCGGTTAGAATAGATGGCGAAACATAAGATGGGTTTGACATCAAGCAAGGAGTCCGTTAGGGCTGTGAGCAGTCCTCCTATTTGTTTAACCTGTACGCCGAAAATATAATGAGAAATGTCGGAGAAGATGTAACCAGGGAGCAGATTCGATATGCTGATGACACAGTATTGCTATCCACAACACAGAATGGTATAGAAAACCTAATAACATCAACCCAATTGAATAGTTGCTTGCTGCTTGCTTATGTTCGCTGGCTGTGATCTCCAGCGTGAAGTCCTGTATGTCGGATGAAGGCATCCTGTTGTCCAACATCAGTTTGATGTCATACAGGACCTGAGGTTTGCGTGAGTATCCGTTGTCCCATGTCTGACTTATTGGTGTGCAGACTGGTGGTTCCTTCGTCGTGTAAGGCAGACTACACTCCGACTTCGGAGGAATCAACGATCCTACTGACTTCAGCCAGGACCCCGAAGGGACCTATTAGGTCTTGACCAGTATAGAACCCAGTCCTGGTGTCTTGGAAACACCTCTGCGTCCCAATTGAATAGTGAAAATAACAACTTATATCTTAACACAGCAAAAATAATGCATACAGATAAATACTTCTATGGAGAAAGAAATACATGTTAATGAGGAAAAATTGGAGGCGATGGAAAATTTCGAATATCTTGGGTCATTGATTACCAACAATGGTGACACAATGAAAGATATTTTTAAAAAAAAAACCGATTATCCATTGTTCTTCAATGACTAAAACAACTGAATAAATTGTGGAGAGGGACAGATAAAACTACAAAAATTAGATTTTTAAGAGCATTCATCTTTCCCATTGCATCATACGCCCGTGAGACTTGGACACTTACTAAACAAGTTGAACAGCGCATAAACTGCCTTTGAATATAACTGTTAAGGACGAGTTCTAAGAATATCTTGGATAAAGAAAAGAAAAAATGCATCCATACTTCAAGAGCTGAATACTGAAGAAGGTTGGAGTTCTAAGAATATTTTAGATAGAAGAAAAAGAACAAATGCATCCATACTTCAAGAGCTTCAACTTGAAGAAGGTTGGCTATTAAAGACGATAAAACAAAGAAAATTGAAATATTTTGGTCACTTGAAACGTCACGAAAGTTTAGAGAGAACAATTATGGACGGGTATATGCCCAAAAAGAGAGGAAGAAAAAGGCCAAGAAAGATGGGTGCAGGATGTGGCAGATGATCTCCTGATGGGTGTATCGGGAGCGGGACGCCTTGCTTTTTATCGAGAGGTCTTCCGGAAGGTTGTTATAGGAGCGAAGTTATGCAAAGGACATGCTAATGAATGAATGAATGAATGAATGAATGAATGAATATGATCAGTTTGGCTAATGGTAATGCAATATTATAATACTGGGTGAATTCAAGAAGGCATATAATTAATATGCAATAGCTTTAAAACGTCGCTTAAAAGTCGACAGGATCGACTTCATTGCATAGGGTTTTTATTCCATATGGCCCAGTCTCTTCCACAGAGTGGAAAGCGTCGCACAAAGCATGAACTCCGTAGCTCCAGCGACAACCATCAGGAATCTCCGCAAAAATGCACTCGTGAATTGAAGGATGCGGCCCGGAATCGAACAAACAACCTTCGGAGCCAGAGTCAGACGGCTTGACCACTTCGCTACGGAGACTCCCGAAAATATATCGCTGAGAATGGGATTCGAACCCACGCGGGGAGACCCTCTTAACCTCTCGGCCACTTCGTATGAAATAGCGTTCTGCATTATGCGTGTTGAATTCAGGTGGTAGTAGATATAGTATTATGAGTAGTGAGTTCACACAGACACGCAGGCGCGCGCGCACGCACACACACACACAGAAAATCAGACAGACAGACATATAAGCAGACTGACATGACAAACGAACTAATTTTATTTTCAACGGATTGGGCACGAGGTCCGTCTGACAGACATATATACGGTGGGGAAAGGGGGGGGTGTGGGGTGGCCTTCAAATGAAAACCACAAACGTGTGTGTTTGTGTGTGTGCGTGCGTGTGTGTGTGTGTGTGTGTGTGTGTGTGTGAGTGTGTGTGTATGTGTGTGAGCGTGTAAATATTCTGAATAAGTAAACAACAATTATATCATTTTTCGATGTCACCACTGCGTTCAATGCCGGCTCCATGGCCGAGAGGTTAGCAGCTTTCTCCGCTAACCCCGAATACTCTCGTCACGTGACGCGACGAGAATTAGCAGTGGTTCGAATTGCAAAAGTGACTTATGAGAGTATGGAGCCGGTCGCTCAGAAAGTCGTGGCGTGCTGATGAGCGTAATCTAGCCTAGGAATCAACATACAGCTGAAAGATGCTGGTGTTTGACCGCAATATCCTGAAACAGGATGGAAACGCTGGAAAAAAAAACAAACCCACTGCGTTCAATGATAAAGTGCTTGGATTCCTGTAGAAAAAAAAAATTATCTTGGTGGCGTGTGTAACCACTCTAAGGTCATTTCTGAGCGAGCCTCACAGAAGTCAACGCCGTTGTGAAACTTCCTACTCCAATAATACACCTGCTGGACTGACAGGCATGTATCACCCATACTGGATCTTCATTCACCGATGAATTTCTATAGGTTTCACCCCTTCACTCTTCGTCTCTACCATAATGTCACGCGCTTAGCACTCTTGACACCTTTAACAACAATGTTGACAGGTTACAAGACAATGGCATGGTTATTGTAATTTCTATCACATCCTTAACAACAATGTTGACAGGTTACAAGACAATGGCATGGTTATTGTAATTTCTATCACATCCTTAACAACAATGTTGACAGGTTACAAGACAATGGCATGGTTATTGTAATTTCTATCACATCCTTAACAACAATGTTGACAGGTTACAAGACAATGGCATGGTTATTGTAATTTCTATCACATCCTTAACAACAATGTTGACAGGTTACAAGACAATGGCATGGTTATTGTAATTTCTATCACACTGTTAAGGTTTACATGTGAAGCCCCCTCGTATGATGGATATTTATATGGATGGAAGGATGAATGGATGGACGGACAGACAGACAGATGGATGGAAGGATTGATAGATGAATGCGCACACCACACACCCACCCACCCACACACACACACACACACACACACACACACACACACACATATATATATATATATCATTTTTCATTGGCACCTTGCCGTCTTGACAGACGATAGTTTGTAAGGGATGGAGTAATTGCCTCTCCATAGCACAAAGCCTGGGCTAACATATAGAGATCATGTGTTGCCCATGCAGCATGATCCCTCTCTCGGCCTGCCTAGTTCACTCCAGAGGAAAGGTAACACCAATACATCTGGAACAAGACAAGCTGCAGAAGCTGCCGGATCAGCAAAGCAATGCTCTAATTGTCCGCCTGTCGGAGCTTCGATCCTAGACCAGCCGCCAACCAAGGCTTAGGGCCTGCTCTGCCCTGTCATGACACTTTGTCTTTATGTTGCATTTCCTCGCACCAGGGTAAGGCTTGTACCCTCCCAATTGCGCTCTTCCGCCCGAAGCCGTTGGCACAATGTGGGGTGTCGGGTTTGGTAAGCGCCGCCCAACGTTCGGCGCTAACAGAAAGCAGGTAGTACCGTCTATACGGTAGCTCAGTCATATCTGACTAAAACCTGACACATATATGGAAAGACAGGCAGACAAACAAACGGATGGATGGACGGATGGACTGAAGGACAGACAGATTAAACCAGATGTCAGCGTCATATTATCAACAGATAGGATATGTGAAAGTGGCCCGCCCCGCCCGCTAGCTTTCCCTCACTGGGGATGGGCTGGTGTCATGAAACAAGGCACGCAATTATTCGAGAACAGTATCTGTCGACAACGCCCAAACCTCCGAATCGCCTCTTAGGACACGCTTGGTGGCATAAAGTATTGTTTGCTTCCTGGTGGGTCCGGGTTCCTTTTCTGGCGGGACCCGGTAACCCACGCAACCTCCATCTACATCTAGGAATGTTATCTTGAAATTCTGACATGTTTGACTCGTTACTTTCATGCAGATATTTTATCTTTTCACTGGAACAAAGATATTTTATATTTTCACGTGATCCAAGATATTTTATCTCTTCACTTGAACCAAGATATTTTATCCTTTCACTTGGACCAAGATGTTTTATCCTTCCACTTGAATCAAGATAGTTTATCTCTTTTCTTGAATCAAGATATTTTATCTCTTCACTTAAACCAAGATATTTTATCCTTCCACTTGAACTAAGATATTATATTTCACCACTTGATTTTATCTTATAGGTGAAATAAAGGTATCTTATCTGTTCACATAAATACAGATGTTTTATCTGTTCACACAAATAAGGGTATTTCATTTGTTCACATAAATAAAGATATTTTATCTGTTCACATAAAGAAAGATAATTTATCTGTTCAAATAAATAAAGATGCTTTATATGTTTACATAAATAAAAATATTTTATCTGTTCACATGGGACGCAGAGGTGTTTCCAAGGCACCAGGGCCGGGTTATATACTGGCCAAGACCTATTGACGCGTCCTCGTCGAGCGTCCTGGGCAACAGGTCCCTTCGGGGTCCTGGCTAAAGTCAGTAGGATCGCCGATTCCTCCGAAGTCGGAGTGTCTGCCTGTACGGACGAGGAACCACCAGTCTGCACACCAATAAGCCAGACATGGGACAACGGATACTTCGCGCAAACCTCAGGTCCTGTATGACATCACACTGATGTTGGACAACAGGATGCCTTCATCCGACATACAGGACTTCGCGTTGGAGCTCAAGCCAACGAACGCAAGCAAGCAAGCAAGCAAGCAAGCAAGCATCTGTTCATATAAATAAATATATTTTATCTGTTCATATAAATAAAGATATTTTATCTGCTCACATAAATAAAGATGTCTTATCTCAACAGTGTAAAGTAACTGTTTACGCATAGTGTTACACATAACAACACATTTATACAGGTCGGCGTGGCCGAATAGATAAGAGCGTTGGCTCTTAAGCGTCCGATGTGCTGATGCCGAGGTACCAGATTTAACCCTAACACCGGTCAGTTGGACTAAACTGTTGACTTCTCGACCTTGACTTGGGGAAGTAAATTATAAGTATCTCAGAAGTCGGAGTGGGCTCACTTGTGGCGAGGGACGCTGGCAATAGGGAAAGCTAACCCACACGCAAAAATCAGTCCAGTGCACTAAAAGTAGTAGTATGGGCTACGCTTGAGTTCAAATCCAGCGAACAAAAAAAATAAAAAAAAAAAACTATTACTAGGTACAGATACATCCCACAACGCACAGAGAAATACAACAATGAAACATTCAAGAATCTGTGACAATTGTTAAAAACGTGAGTTGGCACAAATATCTTGTAACTGCCACTATAAAGAATCGTCAAGGCAAAGTTAGCCTTTTGTAAGATAGACAATATAATTACCAATAAAAAGATGTCAACTGCAAAGAGAAACAAAGTGTTGAAGTGCTACATAGAACCTGTACTCTTGTGTGGATGTGAAACTTTAGACAATAAGCAGACAAGCTGGAAAACATCTAATGACAGTGGAAATTTGGTTTCTAAGGACATTTCAAAGAATACCCTGGACAGACAGAAAAACCAATGATGCAGGCTTTCTAGAAATAAGTGAAAGTCTTAGAGAAACAGCTTAGAGAAATATTTTTTCTCACGTAACTTAAGAATAAAAATGAGCTTGAAGACCTAGAGACAACTGGTAACATTGATGGTAAAAGAGGAATGGGAAAGGCACAGAGACAAATAGCTGGATGGCTCGGCCACGAGGCATTGTCGGGACAAGAATACAGACGACTGGTGATGGTTGGAGTTGATGTCCTTCCCATATTGCTGATTACTGGCGAACTGCTGAACGTAAAAGAAACTGGAGTAGGGATTGATTGCGCCGTGTTGAAAACAACATGCAAAATTTAATAATAGGGATGTAGATGATATGTTATTGTCTTTTCTTGTGTTTTACTTTGCTGATGAAAGCTTGTCGCCGAAACATCTTTTGTGTTCTCTAACTGTATCCCGTCCAGCTAGTCGTTATTGTATTTATATTTGTTGACATTTAATTCCACTCATCCATGTCCCCACTACCAGTGTCCCGTACAAACCCAGAAAAGAAGTTATAATTAGGGCCAATTCCTGCCTCAGATTAATAATCCTGTGACTGATCAGCCAGATTTCGGATATTAATCTTCAGCGGCTGGCCGAGTGGGAACGCCGGGTTCTTCTTCGGGAGACCCGGGTTCGAATCACGGTAAGGTGTGGATTTTTTTGTTTTTTCTGTCAGGGGACAAAAAAAAAAACCCTAACCTGTACAGTTCGCGGCGACTGCGCTTGTCATGTGGCCTAAATTCCTCAGGCTCAATAACCCTCAATAACCCGTTGACGTTGTTGTTGCCCTGTTGCTTTCTTCGTACCCCGTTCACAGCTTAAGGAGACGCGCCCTCCTGAACGTTCCCAGCGGAATCTAGCTCTGTCCAGGGCTAATTCTATTAAGGCTTCGGCCCATACCAGTAGGACGTCCCATTCCACCATATGCAGTCGTTGCCGACGTTTGGCTGTAGAGGAAATCTCAACTCGTACCTTGAATCCGTTCTCTAGAATTTCCTCAGCCTTGATGCCTCGGTCATTGCTTCTCTGTCGTCCATTAGGTTCAAGTATAGCCACAAACAGCGGCTGACCACGGTTTCACCCACACCGGATGTTAGCTTGAAGGTGATTGTTGTCCAAATAGGGTAATGGCGTGGGTGTCGAGGTCCGGGTGCAATGAAGGAGATCATGTGCATTAGCAGGCTGCCAACCGTGACAAAGATGTCGCCGATAGAATAAAGCATATTTTCAGTACATCTGTAACTTGTGCAGCTGTTGTTGGTTAGGTCGCTGCATTTTGTACAGCTGTTATAGTTTAGGTCGCTGTACTTTTTGCTGCTGTTGTTGTTGAGGTCGCTGTACTGTGTACAGCTGTTGTTGGTTAGGTCACCATTTGGCTTTCTTTGTCAGCGTGAGCCAATGGGTCACTTCTCCTTAGAAGTGCGGAGATTGATAGTTTACCTCCATTACTAACGCGAACAATGACCATTTATCTCCCTTGCAAATATAGACACACACTTTACCTCCCCTTGTCAACATGGTGCCGACACTAGCATAGAAGAAGTAAACGCGTTTCACAATTCCCCGACATAAGGAGACGAGGGTTCCTAATCAGATGCAGGACATTTAGGAAACAGACCACTTTGCTCTAAAGTCGATGGCATGAGGGCCCGTCGTTCAGAAAGCAATGGCAAAATAGTGAAAGCAAAAGAGGCACCTTTCGTGGCTGAGAGGTTAGAATGAGACTCATGAACAGTGAATTGTTATTTGAGGTTTGTGGCATGTAATACGTGGATGTCAGAAACACATGTTGCTGGGACAATCGTTCTCGCGAGTAAGATGATTTGAGGAGATCACTACAATTTCTCTTGTAATTTGACGGAGACAGATCTCAGTATTCATCCCATGGATTCAGTCAGAAAGCTACCAAAGCCTGCTCAAGGCGACTAACATGTTGTGGACAGACCAGAACAAGTCATTATTCTGCGCCTTAGAACAGGACACAATAGATTACAGTAACCACATCTATACAAAATTCTAGATTGGCGAATCAGCCATGTACACATGTGGATTGGCATCGCAGACAGCAGAGCACATACTCCAAGACTGCCCAAATTACATGTCTAGGCAAACCTTCTGGCCTAGAAAGGCGACCGTGGAAGATAAACTCTATAGACCACTGAGTGAACTGAAAAAGACAATTAAATTCATACAAGAGACAACATTGCAGTTATAGACATATTTCAGGCGAACGAAAGAAAAAGAAAAAGAATCCCATGCATCATAGTGCATGCATGTTTCAATACATATCTTCTTGTGAAGCCTTAACAATGGATTGTTTCATGATTGCCGCCTTGAGTATAACTTTTGACAGGTCATATGTTGGTTAATGGGGGGACATATCTTTTGTTACAATGTTTTGGATACTTGTCGTGATCAACACGTCACAATCATTAGCAGAGTTGACTCAGAACACCAGAAACCTAGATCTACGTGGAGACATAACTGCCAACAACAGCTGACAAACCGAGATCTGAGGAGAGACATCAACGCCATCGCCAGCTGACAAAGCACATGCTGACGATGACGAAGAACAGCCTCCAAAACATGCCTCCTCTTTGTGCAATCATGTCACCGATCTGCCACCTCCAGCCCAGCAGTGGTGGCCACAGATTGTTGTTATTCCCAAGACCGGCTAACCGCTAGCTCGTGACTGGGGCGCGCCAACCCGGACACTGGGTCGCAGCGCCATCTGGCGGCATGTATGAATATAACCGTGTCCTGCGGTGGCACTTAAGACTGTCTACGCTTGATGAATAATGAATTACCCGAACCGATGCAGTCAGGCTTGCGTGGCTAAGCCAAGAGAGCGCCTGCAGACAACATCCACGTCCGACCTTGTGGCTGTGTTTTCTTCTTTCAGGTCGACCAAGGCTGAACATTAGCGATGTAGTTAGACGTTCACGTCCGACCCGGCAGTCATGATGTCGAATCTGCATCGGGGCGGATTAAATTAACAATCATCCTGGGCTCTCAGGTCGACCATTTAAATAGTGTACCTGAACCATCTTGGGAAACAAAAGTGGTTGTCGTGATATTGCCAACATTATCCAACGAGTGCCGAGTTGAGTCAAGAGCCGACGTCACGGCACTCGCGACATTCCCATACCACACTCATCTTCAACAACCATCGAAGAGTTACATTACTAATGGTACCAGTTTCAGTCTCATCATGTGTCAGTTGGTATTTGCTCAGAGTCAACTGGTCCTGATTGGGCGATACAATCTGAGCCAATCACTATATGCCTGATGCACTCACGGTGTGCAACAGGGCTCTGGACTGTACTTTACTGAAGATCTAAAGTGGGTACCACGACATTGTCCGGGACTGTACTATACCGAAGGTCAACATGTGTACCACGACATTGTCTAGGACTGTACTCTACTGAAGGTCAACATGTGTACCACGACATTATCTGGGACTGTACTCTACCGAAGGTCAACATGTGTACCACGACATTGTCTGAGACTGTACTCTACCGAAGGTCAGCATGTGTACCACGACATTGTCTGAGACTGTACTCTACCGAAGGTCAACATGTGTACCACGACATTGTCTGAGACTGTACTCTACCGAAGGTCAACATGTGTACCACGACATTGTCTGAGACTGTACTCTACTGAAGGGCAACATGTGTACCACGACATTGTCGGCACTGTACTCTACCGAAGGTCAACATGTGTACCACGACATTGTCTAGGACGTAAAGGCAGGACAGCGTGATTTGATGAGACTGTAGATAACTAGTCTAGAGCAGTTTCTTTTGTTTGTCAAGATAGTACATGATCCAGAGTTTACCAGCAGTCAGATGTAGACTGGCCATGGCAATAAAGAGGCTGCATAGAGTTAAGAAACCCAGGCAATAGGGAGAGATTCAGTAAACTTAAGAAACCCAGGCAATAGAGAGGCTCAATAGAATTAAGAAACTATGGCAATAGAGAGAGGCTGAATAGAATTATGACACAACGACAATAGAGAGGCTCAATAGAATTTAAAAAAAACCGTGACAACAGAGAGGCTGAATAGAATTAAGAAACAATGGTAATAGAGAGGTTGAATAGAATTGAGAAACCATGACAATAGGGAGGCTGAATAGTGTTAAGAAACCATGACAAAACACCAGCAAACAAGTGACAGTACTGTGAAGAAGATGAATGTTTTCTGTGGCAAGTCATGGAGTTTTGCAATCAGTGAGCAATAAAACTGGGGCTTGTAAACTTTCAGATTCAGAAAAGTTCCTAGTATAACGTGGAACTGTTACAGGCACGTTGCCATCTTGACACAAGATCGTTTGTTACACTGTGTTTCAAAAAAAAAAAAAAAACATAAAAACTACAGCCCATGGCAGGGACCAGGCAGTGGCGTGCAGAGGTTCTTTGATGCCCGGGGCCAACCCCTTGATTGGATGCCCCTAAATTGTTCTTTACCTATTTCATTCCTCCTCTCCTCCGACTGCACTGTGCTGCCCCCTCTCCCTAACTGGATGTCCCCCTCCCGGCTGGATGCCCGGGGCCGTCGCAACCCCCGCACCCTCCTCTTCACGCCACTGGGACCAGGTGTGAAGTTTCACCTCTCCATAGCACAAAGCCTGGGCAGCATGATCTCTCTCTCGGCCTGCCTAGTTTACTCTAGAGGAAAGGTAACACCAATGCTTCTGGAATAAGACCAGCTGCAGAAGCTGCCGGATTAGCAAAGCAATGCTCTAACTTCGCCTGTCGGAGCTTTAATCCTAGATTAGTTGTCGACCAATGCTCAGGGCCTGGTCTACCCTGCCAGGGCATTTAGTCTTTAGGTTGCATGTCCTCATACCAGGACATATTCTTACATTGATGTACATTATTTGTACACACCTGTCTGTTATTATCTGAGTGTATTTGTTACATTGATGTACAATGTTTGTACACATCTGTTATTGTTTTAATGTATTTGTTAATTAATATACATTATTTGTACACATCTATCATTGTGTGAATGTGTTTCTTACATTGATGTACATTAGTTGTACACATCTATCGCTGAGTGAATGTGTTTATTACACTGTTGTACATTAATAATTTTGCCTGTGAATAGAGAATGAACCGCGGGCGCTGGTTTGGCAGGTAATCGCTCTAACTACCCCGTCACCACTGTAACATATTGTGTGTTGAAATACATCAGTCATGCCTGAATATATTCCATACATTTATGTAAGTGTATATCTTTCTGAAGTTTGCTTTTATGCATTTCCAGTTTCATATCAAGGCATAAATATGCAATGTATGGAAAGTAGGTCATGTGATACCCTTGCATGTAGATACGGAGGCGGGAGATGTATGGCTGAGTAGACAGGTCTGCGGATGGATGGACGGATGAGTAGCCAAGCATTCAGGGAGGGAGAGAGAGAGAGAGAGAGAGAGAGAGAGAGAGAGAGAGAGAGAGAGAGAGAGGGTGGGAGATGTATGGCTGAGTAGACAGGTCTGCGGATGGATGGACGGATGAGTAGCCAAGCATTCAGGGAGAGAGAGAGAGAGAGAGAGAGAGAGAGAGAGAGAGAGAGGGGGGGGGGGAGAAGTGCAGAAAGAGCGAAGAGAGATGAGTAGGTCGGTAAGTATGTAGTTAGACAGACAGACCGACGATCGACAAACTGAGAGACGGACGGACAGACAGACGTAAGGAAGGACGGATGGACAGATAAAGGGAAGAGCTAGTGAAGAAATATATTACAGACAATATAGAATAAACTCGGGCAGGAACCAAGTACTGCGCCACGTGGAAGCTAGCAAGCGGAGGTCGGGTATCGCACCATATTTATGTAGCTATGGCCACTCCCTTATGAGGATTCGAACAGATAGCCAATGTGTTACTGTATCCCCCAAGATGGAGAGAAGAGCAGAAGGGTAAAGAGCCCTTCTATGAAGTCAACACACCTTATTTAGACTAATGTTGTCTAGCTGGCCATGCTTCGAAGTACACTTGTTCATGCTTCAAGGCGCTGTCGTCACTTGGAGGTGACGGGTTCGAATCCCGGTAGGTAACTATAGTTTTCAATGTTTATGTTGTCTGGTGCGTTCTCTAGTCTCTAATTCTTTCCCCTACTTCAATGAGCGTCAAACAATACGTGTGTGTTTATTTATTAACAGTTTCATACAAGAATGACGAGAACATATTGGACCGACAGAAAGAGTAATGAAGATATTTTGAAATATGTTAACTCACAAAGAGAACCCGTTACTCGTTTCAGGAGAAGACAAACTATATTCTTTGAGCATGCCATGAGAAGGGAGTAGCTGGTGTATGTCGTCACAACGGGGAGGTTGGAGGGGAAGAGAGGCAGGGGAGACCAAGAGAGAAGATGCTGAACAGTTTGACATCATGGCATGGAGAAAAGTCCGTAGCAGAAATTATTCGCGGCACAAGAGACACAAGGCTATGAACACACACGATCACCAATACCTCACGACACGAGAAGGTGTTATTGATGGATTGGAGTGTCTGATATGATTGTGTAAATCAATCAATCACGTAGACTATGTAACAGAAGTTATCTCCAAGACAAGGAGCTATGACAGGCAACAGATTGAGAACCACTGTGATAAATCTGGTCCGTGGCCTAAATAGTCTAGACAAAGTTCCAGAATGTACATCACAACTAGGCAGACGGCGACAATAGCAGGACACCCGACAATAAATTCATGACAATGGTAGGACACCCAACAATAGCGCCCTAACAAGTACATAATTATACCAGTCAATCAAAAAAAAAAAAAAAGCCAAAGGACTACACAAAACATACCAACACGGCATGCGTACACAACGCGATTCAGAAAGCACAAAAACGACATGCACAGATCGCGTACAAGGTCTGCTGGATACAAAAGGCATCATATAAAGAGGTACATCCACGGCCTTGAGATAACGGGTGGATTGGGCAGACGCTGTCTACAGCGGAAACAATGAGACAGTTAGTAATGCTGGAATGTCGGCAGCAGGTTCTGGCTCTCTCAGAGACAATCCACAGTTAGCTAGCAACTCCTGGCCAGATGGAGTATCGTGTCAGCGTGCCCTGACTCCGCTTCTAACAACCGAGCTATTATATGTTCATTATTTATATATTACATGTTGCCTGGTCTTTGCGAAAGGTTGCGATCAAATCTAGCTTGATTTACTAGGCAATTGTACTTTCAGTAGCTTGCCATTGCTTTCTGAACGAGAAGTCGACGTTTAAGTATAAATGATGGGTGCATGGAATTAATCTGCAACATAGCAGTCAGCGCAGAAGAAGTTTAAGCGCATGTGCGGAATAGTATATCATGATTCTTCTTTAATTGTTCATTATATATAGACAGCATTACGGTCCGATGCGTTCGTGTGTCCGTTATTTGACCTATACTGGTTTAATATACTCGTACAATTCTGAAACTTTTTGTGCTATTTCAATGGTTACATACGAATTATGTACATAGTTTTGGGTTCATGTGTTTGATCATTGTCTTCCTCCTCTTCTTCTCTTCTTCCGTTTACCTAAGTAAAGTGATCTTTTATGCGCTCTTTCCAATGTTCTTTGTAAGTTGTTATTCATTTCTCTGAGGTTGATCTTGATACCATCACTCTCTGTTTTACGTGGTCTTTCCCCTGGCTCTGTATGCATTATTATATTTCTTCAATGTGGCTCTTAGTGATAGATGGTACCAGGGCATTCTGGTGAGGTGGCCAAATCATTTAATCTGTTGTTCTGTAATGAAATGGTTATAAATACGAACCTTCGCTCTTAAACATCCGACGACCTGAAGCCGAAATAACGGGTTCAACCCCTACACCTGACAGTTGGACTAAAGTGTTGACTTCTCGACTTTGACTTGGAAACGTAAATTACAAGTACCTCTGAAGTCGGAGTGGGTTCGCCAATGGCGAGGGATACTGGTAATATGGAAAGCTAACCCATACACACAAATGATTCCAGTGCACCAGAAAAAGTAGCACATGCATGGACTACGCTTGAGTTCAAAGCGAACAAGCGCAAAAAAAACAAAACAAAACGTAGTTGACTTCAAATTTCATCATTCCCAATTCTAATGTTTATCTCTGACCGTTACTCCCGCGGCTCTTCTAAGACATCTCGTCTTTGTTGTCATGATTGTGCGCCTATTTGTTGCAGTAAGCATCCATGTTTGACACTGGTACCATAATGTCGGCCAAAATTGTTTTTATGAGATTTGCTTTGGTACTCACAGCAGTTCAGCTGTAGATCTTTCTGTGCGACAGAAGTGGCGATAGTTGACCCAGTACCTGATTTGTTTTAGTACTTAAGCTGTTTAGCTGTAGATCTTTCTGTGAAGAGGGGATCTGGCCGACGCTCGGCGCTCGGGGGAAAGGCGAGACGGACATATAATCAGATTGCTACTGGAACTATTAGTGTTGGAACTCTTCGCTGGCTGCTGAGGATGGAGACGGAGCGCTTATGGGAATGTCCCGAATGCTGTGATGTCGGTTCCTAAATCAATCAATCAATCAATCAATCTTTCTGTTCGACAGAAGTGGTGATAGTTAACCTAGTACCTGATTTGTTTTAGTACTTAAGCTGTTCAGCTGTAGATCTTTCTGTGCTACAGAAGTGATGATAGTTGACATAGTACCTGATTTGTTTTAGTACTTAAGCTGTTCAGCTGTAGATCTTTCTGTGCTACAGAAGTGATGATAGTTGACATAGTACCTGATTTGTTTTAGTACTTAAGCTGTTCAGCTGTAGATCTTTCTCTGCGACAGAAGTAACGATAGTTGACCCAGTTCCTGATTTGCCTTTGCACAACATGTGTTGGTTTATCTATCCATTATCCTATCCAGGGGACTGATAAACCTGGTTAATGATGACACCTATTTTTTAATGGGTGTGTAGTTGGTCATGCTTCGAAGTACACTTGTTCCTGCAGCGTTGGAATATGCAGTGTTGTCGTCATTTGAAGGTGACAGGTTCGAATCTCGGGGAGGGAACTCTAGATTTTGATATTAATGTTATTTGATGTGTCCTCTAGTCTCTATTTCTTTCTTCTACTTCTATACGTGGTATTCTAGTAATAAAATTTCCCCTGATCTCTGGGTAGTGAGATCGGACGCCCCTGTGTATTGTTGCACACGTAAATAATCCCTTGGCGGTTAGAAATAAAAAAAAGAGTAGCCTAACGGCGCTGCCCGGGCAAAATTTCGATTAAAAAATCTACCCAATGTATTTCACGATCCTCCCCGGTGCTATGGAGTTCGTGCACTGAGCTTAGAATTTTCGGACTCAGGCTTGAGCTAGGAGTAGAACGGAGCACTTATGGGTTATACCCGTGTGCCTTGATGTTGATCCGTCGACTAAACTAAACTAAACTAAACTAAATAATACATGTGAATGTATTTACTACATTCGTAGACATGGGTATTATGCTGAAAAATACAAATGTAACTTACAGGTTTATCTATGATAATGTAACTATTACATGATATTATTTATATCTATGGCCACAACAACAATATAACTATTACGTTATATTATTTATATCTATGGCCCCAACAACAATAACACTATTACGTTATATTATTGATATCTACGGCCCCAACAACAATATAACTATTACGTTATATTATTTATATCAAAGGTCCCAACAACAATACAACTATTATATTATATTATTTATATCTACGGCCACAACAACAATATAACTAATACGTTATATTATTCATATATATGGCCCCAACAACAATAAAACTATTACGTTATATTATTTATATCTACGGCCCTAACAACAATACAACTATTACGTTATATTATTTATATCAAAGGTCACAACAATAATATAACTTACACTTAGGACTGCACTTATTGTTCTCAAACAATGTCTATTAAATAGGCTCATATACAGAGCATCGACTTCATTGCACCGGATGTGATCCCATCTGGCTGTATTTCTCTCAGCAGAACCGTAAGCGGCTTTCTGAGAGCATTACACGGACGCACGAACTCCGTAGATCTAGCCTTGACACCACAAAATACCAACTCGGTAATTCCAACCATGTTCCTACAAAACACCAACTCCATAGCTTCAGCCATGACCCCAAAATCACCAACTCCGTAGCTCCAGCCATGACCCCCCCCCCCCAAAAAAAAAAAAACAAAAAAAACAAACAAACAAACAAAACACACACACAACTTCGTAGCTCCGGCCATAAACTCCCCCCCCCCCCCCCCCCCCAAACAAAACACCAATTCCGTAGCCTCAGCCATGACCCCAGAAAGCACCAACTACATAGCTCCAGCCATGACCCCACAAAGCACCAACTCTGCAGATCTAGCTATATGATTCAACCACAATGTACACTTATTGTAGATGTACGGAAATTAATCATGGACAATTAGTAGAAGTGAAGAATGTGGAAACCGCAGAGATGTGATTTTAAAGAAGAATGATGGGAACACGTCGGATGGTTAGAAAGAACAATGACGATATCTTGAAAGAAGTTAACTCACAAAGAGAACTAATTACTAGCATCAGAAAACAACAGTCCACATTCTTTGAGAAAAGGACCACCGGAATACGTAGTGACAGCGGAAAAGTTGGAGGGCTAGAGAGGCAAGAGCTGGATAGTTTGACAGAACGGCATGGAGGGACTTCAAAACATTACATTACCTGAGTGATCATCAGAAGTAGTCCCCTACTCGCCGAATGGTTTGACTCCTTTATCTTCTTTACACTCTCAGGGGGCGGATCATGACACCCGGACGTCTTTCTCCTGTCGTGCTGTTTATTGAGACGTGTCCTGTGTCGACATCGCTACGCGTGACTGCCCAGAGGTCATGGCTACACCCAGCTTGGGTGCCCTGCTCTTCCATGGTGGGATGGCTCTCGGGTCAGCACGAGACCGTGACTGATGTTTCGGTCTCATGAGGTTGTAATCTTCCGGAGAGTTTTGTGTTACTGTGGTTGTTATTCTTGAGAGACGGTGACTAACATTGCAGGCAAAGTTGAACCATTTACTGTGTATCCAACAATATGTTGCACGATTTATTGCCTGGAATATTTCTCTACATCTCGTCAGGTGCATACTGTATATTATATATCATATGAAGTAAATAAATGAATAATACTAAGCTGAAACAATTAAAATACACAGTCGCAGGTATTATTCGAATGTGGAACACCTGTTATCCCCACGGTCATTTTAAATTTAACACGAACTCTTTTTGTTTGCAAAAACCGGCTAGAACGGCCTGGTTGATTGATAACGGCCTCACTATATTTGAGAGAGCGTTTATTGTTCGTGGAATAAAGTTTACAAAACGTTTATTCTTTGTTCACGCTATGACCGTATTTAATGAGATGTTGCGCAATCGGCGAGGACAGCTTAAGTATTATTCATTTTCATTTCACATGCTATATTACTCTGCAATATGTACCTGACGAGATGCAGCGAAATATGCCAGGCAATAAATCGTGCAGCATGGAGGAATTTTAGTATCAGAATTCTATAGACAGACATGATCACCAACACCAGGAGACAGAATTCTATGGACAGACATGATCACCAACACCAGGAGACATAATTCTATAGACAGACATGATCACCAACACCCGGAGACAGAATTCTATGGACAGACATGATCACCAACACCAGGAGACAGAATTCTATAGACAGACATGATCACCAACACCAGGAGACAGAATTCTATAGACAGACATGATCACCAACACAACAGGCCATGGATAAAAAGAATAGACGATTTTACCTATTTAAATTGATATCTGAAATGTGACTGATCCGGTCAAAGGATTATTATTCTGAGGTTGAACTGAGGCAGGAGTAATGGAAAAACGACAGGAGTTACAACCAGACCAAGGAATCAGCAACATTGTTAATAATCTAAACAAGATTTAGCCATGATTCGATCACAATATAGGCATGTTATTGCTGGCCCCAAACATGAGCTGACGACAATGTAGCCAACAATACAGTGGACTAAGAAAGGTAATCTGCCATAGAGAAAACCCCTAGTTGGAGAGGAAACACACCAACAAGTCCAGCTGTGAATGTCGACAGAATGATGTTACTGTCGCTGGCGTCCCAGCTGTGATGTCGGCAGAAAGATGTTAACTGTCGCTGGCATCCCAGCTGTGATGTCGACAGAAAGATGTTACTGTTGCTGGCATCCCAGCTGTGATGTCGATAGAAAGATGTTACTGTTGCTGGCATCCCAGCTGTGATGTCGACAGAATCTCCCCCGATGTGTCTCCACCTTGCCGTGGTGGGGGAGCTTGAGTGTCCCGTTGACCCCATGTGCTTGCCGATGGGTGGAAACTACATATAGGACAGCGTATGGGATAGGGACCAGACTAAGAGAGACACAACCTGCTGCTCTGCAGGAGACTGAGGATAGCAGTCAAAAGTTTAAATCAGGCGCATGAAGGCAAATCTTGTTTCGGACAATACTCTAAGGCTCTCTGTCGAGGGTTTAGGCTGAACGCCTCTAAGCCACAGACCCTCGAATCTGAGAGTCGGGCCGATATCCACATACCGAAAAATTGGAATCGAGATACTGAGCAAGCTACATGCCCAGTTCTGACACTTGTCTGAAGGCTCTCAGCTGAGGGATATGTTGGATTCCCGGATGAGATGGCCTGGCCGTTCTCACTGACTGCTGCACGAAGGTAAGGTGCTGAGCCGGCAGCACATGTAGCCTACCTCGTGAGCGAGTACAAAAAGTCAGTAAAATGCCCCAGTCGAAGGAAATGGTTCCGAAAACTGTCTGTATCTAACTCATAGAGAGTGTAGATAAAAGTGGAGAAACGTCTCAATAACGCGAAATGGAACGCACGGCGAGCGAACCTATTGCGTGGTCCAAAGTCAAAAGCAAAAGCTTACCGAGTGGATGTCGCCCGCAATCTGACCGCCCCTGGAGCTCACTTGAGCGACCAGTGGCAAGCGAGATGCCCAATACATGGAAGTGAGGAACTAAAGCAGCCATGAGCAGGACGTGGCAACTCCTCGGGTGAGCCCAGTCTCGGAGCAATATGTGCCGGCTCTGCAGTTATGGAAGCCTCCTTGGATAGCGAGGGACTGCCCATTGTCTGCCCCTGCCTTCCCTTGAGGGCCGACCGCGATGTCGTTGGTCGTTCTATCTTGACCAGCTGAGATGTGGGCGACATCACAACAGTCTAACGTGCCTCGAAATCAGAGGAAGGTTAACCTCATTAAAAAATGCCCGCCGGAAGTCGGAAGTGTCGTCCTACGGGTGGCAAACTAAAAATTGACACTACGCAATTACGTCCGAGTGAAATGTCTCGTCCGAATGTCTCTCGTGCTAGGAACAGCTCTGACTACCTAGTTTCCGAATGCCGCTCTTGTTCGGAACAGCTCTGACTAGGTAGTTTTCCGAATGTCCGCCGTGCCTGGAACAGCTCTGATGGGTACAGGGACAAGCACACGTCCGAAAACTCGCCTTAGTGGAAACCAACCGCAGAGCTGACTGGTTGTGCAGGAACGGCCCAGGGCGAGCGAAACGCCCAATATATTGAAGTGAGGAATTAAAACAGCCATGAGCAGGACGTGACGATTCCCTCGGTAAACCCAGCACCAGAGCGTTATGTGCCGGCTCTGATGTCGACAGAATGATGTTAACTGTCGCTGGCGTCCCAGCTGTGATGTCGACAGAAAGATGTTGCTGTCGTAGGCGTCCCAGGTAACTTAAGCCTTAATGCGGACACACGGATGTGCAACAGATCACGTGATGTAGAAATAAGCGACATCTGGTTAAAAAAATAACCGTAGCAGATTGTGGCGGTGGAAAATCCCAAAGGTGAAGGAGCAGCTAGACATGGAAGAGGTTCTAATGTTGTTCAGCTGTAGCCCAGTCCAGACCTGCACTAGATTGCTGTCGTGGAACAACTCAAGGGCGAAGGAGCAGGTCGGCATGTGAGAGGATCTCCCACTGTTCATCAGTAGCACAGATCAGCCCAGCACAGACTGCTGCCGTAGAAAATCCAAATTTTTGACAAGGAAGACATCGCACTCGTAAAGATTCTTCAAACTAATGCTGTACCCAGAACAGCCCAACAACAGTTTGACGTCAAGAAATCCTTAACTGTTAAAGAACAGGTCGGCGTAGGGGAATGTTCTACGTTCAGCTGTAACAGAGTCCAGCAGGAGGCTGCTGTGATGGAAATGCTCAAGGCTGAAGGAGCAGGCCCGAATGGGAGAGGTTCTGCAACATTTCACCTGTAGCACAGTCCAGCAACAGACTGCTGTAGTGGGAAAACCCGAAGTCTGACAAGAGAGATGTCGCATTGAGAGAGTACCTCCAATTGTACAACTGTTGTGTTGGCATTCTGGCAGCCGCCTATTGTATGTATGCTTGTGCGTGCTGTTGATTTGTCAGGACTGCTGTCTGTTCGGCTTTTCACGTGTGGCTGTGAGCAGTATTTTGTGTAATATTCATCGGCACAGGAACGGAGCACTATGGTGTGACCCTTTGCCGTGAATTTAGTACGTTGACTAACGACTATTTGACAACGAAGACGTTGGATTGGTAGACGATCTTCTTCTGTTCCCCAACTAAATGTTCAAGCTTCTCGCCACAGATCTGGACACTGACTGATGGCCGATGATCTAACAGATATGAAGAGCAGCAGCAGCAGAAGACAAAGGCACCTTATTAAATAAAAAACTTCTTAGTTGCATATCCTGTATAGGACGTCGCATTCATCTTCAGCATTTTTAGCTGTTTGCGATTCCTATGCAAGTTTACGTTCAGTAGTCTGCCATTTGCTTTCTGAACGACCGGCACTCATACCATTGTATGAAAACTATCGCAAGAACGTCTGCTTCCTAATTGCCCGCAGCTGTGTTTCGAACGCGGTATGCGGGATTGCGAATTACGCCGCATTATCTGCTGTCCTGTTATCACTAGATATCTTCTTCCTCAATAGCGAAATAATGATGAGAAAGATCAAATACAGACATGAATTTGCGGTGGTTATAATATAAACAATTTACGTTAAGCAGATGACATAATATTTCTATCCGAAACAGCAAAAGTTCTGCACAATCGGTTGGGCATTGCAGTAATATAGAGTTAGAAAAGCACTTTCCATTAAATTCAAGAAAATATAAACAATGGTAATATGAAAGAAAAACAAAAGATAAAATCAAAATGTGATATTACAATAGAAGGAAACATGTTTAACCAAGCCAATAACTCAAATATTTGTGGGTAATCATAACAACTTTAACGAGCTGCTATAGCCCGGTCGCTGGCCCGCTTGCCCAACTCCCCTGTGACCATTGGTTCGAATTCGCATCAATGCCATGTTCACATTGTATCCACGCTTACAGTTCGATCTAGTTTCAAATGTGTACCAGGATTATTGCCACGTACTGGCGGCCGGTGATACTGACCACATGACCGATGGATGACTTTAAATTGCATTTTTGCTTTTGAAATTGTGACCAAAAGCTGCTTTCGTGTTTGTGGATTACGTTTTGTATTTTATACAGCTTTATTACTGTGCTACCCATCTTATGTAGCGTTGAGTTAGTTAGTCTTTCCTCTTGAGCCTAAAGCGGCGCATAGGGCAGAAGTCCTGTCTCTCCATGCCTTGCGGTTCGCTGCTACCTGTTGTAGATCTTGGATATTTACTTGGCCATTGAATGAGCCTTCTCTAATGGCCTTCTCTATACTGTATCTTGCTTAGTCTCTTGTCTTATTTGCGAATTGGTTCTGAAGTCTGCCCAGTGGATGTTTAGAAGTCTTCTAAGACATTTGTTCTCAAAATTGTCTAATTTTTTATCTAAAGCTACCGTTGATTTCCAACTTTCACATCCATACGTTAACACTGGAATCACACAAGAGTTGAAGATTTTAAGTTTTGTGTGTTTGCTGAGTGTCTTTGACTTCCAGATGTTTGACAGTTTATTGAAGGCACTAGATGCCAGTGCTGTAGCGTTTTACAGTTGAAATCACGGAAAGACCTGCACACAACAGCCGGAACCACGGAAAGCCTGCACACAACAGCCGGAACCACGGAAAGCCTGCACACAACAGCCGGAACCACGGAAAGACCTGCACACAACAGCCGGAACCACGGAAAGCCTGCACACAACAGCCGGAACCACAGAAAGCCTGCACACAACAGCCGGAACCACGGAAAGCCTGCACACAACAGCCGGAACCACGGAAAGCCTGCACACAACAGCCGGAACCACGGAAAGCCTGCACACAACAGCCGGAACCACGGAAAGCCTGCACACAACAGCCGGAACCACGGAAAGCCTGCACACAACAGCCGGAACCACGGAAAGCCTGCACACAACAGCCGGAACCACGGAAAGACCTGCACACAACAGGCGGGACCACGGAAAGACCTGCACACAACAGCCGGAACCACAGAAAGACTACGCATACAAGAATCATGGAACAACTACATACATGTGGGAATCGCCGACACACTACACATGACAGCTGTAATCACGGACACACTACACACGATAGCTATAGTCACGGACACACTACACATGAGAGCTATAATCACGGACAGACTACACGTGACAGCTATAATCACGGACATACTATACATGAGAGCTATAATCACGGACAGACTACACGTGACAGCTATAATCACGGACATACTACACATTAGAGCTATAACCACGGACAGACTACACGTGACAGCTATAATCACGGACAGACTACACATGAGAGCTATAATCACGGACAGACTACACATGAGAGCTATAATCACGGACAGACTACACATGAGAGCTATAATCACGGACAGATTACACATAAGAGCTATAATCACGGACAGACTACACGTGACAGCTACAATCACGCACAGACTACACACGACAGATATAATCACGGACAGACTACACATGACAGCTATAATCACGGACAGACTACACATGACAGCTATAATCACGGACACGTTTCTGTGTGTAATTATATGCATAGATGGTCTATCTCGGTGTGGCTTCGTACACATGATCTGTGAATAGATACGAGGAACACGGATGTTGGTCGCTGCATGTGTGACTCAGGTGTGTGTTGTCTCAGAAGCTGTGTGGATATTGTTCGATTTTATACTGTAGAGCTCGTGGAGAGAACTAGACCACACTCAGTGAACCAATGTAGAGCTCGTGGTGAGAATTAGACCACTCCAAGTGAATAAATGTGGCACTCAAGGAGAGAACATAACATAACACAACATAACAATAAGGCATAACACAATACAACATAACATAATACAACATAAAATAATACAACATAGCGATGCAGCATAACAATACAACATAACATAATACAGCATAACATAACATTAATACACCATAGCATAATACAACATAACACAATACAAAACAACATAACACAACATAACATAATACACCATAGCATAACAATATACGAAATAACATGATATAACACAACATAATACATCACAACATAACATAATACAGCATAACATAACATAATACACCATAGCATAATACAACATAACATAATCAAAACAACATAATACAAAACAACATAACACAACATAACATAATACACCATAGCATAACAATATACGAAATAACATGATATAACACAACATAATACATCATAACATAATACAACACAACATAACATAATACAACACAACATACCACAATACAACATAACACAACATCACATAATATATAACACTAATACAGCATATACAACATAACATAAAACAGCATAATACAACATAACACAACACAGCATAACACAACATAACAACTGGCTATTCTGCCGCCTCGTGCCCAGGGACAGCCCAGCGGGCAGGTACCCAGGGCAGCACTATTATGTGCCCGCAGACATCCCGCTGTCCGTCATTTCATGGACAATACTGTTCTGTTTGTGGGGATGAGTTGTTTGTGAAGAGATGATTGAGTGACGGCATGTTTCTGAGTTTCTGGCATTCCACTTTTCTTGTTCTCTAGCATGCGAAAGGCAGACATAGAAAAAAAAAACACACACACACACACATACACACACACACAGAGTGCGAGAGAGAGAGAGGGGGAGAGAGAAAGGGAGAGAGAGAATGACAAAGAGAGACAAAAAAGGCAAGGGGAGACAGAGAGAGTGAGAGGATGAGAGGGCGAGAGGCAGGGAGAGACGGAGAGAGGAAGATAGAAGACAGATAGGGAGAGATAGAGAGAGGGAGAGAGAGAGAGGGAGACAGAGAGAGAATGACAAAGAGAGGCAAAAAAGGCAAGGACAGCGAGATTGAGAGGGTGAGAGAGAGGGGGAGACGGAGAGAGGAATATAGAAGACAGGCAGAGAGAGAGAGAGAGAGAGATAGAGAGAGAGAGAGAGAGAGAGAGGAACAGTGAAAGCAGACACAAACAGACAGACACACAGCCAGACAGACCAAGGCGCCACAAGCCTGAAAACCGTCGCGGCGTCGACAGAAACAACCACACAGGCCTGACGTGGGGCACGTTGACCTGGTCTGACCTGACCTAGTAACCGTGAGACGGCACACCGCCGCCGACTTGTCCCCGCAGAACTGACACATCTGCATGTGCACATCAGTCACCGCAGGCAGTTCTCGACGCAACTTTCTCGCGATGGCTGTTTGTGTTAATGTATGCAGGACTACTAAACAGCCCCAAAGACAGAATAATAAACGACTCGGAGTCAGCTTAACTAAACGCTCCTTGTACACCAGTAAAGCTCATTGGGTATATGATGTGAAACCCACGTTTTTATAGACCAGCGGGACTAAGTGGGTGAGGTGGGTCGGATCATAGCGGCCGTCTTTACCTGGATATTTTTGGTGTTCACTTTACGCTGGGTCGACTGAGAAGCCCAGGTCAATTTAGGACAGTCTGAAGTCCCAGTGTTGAACTCATGACCCCAGTCGCGCATCGCTACCGCAGCACAAAGGCGAGGAACATACGCAGGAACACAGTAATTAATGGACTCATTTACAAGATTGTCAACTGGATAACATAAGCAGGGACACAGTAATTAAAGGACTCTTTTACAAGATTGTCAACTGGATAACATAATCAGGGACACAGTAATTAAAGGACTCTTTTACAAGATTGTCAACTGGATAACATAAGCAGGGATGGATGAAGAATGACTTGCGCGATGACTCGGATTAAAGTGAGGAAGCGTTGCGCAATTCGTCGACCTCACTCTCTCGCCTGAGTCCATCTGAGTCCAGTGGCAAGACAAGTCGAGACGACTGGAGACGAAAACAGGTGCAGTGGATGACCAGGCGCTCTACGTGCCTTGCAGTGCTCATTGCGTACCACAACGCTTTGCAGGTAAACGCCGTCTTGCCCGTTGAATCAGGAATGATTTCTTCCGCGCAGTCTGCCGAGTCCCGTCTTCACATAAGCAGGGACACAGTAATTAAAGGACTCTTTTACAAGATTGTCAATTGGATAACATAAGCAGGGACACAGTAAGTAAGGACTGTGATTGTTTATGGACTAGGACTGCTCACTATCTCAAAGAGTCAGCTGGTGAAATTAGAGCGCATACAGAACGAAGCTATGCGGGTCATTCTGGGATGCACCAGAGACACTCCAATAGTGAGTATGCGTTACATCCTTGGTCTGCATACTGTTGCTGGTAGGCACAAGGTGATGCAGGCGAAGGCATACATCAGAGTAGCTGCAGACACAGATCACCAATTGCATGAGGCGCTGGACGTAGTTAAGGGTCGGAGACTGATAAGAGGGAAATCATGGATGGCTCAGGCGGAAGATACGATCAGACAGGTGTGCCCCTTGGAGAACATCAGGCGAGGAGAGGAGTGAGTCAGAGTGCCAGCCGAGCAGTCAGACTTGTGCAGAGTTATAATCACATTGAGCCGGGAGTGCAGGGAGTGGCCAGCAGGGGCCACGGAAGTGGAAATTCAGCAACTAATTCAGGATAATTCTCGCCCGGGTGATGTGATTATCTACACGGATGGGTCGGTGTTGAGAGATAGGAGACGTGCCTGGGGGTTCTTGGCAAAAGCTAATGGTCGGCGTTTGGTGCAGGAGAGCCTGGCGTATGATGACACAACATCTAGCTTAAGAATGGAGGTGGAGGTGGTCAGTGCAGCTTTCCGCTGGATAGAGAACACGATACATACACACATTGTGATTGTAACTGACTCAGAAAGCATGCTGAGGAGGGTGAGAACAGGCAAGCTTCGTGCAGAGTGGCTTGCCTCGCTTCGGAGGTCACGGGTAGCAAGCATCACCTGGATCTTTTCTCCTGGGCATGCCGGTGTGCTGGGGAATGAATAGGCGGACAGATTGGCTGGCTCGGCAAAACTTGGTGGAGTATTGATGCATGACAAAACAGACGTGGCTGCGGCCTTGTGTGAGCGCGTGCACGCCTCGGTGGAGCAAATAGATCACCATAGTCTGGTAAGAATGAGGCAGCGAGGTGTGACGAGGGGATCGACGCTCAGAGGAAAGGCGAGACAGACATATAATCAGATTGCTACTGGAACTATTAGTGTTGGAACTCTTCGCTGGCTGCTGAGGGTGGGGACGGAGCGCTTATGGGAATGTCCCGAATACTGTGATGTCGGTTCCTAAATCAATCAATCAATCTTTTACAAGATTATCAATTCGATAACATAAACAGGGACACAGTAAGTAAAGGACACATTTACACCATTCTCAATTGGGCAAACATCAACATGAACACAACAAGTAAGAGACTATTTTACAAGATTGTCAATGTGCAACCTTGACAGTCTGATAGTATTAAGACAGACTGCAAGAACCAAGACAGACTGCAAGAACTAAGACAGACTGCAAGAACTAAGACAGACTGCAAGAACTAAGACAGACTGCAAGAGCCAAGACACTGCAAGAACCAAGACAGACTGCAAGAACTAAGACAGACTGCAAGAGCCAAGACTGACTGCAAGAACCAAGACAGACTGCAAGAACCAAGACAGACTGCAAGAGCCAAGACAGACTGCAAGAACCAAGACAGACTGCAAGAACCAAGACAGACTGCAAGAACCAAGACAGACTGCAAGAACTAAGACAGACTGCAAGAACTAAGACAGACTGCAAGAGCCAAGACACTGCAAGAAAATCAAGCGATGACTGTCAATCTGTAATCTAGACAGATTGCAAGAAACAAGACTGACTGCAAGAACTGTCTGGCAAATCAAGTGAAAAAGGATGAAACCAAGGAGACCAAAGAAGAACAGTCCACCAGCAATGAAGTGATGTCGTCGTCCGCTAAACGCTTGGGGACATACTGAGGAAGGGACCTGCGCACTTATGGACTAAATGGGCCGATGTACGGTGGGGACAATCTGACGACTATTACTACTGGTACCCAAGGGTGTACAGGGCAAAAGTGTGAAGCCGTCTGCCTCGTAATCTAAAGTTAACGCATTAGTCTTCGGACTATGCGACTCCGTTGTCAATAGCTATCGAGTTCGTGGTCTGTGCGAGGGTCTCAAGTGGTTAGAGCAATCTGGGATAAAACCCGGTGAAATCAAGTTGATTATATTACATTTGTCCCCGTTTCCCCCCTCCTGGTGCACATATTATTATGTGGTTTTATAGAAGAATGATAAAAACACCAGAGACGGATGGAACGAGCTATGAAGATATGTTGACAGAAGTTTACGTACACTGTTTACTCGTATCAGAAAAAGATGCCATAGTTTTTGGGGTATGTCATAAGGAAGAAGAGTAGGAGGGGGAGGAGGAGGAGATGGAGGATGGGAGGAGGAAGAAGAAAAAAAAGAAGGAGGAGGAGGAGGAGGAGAAGGAGGAGGAGGAGGGTAGTAGGAGGAGGAAGGGTAGGAGGAGGAAGGGTAGGAGGAGGAGGGGGAGGAGAGGAAGGAGGACGGGACTAATTTCATTGTGACTGCTCCAAGTGTTACGTCCCCAGGTGTTTGAGCGCAGAAACCAGGCTGGAGAGAAGAAGAAGAAGAAGAAGAAGAAGAGAAGAAGAAATAGAAGAATAAGAAGAAGAAGAAGAAGAAGAAGAAGAAGAAGAAGAAGAAGAAGAAGAAGAAGAAGAAGAAGAAGAAGAAGAAGAAGAAGAAGAAAAAGAAGAAGGAGGAGGAGGAGGGGAGAAGGAGGAGGAGGAGGAGGAGGAGGAGGAGGAGGAGGAGGAGGAGGAGGACGACGACGACGGGACTAATTTCATTGTGACTGCTTCAAATGTTACGTCCCCAGGTGTGTGAGCGCAGAAACCAGGCTGGATAGACAGATTTCCCCTCACCTTGACCCGTGGATGGTTGTAAACACGAAGGTCATGCATGTAACATTCCCGTCTGTACTATTGTCTGGTTCGTCATTGTTTGGGTAACTAAGGCGCGGTCGCAATAACGGTTCGAATCTCGCGATCTGAATGTGTCATATTGATCGCGTCTGCTAATCCGCGACTATTGAGCAGGCCACTCATCGATTACGTCTGGTATTGACGCGTTGACAAACGATCACCTCCTGGTCTGTCAATTCGTGCTCTCCTTTCGTCTGTAAATACGACCGTTACAATCTGTGACATGAGCCCTGTTCATACAGGCAGACGCGCGGGCAAAGTGCCGTAACATTCCCGCCATCAAGCGTGACAATGTTACGGTTTGTTCCTGTAACAATATGTATTGTTTCTTTCTTCTCCTAACCAGTCTAGTTCTCCGTCCTTGTGACCTCGTCCTAGCTGTTCTTTTATGGGAGGGAGATTATGTCCCAGTCAGCAGGATTTTGTCCCACTCAGCAAGATTATGTCGCACACAGTAAGAAACTATCCCAGACAGGAAGATTGTGGCTCAATCACCAAGACGCTGTCTCAGACAAAAAGATTCTGTCTCACACAATAAAACACTAGTCTCAGACGGCAAGATTGTGTCTCACTCAGAAAGACACTGTCTCAGACGGCAAGATTCTGTCCCACTCAGTAAAGCTATCTCAGGCAGGAAGATTATATCTCACTCAGTAAGACACTATCTCAGACAGCAAGATTATGTCTTAGACAGCAAGACTGTTCTAATCAGCAAAGGTTTGTCTCAGACAGCAAGATTCTGTCCCAGAATATAACGTGTTCCAGTCAGCAATATTTGGTCTCAGTCAGCAATATTTTGTCTCAGTCAGAAAGATTTTGTCACAGTCAGCAAGACTATACACTATTCAACAAGATTCCGTCACAGACAGCAAAAGTATACCAGTCATCAAGATTCTGCCACAGACAGTAAGATTATATACCATTCATCAAGATTCTGCCCCAGATAGTAAGATTATACACCAGCCATCAAGATTCCGTCACAGACAGTAAGATTATATACCAGTCATCATGATTCGGTATAAGAAAATATTATTAAGTACCAGTCACCAAGATTCTGTCACAGACAGTAAGATTATATACCGGTCATCAAGATTATGTCACAGAATGTAAGACTGTATCTGGATAAGCAATATACTGTTTCTTATGTTTATTGTAATCAACAAAATCAAATAATATGCACACACACAGACACACAAAGAGGCTCATTCTCTCTGACACACACACACACACACACACACACACACGGTAATCAAGACAAATCGGAAGTAATGCCGAAGAACAGAGACAAGGAGAAAATGAGATTGATGATTTTAATGTCTGCCAGCAATATACAGATATTTAAGAAGAGAGACAGGGCGCAAGTCACGCTGAAAAGCTTTGTTGATGAAAACATAAGAAAGATATTCTATACTTCGTTGATGTAAATATAAGAAAGATATCCTATATTTTCTACATACAGACACGAGATGATCATTGCTCGACAATTTAGGATGGTTGATCCAATTCAATCACCAAGCGACTTTACTAACCACAAAAACGGGCTGTAAGTTAAATTCACAGTTAATAAGGAAGGGACAGTTTTAACCTATAAAAAACGTCTAAAATAATTACTCCTCTGTGAACCCTTACTGTTTAATAAAGAGTTAAAAAGGTAGTTACAAATCCTTTACAGGACGTTGCAGTAAACACCAGCATTTTTTGCTGTTGTGATCTCTTGGCAAGTTTACGTTCATAGTTTGCCATTGCTTTCTGAACGACCGGCACCCACACCAATTCATAAAAAAAAAAATACAATGCGGTCTGCTGCCAAATCGCGTGCAGCTGTGTTTCAAACGCGGGTATGCGGGATCATGAACCGCATATGTAACCACTTCGCCATGGAGCAGGGCACTTTTTAATAAGGTCAAACTAATTCACAAAATCATATCTCAGTTTGCTCCATATATATATATATATATATATATATATATATATATATATATATATATATATATATATATATATATATATATATATATATATATATATATCACAGTAATCATTTTACAGCCTGATTTTATCGTATGAGCTTATTGAAATTACCATAGTAATAACTATTAGTAATTAGCCATGCAGTAATGGCGTTTGAATATTTCCCATGCGTTTATAATGAGTATTTTATTATTGTTCCAGATTAACCCAATAAGCGATGTTGTTCTTGTTGGTGTTTAAGTTAGTTAGCATTCTTTGGCTGCTTGTGATTCCTGGGCAAGTTGACGTTCAGTAATTTGCAAATCGCCCGCAGATGTGTTTCGAACGTGGTATGCGGGACTACGAACTGCGTTCCCAACGCCTTGGCCACGTTGAAGATCAACCTAAAATCTGATGTACAAATGAAGTCATGCATGACAGGAGAGGTCAGAAGGGCAGCATCTTAGACGGTCCTGCATGCCCAAATCTGGACCCTTGAAAATACAGTTTGTCTGTTGTTTCAATCTCTCTGCCGAGTTGATGATATTTGTAAACATTCTTCATGACCACTAATGATATCTGTAACCGTGTGATATAATGATGAGAAACGACGATGTGTTATAATGATACCTGTAACAGTGTGATTCTAGATATATGAGATAATGTGTAATAATGATAAATGAGATTATGTGAGATAATGTGTTATACTGATAGATGCGGTTATGTGAGATAATGTGTTACAATGATAGATGAGATGCCGTGAGATGATGTTTTATAATGATAGATGAGTTTATGAGAGGTAATGATGAGTTACAATGATGGACGAGAGGATGTGAGATAATAATGTGTCATAATGCTAAATGTGATGGTATGACGTAATGAATTGTTATAATGATAGATGCAATGTTGTGAGTTAAGGTGTTTTAATGATTTATGTGATAACGTGAGATAATGATATTTGTGATAATATGAGACAATGATATGTGCGATAAATTGAAATAATGACTCCTGTGATGTGAAACAATGATATTTGTGAAAATGTGAGACAACGATATGTGTGATAATGTGAGATAATGATATTTATGATAATGAGAGATAATGATATTTGTAATATTGAGAGATAATGATGCTTGTAATAATGTAAGATACTGGTATTTGTGATAATGAGTGATTATGATATTTGCAATAATGTGAGATGATGATATTTGTGATAATGTGTGATAATGATATGTGTAAGAATGTGAGATAATGATAACTGTAATAATGACAGACAATCATATTTGTAATAATGTGAGATAATGATATTTATGATAATGAGAGATAATGATATTTGTAATAATAATGATATATGTGATAATGTGAGACAATGATATATGTGATAATGTGAGACAATGATGTGTGTGATAATGTGAGACAATGATATGTGTGATAATGTGAGAGAATGATACGTGTGATAATGTGAGACAATGATATGTGCGATAATGTGAGACAATGATATATATGATATTTGAGACAATGATATGTGTGATAATGTGAGAGAATGATACGTGTGATAATCTGAAACAATGATGTGTGCGATAATGTGAGACAATGATATGTGTGATAATGTAAGACAATGATACATGTGATAATGTGAGACAATGATATGTGCGATAATGTGAGACAATGATATATATGATATGTGAGACAATGATGTGTGTGATAATTTGAGACAATGATATGTGTGATAATGTGAGACAATGATGTGTGTAATAATGTGAGGCAATGATACATGTGATAATGTGAGACAATGATGTTATGATAATGTGTGACAATGATATATATGATATGTGAGACAATGATGTGTGTGATAATGTAAGACAATGATATATGTGATAATGTGAGACAATGATATATGTGATAATGTGAGACAATGATACATGTGATAATGTGAGACAATGATGTGTGCGACAATGTGAGACAATGATATATATGATATGTGAGACAATGATATGTGTGATAATTTGAGACAATGATATGTGTGATAATGTGAGACAATGATGTGTGTAATAATGTGAGACAATGATACATGTGATAATGTGAGACAATGATGCCATGATAATGTGTGACAATGATATATATGATATGTGAGACAATGATGTGTGTGTTAAGGTTAGACAATGATATATGTGATAATGTGAGACAATGATGTGTGTGATAATGTAAGACAATGATATATATGATATGTGAGACAATGATATGTGTGATATTGTGAGACAATGATATATGTGATAATGTGAGACAATGATGTGTGTGATAATGTAAGACAATGATATATATTATATGTGAGACAATGATATATGTGATAATGTGAGACAATGATATATGTGATAATGTGAGACAATGATATATGTGATAATGTGAGACAATGATGTGTGTGATAATGTAAGACAATTATATATATTATATGTGAGACAATTATATATGTGATAATGTGAGACAATGATGTGTGTGATAATGTAAGACAATGATGTGTGTGATAATTTGAGGCAATGATATATGTGATAATGTGAGACAATGATGTGTGTGATAATGTGAGACAATGATGTGTGTGATAATGTAAGAAAATGATGTGTGTGATAATGTAAGACAATGATACATGTGATAATGTGAGACAATGATATGTGTGATAATGTGAGACAATGATATATGTGATAATGTGAGACAATGATACATATGATAATGTGAGACAATGATATGTGTGATAATGTAAGACAATGATACATGTGATAATGTGAGACAATGATACATGTGATAATGTAAGACAATGATTCATGTGATAATGTGAGACAATGATATATGTGATAATGTGAGAAATTGATATATGTGATAATGTGAGACAATGATATGTGTGATAATGTGAGACAACGATGTGTGTGATAATGTAAGACAATGATGTGTGTGATAATGTGAGACAATGATGTGTGTGATAATGTGAGACAATGATGTGTGTGATAATGTGAGACAATGATGTGTGTGATAATGTGAGACAATGATGTGTGTGATAATGTAAGACAATAATATATATGATATGTGAGACAATGATATATGTGATAATGTGAGACAATGATATATGTGATAATGTGAGACAATGATGTGTGTGATAATGTGAGACAACGATGTGTGTGATAATGTGAGACAATGGTGTGTGTAATAATGTGAGACAATGATGTGTGTGATAATGTGAGACAATGATATGTGAGATAATTTGAGAACTTGATATGTATATTAATGTGAGATAATGATATGTATGATAATGTGAGATAATTATTTATGTAATTATGTGAGATGATCATATTTATGATAATGTGAGACAATGATATGTATAATAATGTGAGATAATGATATGTATGATAATGTGAGATAATTATTTATGTGATAATGTGAGATGATCATATTTGAGATAATGTGAGCTAATGACTTTTTCGCCCTTTGAAATAATGATGCTACTTATGATATTAATGATATGTGATAATGATGTATTATATGTTATGAATGTTGTGACCTAATGACGTGCGTTATGATGTTAATGGTTTGCGACAACAATGGTTTGTATTATTACATAAATAATGTGTAATAATGATGCGAGATAATGACATGGTTTATGATATTGATGATATGAGATAATGATGTGGTTGTGATATTGATGATCTGGGATAATGATGTGGTTTATGATATTGGTGATGTGTGACAATGATGTGTTTTATGATATTAATGAGCTGATATAATGATGTGGTTGATGATATAAATAACTGAGGTAATGATTTGGTTTATGATATTGATCATATGAGATAATGTTATGTTTTATGATATTAATGGTATGAGATAATGATGTGATTTACGATAATGATGTGGTTTATGATATTGATGATATAAGATAATGATGTGGTTTATGATATTGATAATCTGAAAACAATGATGTGGTTTATGATATAAATGATATGAAGTAATAATGTGTTTCATGATATCAATGATATGATGTGGTTTATGATATTAATGGTATGAGTTAGTGTATCGTTTATGATATTAATGATGCGTGATAATGATTTTGTTAATGGTATTAATGAGCTGGTTTATGATATTGATGATATGTTATAAAGTTTTGGTTTATGTTATTAATCATTTGAGATAATGATGTGGTTTATGATATTGATGATCTGAGATAGTGATGTGGTTTACGATATTGATAATGTGTGATAACGATGTGTTTATGATATTAATGAGCTGAGATAATGACGTGGATGATGATATTAATGAACTGAGATAATGATGTGATTTATGATATAAATTATCCGAGATAATGATTTGGTTTATGATATTGATCATTTGAGCTAATGATGTCGTTTATGATATTAGTGATGTGTGATAATGATTTTGTTAATGATAGTAGTGACCTGAGATAATGATGATGTTTATGGCATTAATGATATGAGATAATGATGTGGTTTATGATACTGATCATCTGAGATAATGATGTGGTTTATGATATTGGTGATCTAAGATGATGATGTGGGTTATGATATAACTGATATGAGATACTGATGTGTTTTATGATATTAATGATATGAGATAAGGGCGTGGTTTAAGATAATGATATGGTTTATGATATTGATGATATGAGATAATGATGTGGTTTACGATATTGATGATCTGAGATAATGATGTGGTTTATGATACTAATGAGCTGAGATGATGATGTGATTTATCATAGTAGTGATGTGTAATAATGATGCGTGATAATGATGCGGTTTTATATTAATGTTGTGAAATAATTATTCTGATAATTGTGTTCATGTGAGATGTGATAATTGTGATTATAGAAACTGTTTTTATGATAAAGTTACTTGTGATGCTGTTACTTGTGATAAAAGAATAACTCGTAAATAACACGTTTGCACTTCCAATATTTGTATATACCATTTGGCAATCGGATGTAATAGATGTTTCCAGGTGGCCATCAATGGCTGGATCGAGCAGAGTAATCGCTATGGATGAAGATACGAACTCATGACCACAGGCCGACATGCCGGATTCTAGCGACTACAATAGCGTGAATGAATGTTAACCTATTGTCCTTGACGTGGGGACGTAAACTACTACAAGTATCTCTGAAATCGGAGTGGGTTCGCCTGACGGCGAGGGACATTGTTCATTGGGAAAGCTAATCCAGCGCAAAATTCAATCCATCTCTACTATAAATAGTGTATATGGATTACGCTTGAGTTCAAAGCGAGCGAGCGCAAACAAGGTGATAATAATAGTTGTGATGATAGGAGATAATAGTAGTTGTGATGATAGTATATAAAAATAGTTTTAATGATAGGAGATAATGATAATGATGATAGGAGATAATAATAGTATGGTGATAGGAGATAATAATAGTTGTGATATTAGGAGATAATATTATGTCTGATGATAGGAGGTAACAATATATCTGATGATAGGAGATAATAGTTGTCATGATCCCCCCCCCCCCTTTTTTTTTCCTCTTCCCCCCCCCCCCCCCCCAAATCAATATCCGTTACAGGACATTTCTTGGCAAAATTACGCTCAGTAGTTTGCCATATCTTTCTGAGCGACCGGCTCACATACCCAGTAAGTTACCGACGCGGAGAGAACCGCTACCGATTCTCGCGCAACATCACGTTACTTACGAGAGTATACGAGATTACGGAGACAGTCGTGTAACCTCTTGACCAGGAAGACATGATAGGAGATAATAATATGCCTGATGATAGGAGATCAAAATTAAATTGTAAAAAGACAGATTATGGTCGTCACTAGGAAAAACGAAATACCACAATGTAATATACAAGTAAATGGGAATATTCTTCAACAAGTGAATAGGTACAATTATCTCGGAACAGTAATAACATCTGATGGGAGATGCCTTGAAGAGATTAGAACAAGAATCGCCATGGCAAAAGTAGCCTTTAGCAAGATGAAAAACATACTGACCAATAAAAAAGATGTCAATTGAAACGAGAAAAAGAGTGTTAAGATGCTACATAGAACCTGTACTTTTATATGGATGTGAAGCTTGGACAATGAGCAGTCAGGCTGAAAAACATCTGATGGCTGTAGAAATGTGGTTTCTGAGGAAAATGCAAAGAATACCATGGACAGCCAGAAAGACCAATGAACAAGTTCTTCAAGAAACAAATAAAGATCGTAAACTGATTAGAGACATTAGACGTAGACAGTCACAATTTTTTGGGCATGTTACGAGAAGAAATAATATGGAGAACTTGGTGACAACTGGTAATATCGAGGGGAACAGACCAAGGGGAAGACCTAAAAGCAAGTACCTGTATAGCTTGGCCTTGTGGAATAGTCGAGACAGAAGCACGGAGCTGATCCACGACTCTGGTGATCGAGTGAGATGGCAGAACCTGACCGCCCACGTTTACCGGCATGGCACATGATGGATGGATAGGAGATAATAAAATATCTGATGATAGGAAATAATAATAAGTCTGATGATAGGAGTGATAATAGTTATGATGTTAGGAGATAATAATAGTTGTGGTTAAAGCAGATAATACTAGTGGTGATGAAAAGATATAATAATATACCTGATTATGGGAGATAATAATAGTTATGATAGGAGATGATAATAGTGATGATAGGAGATGATAATAGTTGTGATGATAGGAGATAATAATAGTGGTGGTGATAGGAGATAATAATAGTTATGGTGATAGGAGATACTAATAATTGTGATGAAAGGAGATAATAATAGTGGTGGTGATAGGAGATAATAATAGTTGTGATGATAGGAGATAATAATAGTGGTGACGATAGGAGATAATAATAGTTATGGTGATAGGAGATACTAATAATTGTGATGAAAGGAGATAATAATAGTGGTGGTGATAGAAGATAATAATAGCTGTGTTGATAGGAGATAGTAATAGTGTGGTAATGGGAGATAATAATAGTTGTGATGATAGGAAATACTAATAGTGGTGATGACAGGAGAAAATACTAGCTGTAGTGATAGGAGGTAATAATAATTGTGATGATAGGAGATAATAAAAGTGGCGGTGATAAGGGACAATAATAGTGGTGATGATAGGAAATAATAATATGTCTGACGACAGAATGCAGTAATATAAATGATGATAGGAGATAATAAATAATATGTCTGATGAAAGGAGATAATAATAAGTCTGATGATAGAAGGTAATAATATATATGATAATGGGACACAATAATAGTGATGATAGCAGGTAATAATGTGTCTGATGATAGCAGATAATAATAGTCCTGATGATAGAAGTTAATAATAGTTGTGATGACAGATGATAATAATAGAGCCTGTTCTTTTGTATGGATGTGAAACTTGGACAGTGAGCAGTCAAGCTGAAAAACATCTAATGGCTGCAGAAATGTGGTTTCTGAGGAAAATGCAAAGAATACTTTGGACAGACAGAAAAACCAATGACCAAGTACTACAGGAGACAAATGAAAATCGTGAATTGATTAGAGAAATTAGACGTAGACAGTCAAATTTTTTTGGACATGTTATGAGAAGAAATGGATTGGAGAACTTAGTGACAACTGGCAAGATCGAAGGGAACAGACCAAGGGGAAGACCGAGAAGTAAATACCTGGATGGCTTGGCCACATTGCAATATCGAGACAGGAACATTGAGCTTATCCACGACTCTGGTGATCGAGTGAAATGGCGAGTCATGACCGCTGACGCTTTCCGGCATGGCACACGATGGATGGATAAGAGATAAATACATAAATATGCCTAATGATAGGAGATAATAATATGTCCGTTGATAGGAGATAATAATAGTTGTGATGACAGGAGATAATAATTGTTTTGATGATAGGAGATAATGATTGTTGTGATGATAGGAGATAATAATAGTTGTGGTGATAGGAGATAATAATAGTTGTGGTGATAGGAGGTAATAATAGGTGTTGTTATAGGAGATAATAATAAGGGTGGTGATAGGAGATAATAATAGCTGTGGCGATAGGAGATAATAATAATTGTGGTGATAGGAGATAATAATAGTGGTGATGATAGGAAATAATAATAATTGTGGTGATAGGAGATAATAATAGTGGTGATGATAGGAGAAAATATTAATGGTCATGATAAGAGATAATAATTGTTGTGATAATAATAGTTAATAATATGTCCGATGGAGTGAGATAATAATACGTCTGTTGATAGGAGATAATAATAGCTGTGATGATAGGAGATAATAATAGTTGTGATGATAGGAGAAAATAATAGTTTTGGTGATTGAAGATAATCATAGTTATGATGATAGGAGATAATAATAGTTGTGATGATAGGAGATAATAATTTTTTGTGATGATAGGAGATAATAATATGGGTGATGATAGGAGATAATAATAGTAGTGTTGATAGGACATAATAATAGTTGTGATGATAGGAGATAATAATAGTTGTGATGATAGGACATAATAATAGTTGTGATGATAGGAGATAATAATAGTAGTGATGATAGGAGATAATAATAGTTGTGATGATAGGACATAATAATAGTTGTGATGATAGGACATAATAATAGTTGTGATGATAGGAGATAACAATAGTAGTGATGATAGGAGATAATAATAGTTGTGATGATAGGACATAATAATAGTTGTGATGATAGGAGATAATAATAGTAGTGATGATAGGAGATAACAATAGTTGTGGTGATAGGAGATAATAATAGTTGTGGTGATAGGAGATAATAATAGTTGTTGTTATAGGAGATAATAATAGTTGTGATGATAGGAGATAATGATATGGGTGGTGATAGGAAATAATAATAGTTGTGATGATAGGAGATAATAATATGGGTGATGATAGGAGATAATAATAGTTGTGGTGATAGGAGATAATAATAGTTGTGGTGATAGGAGATAATAATAGTTGTGGTGATAGGAGATAATAATATGTGTGATGATAGGAGATAATAATAGTTGTGGTGATAGGAGATAATAATAGTTGTGATGATAGGATATAATGATTGTTGTGATGATAGGAGATAATAATAGTTGTGGTGATAGGAGATAATAATAGTTGTGGTGATAGGAGATAATAATAGTTGTGGTGATAGGAGGTAATAATAGGTGTTGTTATAGGAGATAATAATAAGGGTGGTGATATGAGATAATAATAGCTGTGGTGATAGGAGATAATAATAATTGTGGTGATAGGAGATAATAATAGTGTGGTGATAGGAGATAATAATATGTGTGATGATAGGAGATAATAATAGTTGTGGTGATAGGAGATAATAATAGTTGTGGTGATAGGAGATAATAATAGTTGTGGTGATAGGAGGTAATAATAGGTGTTGTTATAGGAGATAATAATAAGGGTGGTGATATGAGATAATAATAGCTTTGGTGATAGGAGATAATAATAATTGTGGTGATAGGAGATAATAATATGGGTGGTGATAGGAGATAATAATAGTTGTTGTTATAGGAGATAATAATAGTTGTGATGATAGGAGATAATAATATGGGTGGTGATAGGAAATAATAATAGTTGTGATGATAGGAAATAATAATATGGATGATGATAGGAGATAATAATAGTTGTGGTGATAGGCGATAATAATAGTTGTGGCGATAGGAGATAATAATAGTTGTGGTGATAGGAGATAATAATATGTGTGATGATAGGAGATAATAATAGTTGTGGTGATAGGAGATAATAATAGTTGTGATGATAGGATATAATGATTGTTGTGATGATAGGAGATAATAATAGTTGTGGTGATAGGAGATAATAATAGTTGTGGTGATAGGAGATAATAATAGTTGTGGTGATAGGAGGTAATAATAGGTGTTGTTGTAGGAGATAATAATAAGGGTGGTGATATGAGATAATAATAGCTGTGGTGATAGGAGATAATAATAATTGTGGTGATAAGAGATAATAATAGTGGTGATGATAGGAGAAAATATTAATGGTCATGATAAGAGATAATAATTGTTGTGATATTAATAATTAATAATATGTCCGATGGAGTGAGATAATAATACGTCTGTTGATAGGAGATAATAATAGTTGTGATGATAGGAGATAATAATAGTTGTGATGATAGGAGATAATAATAGTTGTGATGATAGGAGATAATAATAGTTTTGGTGATTGAAGATAATCATAGTGGTGATGATAGGTGATAATAATATTTGTGATGATAGGAGATAATAATAGTTGTGATGATAGGAGGTAATAATAGTGTTATGGTAGGAGATAATAATTGTTGTGATGATAGGAGATAATAATAGTGGTGATGATAGGAGATAATAATTGTTATGATGATAGGAGATAATAATAGTGGTGATGATAGGAGATAATAATTGTGGTGATGATAGGAGATAATAATAGTTTTGATGATAGGAGATAATAATAGTGGTGATGATAGGATTGTGCCAACGGCTTCGGGCGGAAGAGCGCAATTTGGAGGGTACTAGCCTTATCATGGTGCGAGGAAATGCAACTCAAAGACAAAATAAGTCATGGCAGGGCAGACCAGGCCCTAAGCCTTGGTTGGCAGCTGGTCTAGGATCGAAGCTCCGACAGGCGGACAGTTAGAGCATTGCTTTGCTGATCCGGCAGCTTCTGCAGCTTGTCTTGTTCCAGATGTATAGGTGTTAACTTTCCTCTGGAGTGAACTAGGCAGGCCGAGAGAGGGATCATGCTGCATGGGCAACACATGGTTTCTTTATTTTAGCCCAGGCTTTGTGCTATGGAGAGGCAATAACTCCATCCCTGGACACAGATTATGTCACAAGGTGCACATGGTGTACCATCAATCTTTATTGACAACGCCGAACTGGAGATAGTAGACCATTTTACATATCTTGGATCAGAGGTAAATAGCAAATTATCCCTCGATCAGGAAATCAACATCAGGATTGGCAAGGCAGCAACAACAATGAACATGTTAGCAAAAAGAGTCTGGGAGAACAGGAAGCTTACTGCCAAAACAAAAGTCCTCGTCTACCAAGCCTGTGTCCTTAGTACTCTTCTTTATGGCAGTGAAACCTGGACAACTTACTCACGCCAAGAGAAACGTTTAAACAGCTTTCATATGCGGTGTCTGCGAAGAATACTTGGTATTAAGTGGCAAGACAAAATCACAAATACTGAAGTATCGGAAAGATCAGGTTGTGTGACGGTGTATTCCATGCTCAGTCTTCGTAGACTTAGATGGATAGGACACGTTAGGAGGGTAGAATACCAAAGGACATCTTTTTTGGTGAATTACAGACGGGTAGGAGATCTCAGGGTCGGCCTCTACTACGATACAAAGATGTGTGTAAGCGGGACATGATTGATACAGGCATTGATAATGCACAATGGGAGCACGTCGCCGCTGAACGTGTTGCATGGAGGGCAACTATCATAAATGGAATAAAGACAAAGGAGAAAATGATTGCAGATAAAGCACACACAGAGCGTGAGAGACGTAAGATGGTGCAAAATGGTGGAAATGACCATGTTTTCACATGCACCTACTGTGGGCAAACATTTGCAGCAAGAATTGGCCTTACCAGCCACACTCGCCACCGCCATGGATCGTAGTTATTGCCATATGACAGTTATTAAGCCTTTTTGAAGCACAATGTACCAAACTATCGTCTGTCAAGACGGAAAGGTGCCAATGATGACAATGATGATGATAGGAGATAATAATTGTTATGATGATAGGAGATTATAATAGTGGTGATGATAGGAGGTAATAATAGTTATGATGATAGGAGATAATAATAGTGGTGATGATAGGAGATAATAATTGTGGTGATGATAGGAGATAATAATAGTGGTGATGATAGGAGATAATAATAGTGGTGATGATAGGAGATAATAATAGTGGTGATGATAGGAGATAATAATTGTTATGATTATAGGAGATAATAATAGTTGTGATGATAGGAGATAATAATAGTGGTGATGATAGGAGATATTAATAGTTATGATGATAGGAGATAATAATAGTTGTGATGATAGGACATAATAATAGTTGTGATGATAGGAGATAATAATAGTTGTGATGATAGGAGATAATAATAGTTGTGATGATAGGAGATAATAATAGTTGTGATGATAGGAGATAATAATATTTGTGATGATAGGAGACAATAATGGTGGTAATGATAGGAGATAATAATATTTGTGATGATAGTAGATAATAATAGTTGTAATGATAGGAGATAATACTATTTGTGATGATAGGAGATAATAAATGTTGTGATGATAGGGATTATGGTGGTGATATGAGATAATAATTGTGGCGGTGATAGGAGATAATGATATTGGTGGTGATAGGAGATAATATTAGTTGTGATTATAGGAGATGATAATAATTGTGGTGATAGGAGATAATAATATGTCTGATGATACTAGAAAATAATAGTATGATGATAGGATATAATAATATGTCTGATGATAGGAGATAATATTATGTCTATTGATATGGGATAATAATAGTATGAGGATATTAGATAATAACAGTATGGTGATAGGAGATAATAATATGTCTGATGATAGGAGACAATAATAGTAATACTGATAGGATATAATAATAGTTGTGATGATAGGAGATAATAATAGTGGTCATGATAAGAGATAATAATATGTTTGATGATAGGAGATAATAATAATTGTGATGATAGGAGATAATAATAGTTGTGATGAAAGGAGATGACAGCAGTGATGATTTGAGATAATAATAGTGATGATTGGAGATAATAATAATAATGAAGTTAGAAGATAATCATAGTTGTTGTGATATGGGACAATAATAGTTGTGATAATGGGAGATAATTATTGTATAAAATAATAATTGTTGTGATGATAGGATATATTGTATATATCTGAAACGCATTGTCCATGTGGATCTAGATCCATATCCGACAGACTTATCGACACTGGGTGCGTGATATAATCGACACTAGGTGCATGACATGTTATAATAAGATTCAATAATTCTTGCAATGTGTGTGACAAAGATTAAGAGCAGAATTGGTAAAGCAAACGCTGCATTTAATAAAAGTTAAACTATGTAATGCAATAAATCACTTTCATTGAATGTCAAAAAGAGAGTGCTGAAATGTTATATAGAATTTGTATTACAGTACAGCAGTGAATCATGGACTTGAACAATGAAATGAGGAAGGTCAAGGAAACAGCAGTGATACTGATTCTGAGATTGGTGCTGTGGGTTCTTTGAACTGCCAGAGAAACTAACAACGATTATCGGGTAAATGCTAACGAAAGTAGAATATTATATACAATTTTAAGAAAGAGACAACAAACTTTCTTTGACAATTTAAGGACAAAAAGGCAACATTAGACTGTAGAGTAACTAACACAGAATGCTTGGAAGAAGCTAATGGAAGTACAAATATATAACTATACAAAAAAGACAACATATAAAAACGTCCCTTGATCATATGATAATAAGAAAGACATTGGAAAACATCGAAATGGCTGAAAAGATCAGTGGGGGAAAAAGAAAAAGCTGACAAAGAGTAATTATGCTGGATAGACTGAGATGTTGGCATGTAGGAATATCACCAGCAGAGTTGATCCAGAACACCAGAGGCCAAGATCTGTGGAAAGACATGAACGCCTACGCCAGCTGGCAGGACACATGATAATGATTATGATGATGGATAATCCACTGACCTGGTATAAAATCCATTCGCTGATGTAGGGCACTCCCGAGTATCTATCCCTGGAGCGGAACATTCACCTGGCTTGTGTGGGCCCACTCTTCGCCATCGGAGCTATCACTTCCAAGTTGTGTGTCCTAGATGTGTCCTCTCTGGAACTCACATTTTCTCTCGACAGTTGGCACTCATGGCACTGTCTCTTTCACGATCAGTTCGCCAATAGAATTCACATGTACTAACAGGTATCAAAATGACACTATTTTATCACTGTTTCTGGAGAATTCACTCGGTCATCTAGGTGTCAAAATGTAATTGTCTAAAAATGACACTTTTTATGAGAGGCGAGCTTGAAGTCACAAACATGTGATTGTTTGAAAATGACACTTTGATTCAACAGGCCCTAAAATGTGAAAGTCGGTCACATGAAAGTATCAATCCGTGTGATTCACCTTGGAGACCGAAGTGAGCAAGGTAAACGTGTGAATCACAGTACAACATTTCACCAATAAATATTTCAACTTTAAATCTCAAATACTGCGGCATTCACACATCCAGACTGCAGTCCTTCAGTCTTCAAACAACCAGACACGAGTACTTCAGCTTTCAAACATCCAGACACGAGTACTTCAACTTTGAAACATCCAGACCCTAGTACTTCAACTTTGAAACATCCAGACTGTAGTACTTCAACTTTCAAACATCCAGACACAAGTACTTCAACTTTCAAACAACCAGACACGAGTACTTCAACTTTCAAACACCCAGACTCGAGTACTTCAACTTTCAAACACCCAGACTCGAGTACTTCAACTTTCAAACACCCAGACTGTAGTACTTCAACTTTCAAACATCCAGACACGAGTACTTCAACTTTCAAATATCCAGACTCGAGCACTTCAACTTTGAAATACCCAGACTGTAGTACTTCAACTTTCAAACATCCAGACTGTAGTACTTCAACTTTCAAATATCCAGACTCTATTACGCACATCGTTGATCAAACGCAGCGACATATCATTACAGGCTAACTGTACGATTGCTGTCCCATTGTACCGTTGTAAACTGTCTATACGGCTGTAAACTGACTGACTGTACGACTGTAAACTGACTGACTGTACGACTGTAAACTGACTGACTGTACGGCTGTAAACTGACTGACTGTACGACTGTAAACTGACTGACTGTACGGCTGTAAACTGACTGACTGTACGACTGTAAACTGACTGACTGTACGGCTGTAAACTGACTATACGACTGTAAACTGACTGACTGTACGGCTGTTGACTGATTTATTACACCTATTGACTGAATAACAATATTTCTCACCTGTTACCAGTCATTTAGTGAGTACCACATAAAAAATAACGGCGAAGCAGAAATGTACTGCTTACTAACGAAACTTATCTATGTTTCGTACAATATGGGCTGAATTATACGTATTATAAACAACACTTCTTCTTCTTCTTCTTCTTCTTCTTCTTCTTCTTCTTCTTCTTCTTCTTCTTCTTCTTCTTCTTCTTCTTCATCATCATCATCATCATCTTCTTCTTCTTCTTCTTCTTCTTCTTCTTCTTCTTCTTCTTCTTCTTCTTCTTCTTCTTCTTCTTCTTCTTCTTCTTCTTCTCCTTCTGTTGCCATTCAGCCTTTGCCGTGAACCATTGCAGAGAGGTCGCAGATACAATGTTCTGTATTACTTTTGCCTTGTTGCTTGTACTAACGTCATATTTGCTGTCTTTGATGCCTCTGTTATTTCATCTAGCCAACTCTTCCTGGGCCGTCTTATCGCTTTGTATCCCGATGTTCTCACGTAGAATGCTCGTGTTCCATTCTAACTAAATGTCCGACTCATTTAATTCTTCAGCGTTCTATAAAGTCAGTAATTGGTATTATCCGCACACATGTCCGTAGTTTGTCATCAGTCTCCCTACCTCTTCTTGTTTGTCCAGCTGTGTTTCTCGTGCATCTCATCTCACGTGATGTGATTTACGGTTTCTATCACTGTCCATGTGTGGCATTGGTAACACAGTGTTGTGACTTCTATCATTTTTTGAATTACACACTACCCGCTTCACACGAGACTGTGCTTGCTACACACGATTCTACACTTGTATTCAACTATTGTGCATTTTTACAATGACCCTAGAAAAAAATCTGCTTATGAATAAAGGAGGAAAGTAAAAGAAAGGAGCTAGTCACGGGAGCTGGAACTTCAATAACCTCCCCCCACGACGCTTAACGGTTTGAGTGGGAGACAACAACAACAACAACACCAACAACAACCACACCAACAACAATGGACAGGTGACCAGAATCTAGGCAACCGCCACCAGCCGATGATCGTGGAGACATTTAACTTATGCGTGACAGTAACTTGCCAAGTGGATCTATTGTCCGGATCATGAGAGCGTGGCAAGCAATGAGTCCCCGGACCAGCTGGCTTGATTACGACCAGTGGTTGGGACAATCACAACGAAGGGTATTCTGAAGATTATCCACGGCCAACTGCTGAGTCAAGCAAAGATGGTCACCCAGCAGAGACCATGGACGACCCCAAACACGATTTCATCTTCGTGTGTCATTTATCCGCCACTGAAGCGTTAGATCTCAGCTCACGCCAATCCTCTTGTCTTCTGCCATTTGCTGCGGCTCCTCCATGTCTTACCCGTGTTAAACATCTAAGTCTCCAATTCTATTTCTTCTTGGATTTTAAGTCTCCCCCTGACGCTTTTGCGACCTTCGGTCTGTTTTTGAGACCTCCCGTCTGATGTTTTTGCGACCTTCCATCTGATGTTTTTGCGATCTTAGACCTGATGTTTTTGCGACCTTAGACCTGATGTTTTTGCGACCTTAGACCTGATGTTTTTGCGACCTTACAATCCGCGTCATATACTCCTTTCATCTTGGTACCTGAGTTGTTTTTCTTTAGATTGTTGATTCTTGTCCGTGGTTACCTGGGTGTTGTAGCTACGGGATAGGGAAGACAGTCCTAGGTCAAGTTCCCTAAGTCGGTTCTTACAGTGTTCCTATTCCTTACTTCGCAATGAAGGTAGCAGGCGCGCAACTAACCCACTTGTGAACGGGGAGCCCACTCCCGCATAGAGAACCCACTTCCACACGGGGAGGTAGCAAATGTATAAGGGTGAAGTAGACCAGGCGTCTGGGGCAGGTCAAGCAAACCCGCAGGGAATGGACTTGATCCGAGACAATAAGGCTCATGAATCCTGGAGCAAACTGGGGGAGAGGGGAAGCGGGGGGGGGGGGGGCAGTAGTCACAGGCCCTGTGAGTTCAGTTACTCCAACACATGACGTCTAACGGCAAAAAGTTGAAGACAACAACAACAACAACAATGAAGCAACATTTTCTTTTAGAGGATCCAGTAACACACGGGGGAGAGAGTAGACAACGACCAACTCATTCAAGAGGTGACGGTATAGTACCAAATAATAAATATGTCCAAGGTAGAAGATCACAGACAACATCCACGACCAGCTAATTCAAGAGAAGACAGTAATGAACCAAATGTGTACAATGGGGAAGATGACAGACGACATCCACAACAACAAAGCCAGCAGGATGCGGTAATGAACCAAACGCACACATCTCAGAACCCTGGGGAAGTTCGCGGGAATTGAAAGTGTGCCAGTGACGTCACGGTATGGGGCACGTGTACACGCCGTGATGCTATTGGGCATATGGTGCTAGACGCATATATCAGTGACCAACCTGCACTAGAGGGCTGATGTGATCGGTGACACACCTGCCACTTTCACTTCCCAAAACATTTTCAGAAACCTGCTTTATGCTGGGTAGAGCTGGGAGCTCAGGCCCATGTTAAAAACTCGCTTCGATTAGAATTCGAGGGGCGTCTGGCCGAGTAGTTAGAACACATGGCTTCCATTCGGGAGACCTGAGTTCGAACCCTCGGTAAGATGATGTCTTTTTTTTTCTTTTCAGTCTTGGACACAAAAAGAACGACTGGCACAGTTCGCGGCGACTGCAATAGGCAGGCGGCCTTAATTCCTCAGGCTCAAGACTGCCTCTGTCCTACACGGCAAGGAACAATAGGCAGCAATGACATCAAGAAAATTATGCCGTTAGGAAAACATTTAGTCGCAATGCGTCCGCGGTTCCAAATATAATCATGTGATAATTGTTTGGGGTTACAACTGAGACTGGTCGTGTATGCGAGACTGGTCGTATATGTGAGACTAGTAGTATATGCGAGACTGGTCGAATATGCGAGACAGGTCGTATATGCGAGACTGTTCCTATATGTGAGCGGCCGAATACCAACAGTTGGACTTCCGAGACGAAATCTACCAACCAAGACCTGGAGTCTCACTATTTCCAAACAACTGGTAATTTATAGTCATATGACAGCATTAATAGTCACGGGAGAGTAAATATTAATAGTAATTGGAGATGACAAAGTTTACACTCATTTGAGAATAAATATTTATAGTATTTGGAAATGCTAGTGTTTTTTTTTTGTGTGTTGTCATTTGAGATTAAATAGTTATAGTAATTTCAAAGAAATTATTTATAATTATTTGAGAGTAAATACTTATAATTATTTGAGAGTAAATATTTATAATCATTTCATAATAAATATTCATAATAATTTGATAGTAACTATCTATTGTAATTGGCATTAAATATTTCTAGACATTTGAGAATATTACTTATAGTTATTTAAGAGTAAATATTTATAGCAATTGCAGAGTAAAATTTATAGCAATTGGAGAATACATATTTATAGCAATTGGAGAGTATATATTTATATTTATATGATAATAAATAATTATAGTAATTAGACAGTAAATGATTATAGTAATTGGAAAGTAAAAGTTTATAATATTTGAAGTGTAAATATTTCTATTAACTGGAGACTTCTAGAATTGGAGAAAATTATTTCTAGTAACTGGAGACTTCTACAACAGGAGGTCAAATATTTCTAGTAACTGGAGACTTCTACAACAGGAGGTCAAATATTTCTAGTAACTGGAGACTTCTAGAACTGGGGGAAAATATTTCTAGTAACTGGAGACTTCTAGAACGGGGACAAATACTTCTAGTAACTGGAGACTTCTAGAACTGGGGGGGGGGGGAAATATTTCTAGTAACTGGAGACTTCTAGAACGGGGACAAATATTTCTAGTAACTGGAGACTTCTACAACAGGAGGTCAAATATTTCTAGTAACTGGAGACTTCTAGAACTGGGGGAAAAATATTCTAGTAACTGGAGACTTCTAGAACGGGGACAAATACTTCTAGTAACTGGAGACTTCTAGAACTGGGGGGGGGGGGGGGGAATATTTCTAGTAACTGGAGACTTCTAGAACTGGGGAAAAATATTTCTAGTAACTGGAGACTTCTAGAACAGGAGGTAAAATATTTCTAGTAACTGGAGACTTCTAGAACTGGGGAAAATATTTCTAGTAACTGGAGACTTCTACGAACGGGAGGTCAAATATTTCTAGTAACTGGCGACTTCTAGAACTGGGGGAAAATATTTCTAGTAACTGGAGACTTCTAGAACTGGGGGAAAATATTTCTAGTAAATGGAGACTTCTACAACAGGTGGTCAAATATTTCTAGTAACTGGAGACTTCTAGAACTGGGGGAAAATATTTCTAGTAACTGGAGACTTCTAGAACTGGGGGAAAAATATTTCTAGTAACTGGAGACTTCTAGAACTGGGGGGAAAATACTTCTAGTAACTGGAGACTTCTAGAACGGGGGAAAAATATTTCTAGTAACTGGAGACTTCTAGAACCGGGGAAAATATTTCTAGTAAATGGAGACTTCTACAACAGGAGGTCAAATATTTCTAGTAACTGGAGACTTCTAGAACTGGGGGAAAATAATTCTAGTAAATGGAGACTTCTAGAACTGGGGGGAAAATATTTCTAGTAACTGGAGACTTCTAGAACTGGAGAAAAATATTTCTAGTAACTGGAGACTTCTAGAACTGGGGGAAAATATTTCTAGTAACTGGAGACTTCTAGAACTGGAGAAAAATATTTCTAGTAACTGGAGACTTCTAGAACTGGGGGAAAATATTTCTAGTAACTGGAGACTTCTACAACAGGAGGTCAAATATTTCTAGTAACTGGAGACTTCTAGAACTGGGGAAAAATATTTCTAGTAACTGGAGACTTCTACAACAGGAGGTCAAATATTTCTAGTAACTGGAGACTTCTACAACAGGAGGTCAAATATTTATAGTAACTGGAGACTTCTAGAACTGGGGGAAAAATATTTCTAGTAAATGGAGACTTCTAGAACTGGAAGCTAAATATTTCTAGTAACTGGATACATCTAGAACTGGAGGCTAAATATCTCTAGTAACTGAAGACTTCTAGAACTGGAGAAAAATATTTCTAGTAACTGGAGACTTCTAGAACTGGGGGAAAATATTTCTAGTAACTGGAGACTTCTACAACAGGAGGTCAAATATTTCTAGTAACTGGAGACTTCTAGAACTGGGGGAAAATATTTATAGTAACTGGAGACTTCTACAACAGGAGGTCAAATATTTCTAGTAACTGGAGACTTCTACAACAGGAGGTCAAATATTTCTAGTAACTGGAGACTTCTAGAACTGGGGGAAAAATATTTCTAGTAAATGGAGACTTCTAGAACTGGAAGCTAAATATTTCTAGTAACTGGATACATCTAGAACTGGAGGCTAAATATCTCTAGTAACTGAAGACTTTTAAAACTGGAGAAAAATATTTCTAGTAACTGGAGACTTCTAGAACTGGGGGAAAATATTTCTAGTAACTGGAGACTTCTACAACATGAGGTCAAATATTTCTAGTAACTGGAGACTTCTAGAACTGGGGGGAAATATTTATAGTAACTGGAGACTTCTACAACAGGAGGTCAAATATTTCTAGTAACTGGAGACTTCTAGAACTGGGGGAAAATATTTATAGTAACTGGAGACTTCTACAACAGGAGGTCAAATATTTCTAGTAACTGGAGACTTCTACAACAGGAGGTCAAATATTTCTAGTAACTGGAGACTTCTAGAACTGGGGGAAAAATATTTCTAGTAAATGGAGACTTCTAGAACTGGAGGCTAAATATTTCTAGTAACTGGATACATCTAGAACTGGAGGCTAAATATCTCTAGTAACTGGAGACTTTTAAAACTGGAGGAAAATATTTCTAGTAACTGGAGACTTCTAGAACTGGAGGTTAAATGTTTCTAAATACCGGTGACTACCAAAGCTGGAGATGTTAGATTTCTAGGAACTAGAGACGCCCAGAACATAAGATTAAACATTTCTAACTGCAGAAGACTTCAAGAACAGAAGATTAATCATTTCTAATTACCGAAAACTTCAAGAACGAGGGATTAAACATTTCTACCTGTCGAAGACTTCAAGACCTGGATATTATATATTTCTTGAAACTGAAGACTTCAAGAAGTGGATATTATATATTTATAGGAACTGAAGTCTTCAAGAACTTGATACTAAACATTTATAGGAAATGAAGACTTCAAGAAGGATTATATTTATAGAAACTGAAGACTTCAAGACCTGGATATTATATATTTCTTGAAACTGAAGACTTCAAGAAGTGGATATTATATATTTGTAGGAACTGAAGTCTTCAAGAACTGGATACTAAACATTTATAGGAAATGAAGACTTCAAGAAGGATATTATATATTTATAGAAACTGAAGACTTCAAGAAGTGGATATTATATATTTTGAAATTGAAGACTTCAAGAACTGGTTATTATATATTTCCAGAAACTGAAGACTTCAAGAAGGGGATATTATATATTTCTATTCTTAAACATCCTTTGTGCTGATGCCGAGGTAAGCGGTTCAACCCCTACACCGGACAGATGGACTAAAATACTGTACTGACCTGTCGTCCTTGACTTGAGGACGTAAATTACAAGTACCTCTGAAGTCGGAGAGTTCGCCTGATGGCGAGGGACACTGTTAGTAGGGAAACCTAATCCTAATCAGCCTCGCTGTCTGTCTGTCTGTCTGTCTGTCTGTCTGTCTGTCTGTCTGTCTGTCTGTCTGTATATATATATATATATATATATATATATATATATATATATATATATATATATATATATATATATATATATATATATATATATATATAATATATGTCTAGAAATTTAATACTCCTAGAAGTGGATATTATATATTTCTTGAAACCGAAGTCTTCAATAACTGCATATGATATATTTCTAGAAACTGAATACTTCAAGAACTGGATATGATATTTTTCTAGAAACTGAATACTTCAAGAACTGGATATGATATATTTCTAGAAACTGAATACTTCAAGAACTGGATATGATATATTTCTAGAAACTGAAGACTTCAAGAACTGGACATTATACATTTCCAGGAACTGAAGACATCATAAAGTGGAGATAAAATATTTCCAATTACCGAAGACTTCCAGCAATGGAGATTAAATAAACTGTGATTATCCAGGCTTCTATAACTGGAGGTTAATTATTTCTAGTACTCTAAGGTCGCAATTAATTGAAGATAGAGTGTTTATTAGAAATTAAACAATTAATATTTCTAGTGGCTGGAGAATAAAGATTTCTACTATTTGCAGATTTCCAACAAATGGAGAATAAACATGTTTGGTATTTACAGACAATATTTCTAGTAATTGCAGACAATAGTTCTAGTAAGTGCAGACTTCAAGCGCATTGAGATTTATATTAACTAGTTATTACATACTTCTACAAATTGTTGACTGAATATTTTCAGTAAATTGAGAACATATAGATCTTGTAATAGGAGATTACATATTTCTAGTAGCTTGAAATTCAATATTTTTGATAATTGGAAGGAGATTTTTAGTAACGGAAGATTTAATATTTCTAGCGGTGGAGATTAAATATTTCTAGTAATTGGAGGGAGATTTCTAGTAACGGGAGATTAAATATTTCTAGTAACTATAAATTAAATTTTTCTATTAACTGATTATTAACTATATCTAAATTCTAGTAAATGGAGATTAAATATTTTTCGTAATGTAAATGAACTATCTCCAATATTTGATATTAAATATTTCTAGTGACTGGAGGAGAAAATAAAGCCATGAGTAGGACAGGGATGCGTTTTGTCACCGGATCTCTTCTCCCTCTATAGTCAAGTAATAATGAGAGAGATCTCTTCTCCCTCTATTGTGTTTTTTTTTGCATATCCTTTTTTTTTAAAAAACAGGACATCGTTGTCAACACCAAAATTTTACTGCTGTTGTTGATGTCTTGGCAAGTTTACGTACGGGTAGTTTTTCATTGCTTTCTGAACGACCGGCTTCCATACCAACTCGTTAAAATCCAGCGCAACGCGGTCTGCTGCCAAATCGGTCGCAGCTGTGATTCAAACGCGGGTAAGCGGGCTTACGAATCGGCGTTCGTAACTCGTTCGCCGCGGAAACCGGCTTCTCCCTCTATAGCCAAGTAATAATAAGAGGATCAAATACAAGCGAGGAAAATAATCATAGGTTATAATATAAACTATTTACGCTACGCAAATGTTACAGTACTGATGGCGTACAATGCAAACAAAATCTATAACATTTGTTCGACATTGTAGTAACAGAAAGTGCAAAGAAAGGGACCCTTGAATATCAAGAAAACAGTAACAATGGTTTTGTCAAAGAAAAAGGTAACACCAAACTGAAATAACAGAATGGAAAATGTTTAACCAAGTGCATAATTTTAAATACCTAGAGGCAAGTATAACAGCAGATGGATGCTGCATAACAGAGATTAAGAACAGAATAGGGCAAGCAAAAGCTGCATTTCAGAAAATGAAAGGTATCTTATGCAATAAGAAAGAGAATGCTGAAATGCTATATAGAACTTGTTTTGCTGTATGGCAGTTAATCGTAGAATGTAAATGAACAAATTAGGAAGAACTTGGAAGCAACTGAGATGTGGTTCCTGAGACAAAAGTTGCGAATTCCCTGGACTAAATTCCAGAGTAAATAACAATGATTGCCCGAAAGAGGCTGATAAAACTATCCAATCATACTTGTTCGACGAAAAACATCGCAAAAATATAGAACACCGTCTCATCTTCGTAATGGTTGCCCATCACCACATGGCCACAATACCCTGCACAGTTTCATTTAATTGGTGACAATTTCTCCCTCTTTTGCTTCCCTACCCTCCCAGTTGTCACTCCCTCCCTGTCTTTATCTATAGTTATCTTCTCTACTATAGTTATCTTCTACCCTGTCTCTCTCGGGGAGATTCCTAGTGACCGTACTAGTATGAAGTTAACTGTAATATCTCGGGGTGCCACTCTTGGCACAGCTTTCGTTCGTAATATAGTGTGCATTTATAAGGATATCACTATTCCCCCACTGTCTATAAAATCTCCCAACAGGTGAGGAACCATATTGGAGATCTGTCCTTTATCTCTTACAATGAACAGCAACGAGAGAAGCTGTGGTTGACACACCCACTAGAATATCCATCATCCGGGATCTCTCTGGTATATGCCGGAGAGGCACTGGAGAGCATCGTGACAACTGGAAATATCAAGGGGAGGAAAGGCAGAGGCAGACGAAGAGAAATGATGTTGGATGGACTGAGACCATGGCATGGTGGAATGCCATCAACAAAGTTGATCCAGAACACCAAAGACAGATCTGTGGAGTGACATGAACGCCTACGCCAGTTGCCAGGACACTTGATGATGCTGAACTGGAGGGAGAATTATAGTAATTAGAGATCAAATATTTGTAATAACTGGAGATTAAATATTTATAGTCACTGGAGATTATCTATTTTCAGTAATTAGAGATTAAATATTTGTTGTAGCTAGAGATTAAATATTTATAGTAACTAGAGATTAAATGTTTCTAGTAATTGGGGATTAAACATTTATATTGATCTGGGGTAGGATCCCGTCCTGCTATTAGGCGCGTCCACTATGTGGCGGATGGTGGAGTGGTCTCTGGATATTTTGTCTAGGGACTATCTGTGAATATGTTGAATAAGCAGTCATGGACCAACACAGGCGGTGGTCACAGAGAGGAGACGAGTTAGATGGTGGGGAAGGTATCTCTATAAAATACCTCAACACAGACGGTGGTCACAGAGAGGAGACGAGTTAGATGGTGGGGCAGGTATCTCTATAAAATACCTCAACACAGACGGTGGTCACAGAGAGGAGACGAGTTAGATGGTGGGGCAGGTATCTCTATAAAATACCTCAACACAGACGGTGGTCACAGAGAGGAGACGAGTTAGATGGTGGGGCAGGTATCTCTATAAAATACCTCAACACAGACGGTGGTCACAGAGAGGAGACGAGTTAGATGGTGGGGCAGGTATCTCTATAAAATACCTCAACACAGACGGTGGTCACAGAGAGGAGACGAGTTAGATGGTGGGGCAGCTATCTCTATAAAATACCTCAACACAGACGGTGGTCACAGAGAGGAGACGAGTTAGATGGTGGGGCAGGTATCTCTATAAAATACCTCAACACAGACGGTGGTCACAGAGAGGCGGCGAGTTAGATGGTGGGGCAGCTGTCTCTATAAAATACCTCAACACAGACGATGGTCACAGAGAGGAGACGAGTTAGATGGTGGGGCAGCTGTCTCTATAAAATACCTCAACACAGGCGGTGGTCACAGAGAGGAGGCGAGTTAGATGGTGGGGCAGCTGTCTCTATAAAATAACTCAACACAGGCGGTGGTCACAGAGAGGAGGCGAGTTAGTTGATGGGGCAGCTGTCTCTATAAAATACCTCAACACAGGCGGTGGTCACAGAGAGGAGACGAGTTAGATGATGGGGCTGCTGTCTCTATAAAATACCTCAACACAGGCGGTGGTCACAGAGAGGAGGCGAGTTAGTTGATGGGGCAGCTGTCTCTATAAAATACCTCAACACAGGCGGTGGTCACAGAGAGGAGGCGAGTTAGTTGGTGGGGCAGCTGTCTCTATAAAATACCTCAAAACTCTATGACGAGGCCATTAGCGGGTAAAAGGCGCATACACAACCTCTCTTCCCCCCCCCCCCCCCTGATGTCTTGCAGGGTCTGTCTCTTTAGATAAAGGCTAGTGGAGTAAACCATATACAAACCGGCGGGAGGCAAGGGGAAACCACCGCTGTATGTTCCCAAGAAAACCATGCATGTAAACACCATCGATACATGTTGTTACGACTGGAAAGATGTGAAGAAATAGAGGAAATAGAGGCAGACAAAGTGAGCAGATTTTTGACAGTCTTGTGTCATGGCATGGAAGAGAGTCAACACACGAACTAATCTATGCCGTCGGAGATCGCAATTTGTGGAGAGGCATGATTCTCAACGCCAGCCGGCAAGGCACTGGATGAAGATGATGCTGACTGACAGGCAAATATGAATACCAGTAACTGGCAAAGAAGTATTTTCGGATAGCTCTTTATCTATCCACTGATATATTGTTTCTATCCACTGATATCTTTTATCTATCCACTGATATCTTTTATCTGCCCATTGATATATTTTATCTGTCCACTGACATATTTTATCTATCCACTGATGTATTTTATTTATCCACTGATATATTTATCTATCCAGTGATATATTTGATCAATCCACTGATATATTTTATCTATCCAATGATATATTCTATCTAACCACTAATATATTTTGTCTATCCATTGATACATTTTATCTGTCCACTGATATATTTGATCTATCCACTGATATATTGTATCTATCCACTGATATATTGTATCTATCCATTGATATATTTTATCTATCCATTGATACATTTTATATGTCCACTAATATATTTTATCTATCCGTTGATGTATTTTATCCATCCACTGACATATTGTCTCTATCCACTGATATAATGTATCTGTCCACTGATATATTTTATCTGTCCACTGATATATTTTATCTATCCACTGATATATTTTACCTATCCACTGATATATTTTTATCTATCCACTGATATATTTTACCCATCCATTGCTATATTGTAGCTATCAACTGATATATTTTATCTATCCACTGATATATTTTATGTATCCACTTGTATATTTTATGTATCCATTGCTATATTGTATCTATCCACTGATATATTTTATCTATCCACTGATATATTTTATCTAGCCACTGGCATATTTTATCTATCCACTGTTGCTTATACAAATAGACAGACAAGGGCAGTCACACAGTAAGACAAAAACAATCAGACAACAGGAATACATCAAGCAGACACATATCAAGACATATTGGAAGACAGACATACGGCAAGACAAACATACAGACACACAGCAAGACAAAATAGACATACACACAACGAGACACATGAGCGGGCACGGCAAGACAATTGGACAGACACACAATAAGACATCGGTAGAAACAACACCAAGACATATACTGACACAAAACAAGACGTGGGTAGAGAAACAACAGACACAGCAAGACCCATGGGAAGACAGAAATCAAGACCCATGGGAAGACAGACAACTAGATACATGGGAAGACAGACAACGAGATACATTGAAGGAAAGATAACGAGACCTAGGGAAGACATACAACAAGACCTATGGGAAGACATACAAGACACATGGAAGACAGACAACGAGACCCATGAGAAGACAGACAAGACCCATGGAAAGACAGACAACAAGACACATGTGAAGACAGACAACAAGACCCATAGGAAGACAGACAACGAGACACATGGGAAGAGCGACAAAGACACCTATGGGAGTACAGGCGAGACCCATGGGAAGACAGACAACAAGACACTTGGGAAGACAGAATTCGAGACCCATGGGAAGACATAAAACGAGACACATGGGAAGACAGACAACGAGAGCCATGGGAAGACAGACATCGATACCCATGGGAAGACAGACATCGAAACCTTTGGGCAGACAGACCACAAGACCCATGGGAAGACAGACAACGAGGCACACCCGCACCCCACAACAAGGTAATGCACCTGACATACTTCACAATGTGTAGACATTTTGTGTCCAAAGGAAAAAAAACAAAAGCAAGTACGGTGGGACTTAGCAAATAATTATATAATGCAGCAAACACACACGGCAGATTTCCTGTATTATCATAGTTCTGCCACCGAAATCTTGTGCGACGGATTGCGGAGAATATCGCACAATTAGTTTAATGAGTCGTGTGACTAAAATACTGATGAGAATATAATGAGGGGAATAAGAAGCGGGATAAAACCAGAAACTGGCGATGAGCCGTGTGGATTTGTGGAGGGCAAAGACACCAACAACGTCATAAACATCCTGAGAGCATTAACAGAATGAACAGTTGAAATGAGTATATTTGCGCTGTAGTGAAAACAAATAATACATTTGGTATACCGAAACACGAGGAAATGATTGCAATGTTGCAAATGTTCAACATTAATGTCAAAGATCTGAGAACAATGAAGAGCATGCATTGGCAGAAAAGACCAGCCGTAAGAACTGACAACCAAATGAGAACTTTTCAACAAATGATACCAGGTGTTAAGGCAGGGTTGTGTACTACCACCCGATCTGTTCAATTTGTACAGCGACATAGCAATCACATCCATTCAAGACACGCCAGGAATATCAGCTGGTGGGCATAATGTAAACAACTTGCGTTATGGTGATGATTTGGTTTTTGATCGGTGAAAATTAAACAGAGTTACAAGAAAGGACGGAAACAATTGTAACAGAAAGTCTAAACAACTGATTTAGTCTAAATAGCAGTCGTGGTTATTACAAAGAAACATTGTATACCCAAATGCAACATGAAAATGAGGAGATGGAGTTTTATATAAGAATGATAACTACAGAATGGATGGATAGATAGAAAGAACAATGAATATATCTTGAAAGAAGTTAACTCACACACAGAACTGGTTGCTGGCATCAGAAGAGACGGTCTACATTCTTTGGGCATGTCATGAGATGGGGAACGCTGGAGTATGTTGTCACAACGGGAAAGTTGGAGGGGAAGAGAAGCAGGGGGAAACCAGGATAGAAGATGCTGGACAGTTTGATATCATGGCATGGAAATGATTAGCAGCACAAGAAACAGACGTCTGTGGTCAGGCGTAATCACCAACACCACACGGCATGGACTATAAGAAGATTGACAGTACATGAGACAGAAGGTTGTGGACAGACATGATCACCAACACCACACGGCATGGACTATAAGAAGATTGACAGTACATGAGACAGAAGGCTGTGGACAGACATGATCACCAACACCACACGGCATGGACTATAAGAAGATTGACAGTACATGAGACAGAAGGTTGTGGACAGACATGATCACCGACGGCACACGGCATGGACTATAAGAAGATTGGCAGTGTAGGAGAAAGAAGGCTGTGGACAGGCATGATCACCGACGGCACACGGTATGGTCTACAGAACAACAAGGAGAGTTCAGACAACCATGTCGTCATGGCAACAAACAAATCAAGTTAGGGACCCTTTGAAAAGCTGTGAAACGTGTCGGGTAAATGGTGCCAGCTCCAGGCGTGGACAGCTCAGTCGGCACTTGACGGGGCGATGTAGTCTGCAACACACCGACCGCTGTTGTTTCCTATAGCACATTCTAATAGCCACGTTAGGTTGGGCGGTCTGGGAGTCGAGGACAGATGTATAAAAATGTCCGCCTTGATGGGGATTCGAACTTATCACCTCAGGGCCAACAGCAAGCGTGCTAGCCATTTCAGAACCATGCTCTCTGCAAATGTACAGTAAACAAAGTTGATGGACTCATAAACAGCGCAATGGTGGAATACTCAAAGATGTTGTATAGGGTCGCCAAGCAATCACTGAACAACGGTAGAACCGATCAAATACGAAAGGTAAACGAATATAATGCAGCCAATAATACAGAAAAGATGTTCTAAACCTGACTAAACATTATACTAAACCAGGTTAAATAGTATACTAAACCAAGTTAAACAGTATATTAAACCAGGTTAAACAGTATAGTAAACTAGGTTAAACAGTATACCAGGTTAAACAGTATAGTAAACCAGGTTAAATAGTATCAAAAACTATGGCACACCACGAACAAACAAGTTACAGTAACATGTTTGAAAACGTTGATCTCTCCTGTGGCAACATGTCGATGTGGAAACGTTGATCTCTCCTGTGGCAACAAGTCGATGTGGAAACGTTGATCTCTCCTGTGGCAACAAGTCGATGTGGAAACGTTGATCTCTCCTGTGGCAACATGTCGATGTGAAAACGTTGATCTCTCCTGTGGCGACATGTCGATGTGAAAAAGTTGATCTTTCCTGTGGCGACATGTCGATGTGAAAACGTTGATCTCTCCTGTGGCAACATGTCGATGTGAAAACGTTGATCTCTCCTGTGGCAACATGTCGATGTGAAAACGTTGATCTCTCCTGTGGCAACATGTCGATTTGGAAACGTTGATCTCTCCTGTGGCAACATGTCGATGTGGAAACGTTGATCTCTCCTGTGGCAACATGTCGATGTGAAAACGTTGATCTCTCCTGTGGCAACATGTCGATTTGGAAACGTTGATCTCTCCTGTGGCAACATGTCGATGTGGAAACGTTGATCTCTCCTGTGGCAACATGTCGATGTGAAAACGTTGATCTCTCCCGTGGCAACATGTCGATTTGGAAACGTTGATCTCTCCTGTGGCAACATGTCGATGTGGAAACGTTGATTTCTCCTGTGGCAACATGTCGATGTGAAAAAGTTGATCTCTCCTGTGGCAACATGTCGATTTGGAAACGTTGATCTCTCCTGTGGCAACATGTCGATGTGGAAACGTTGATCTCTCCTGTGGCAACATGTCGATGTGAAAACGTTGATCTCTCCTGTGGCAACATGTCGATTTGGAAACGTTGATCTCTCCTGTGGCAACATGTCGATGTGGAAACGTTGATCTCTCCTGTGGCAACATGTCGATATGGAAACGTTGATCTCTCCTGTGGCAACATGTCGATGTGGAAACGTTGATCTCTCCTGTGGCGACATGTCGATGTGGAAACGTTGATCTCTCCTGTGGCAACATGTCGATGTGGAAACGTTGATCTCTCCTGTGGCAACATGTCGATGTGGAAACGTTGATCTCTCCTGTGGCAACATGTCGATGTGGAAACGTTGATCTCTCCTGTGGCGACATGTCGATGTGGAAACGTTGATCTCTCCTGTGGCGACATGTCGATGTGAGTCACGAAGCACGTCACACTCACTACAGACGAGAACATTGTGGCTTTCCAGATCAAATGTTACAGAAAGGTTCTTAGAGTAGTTCGGACCAAGCGGATGAACAATTGTAACATTCTACAAGATGTGGACATCGAAGACAACAGTCGCATACACGGTCTCATGTCTCGGTCTCATGTCTCGGTCTCATGTCTCGGAGACTACAATACTTTGGCCATACTACAAGCCACTATGGGAGAAGAGGCGGGGGGGGGGGGGGGGCAGCACGAAGATCGACTGGACATTGCAGACACCTGGGGAATGAGGGTGCACGAGGCAGTCGATATCACAAGAGAAATGGCAAGGGATATGACAAGAGATATGACAAGAGAAATGACAAGAGATGTAACAAGAGAAATGGCAAGAGATATGGCAAGAGATATGACAAAAGATATGATAAGAGAAATGGCAAGAGATATGACAAGGGATATGGCAAGAGATATGACAAGGGATATGGCAAGAGATATTACAAGGGATATGGCAAGAGATATTACAAGGGATATGGCAAGAGATATGGCAAGGGATATGGCAAGAGATATTACAAGGGATATGGCAAGAGATATGACAAGGGATATGGCAAGAGATATTACAAGGGATATGGCAAGAGATATGACAAAGGATATGGCAAGAGATATGGCAAGAGATATTACAAGGGATATGGCAAGAGATATTACAAGGGATATGGCAAGAGATAGGACAAGGGACATGGCAAGAAATATTACAAGGGATATGGCAAGAGATATTACAAGGGATATGGCAAGAGATATGACAAGGGATATGACAAGAGATATGGAAAGAGATATAACAAGAGATATGGAAAGAGATATAACAAGAGATATGACAAGAGATATGGAAAGAGATATGAAAAGAGATATAACAAGAGATACAACAAGAGATATAACAAGAGATATGGAAAGAGATATAACAAGAGATATGACAAGATATATGGAAAGAGATATAACAAGAGATATGGAAAGAGATATAACAAGAGATATGACAAGAGATATAACAAGAGAAATGGCAAGAGATATGGAAAGAGATATAACAAGAGATATGGAAAGAGATATAACAAGAGATATGACAAGAGATATGACAAGAGATATAACAAGAGATATGGCAAGAGATATGGAAAGAAATATGGAAAGAGATATGGAAAGAGATATAACAAGAGATATAACAAGAGATATGGAAAGAGATATAACAAGAGATATGGAAAGAGATATAATAAGAGATATGGAAAGAGATATGGAAAGAGATTTAGAAAGAGATATGGAAAGAGATATAACAAGAGATATGACAAGAGATATAACAAGAGATATGGAAAGAGATATAACAAGAGATATAACAAGAGATATGGAATGAGATATAACAAGAGATATAACAAGAGATATGACAAGAGATATAACAAGGGATATGGCAAGAGATATAGAAAGAGATATGGAAAGAGATATGGAAAGAGATATGGAAAGAGATATAACAAGAGATATAACAAGATATATGGAAAGAGATATAACAAGAGATATGGAAAGAGATAAGGAAAGAGATATAACAAGAGATATGGAAAGATATATGGAAAGAGATATAACAAGAGATATGACAAGAGATATAACAAGAGATATGGAAAGAGATATGGAAAGAGATATAACAAGAGATATGGAAAGAGATATAACAAGAGATATAACAAGAGATATGGAAAGAGATATAACAAGAGATATGGAAAGAGATATGACAAGAGATATGGAAAGAGATATGACAAGAGATATGGAAAGAGATATGACAAGAGATATAACAAGAGATACAACAAGAGATATAACAAGAGATATGGAAAGAGATATAACAAGAGATATAACAAGAGATATGACAAGAGATATGGCAAGAGATATGGAAAGAGATATGGAAAGAGATATGGAAAGAGATATAACAAGAGATATAACAAGAGATATGGAAAGAGATATAACAAGAGATATGGAAAGAGAATAACAAGAGATATGGAAAGAGATATGGAAAGAGATTTAGAAAGAGATATGGAAAGAGATATGGAAAGAGATATGGAAAGAGATATAACAAGAGATATAACAAGATATATGGAAAGAGATATAACAAGAGATATAACAAGAGATATGGAAAGAGATATAACAAGAGATATGGAAAGAGATAAGGAAAGAGATATAACAAGAGATATGGAAAGAGATATAACAAGAGATATGACAAGAGATATAACAAGAGATATGGAAAGAGATATGGAAAGAGACATAACAAGAGATATGGAAAGAGATATAACAAGAGATTTAACAAGAGATATGGAAAGAGATATAACAAGAGATATGACAAGAGATATGGAAAGAGATATGACAAGAGATATGGAAAGAGATATGGAAAGAGATATAACAAGAGATATGACAAGAGATATAACAAGAGATATGGAAAGAGATATTACAAGAGATATGACAAAAGATATAACAAGAGATACAACAAGAGATATAACAAGAGATATGGAAACAGATATAACAAGAGATATAACAAGAGATATAACAAGAGATACAACAAGAGATATAACAAGAGATATGACAAAAGATATAACAAGAGATATGACAAGAGATATGACAAAAGATATAACAAGAGATACAACAAGAGATATGGAAACAGATATAACAAGAGATATGACAAAAGATATAACAAGAGATACAACAAGAGATATAACAAGAGATATGGAAACAGATATAACAAGAGATATAACAAGAGATATAACAAGAGATATGACAAGAGATATAACAAGAGATATGGAAAGAGATATAACAAGAGAAATGGAAAGAGATATAACAAGAGATATGACAAGAGATATAACAAGAGATACAACAAGAGATATAACAAGAGATATGACAAGGGATATGGCAAGAGATATAACAAGGGATATGGCAAGAGATATGACAAGGGATATGGCAAGAGATATAACAAGGGATATGGCAAGAGATATGACAAGGGATATGGCAAGAGATATGACAAAGGATATGGCAAGAGATATGACAAAGGATATGGCAAGAGATATTACAAGGGATATGGCAAGAGATATGACAAGGGATATGGCAAGAGATATGACAAGGGATATGGCAAGAGATATGACAAGGGATATGGCAAGAGATATGACAAGATATATGGAAAGAGATATAATAAGGGATATGACAAGAGAAATAACAAGAGAAATGGCAAGAGATATGACAAGAGACATAACAAGAGATATAACAAGAGAAATGACAAGAGATAAAACAAGAGAGAATGCAAGAGATATGACAAGAGATATAACAAGAGATATGACAAGAGATATAACAAGAGATATGACAAGAAATATGACAAGAGACATGGAAAGAGATATGGAAAGAGATATAACAAGAGATATGACAAGAGATATGGCAAAGATGTGAGAAGAGATATAACAAGAGCTATAACAAGAGATATAACAAGAGCTACAACAAAAGATAAAACAAGAGAAATGGCAAGATATATGGCAAAGAGATATTGTAACAGATATGACAAGCTATATAGCAGGAGATATTGCAAGAGATATCGCAGGAGAAATGACAAGAGATATGGCAAGAGATATGCCAAGAGATATGGAAAGAGATATGGCAAAAAAGACGTGGCAAGAGAAATGGCAAGAGATATGGCAAAATAGATATGGCAAGTTATATGGCAAGAGATATGGCAAGAGATCGAGACGCTTTCCGACGTATCGAGATGAGTGCAACGTTCGGAAAACGATATCCTACATGATGATGTACCAAAGACTTAAAGAATACAGCAAACATGAAACAAACAATTATAGAATACAGTAAACATGTATCAAATAGTTGTAGAATAATGGCAAACATAAAACAAACAATTATAGAATAATTATAATGAAAATTTATAGAATTCAGCAATTATAGAATACAACAAACGTGTATCAAACAGTTACAGAATACAGCAAACATGAAACAAACAATTATGTAATGCTGCAAACACGTAACAAACAGTTACAGAATACATAAAATATGGCTCACACAATTTTAAAATACAAAATATGTAAAATAAATGACGGGATAAAGCAAGCATGTAATGAGCAATTTCTAAATATAGCAAACATGTAGCAGATATTGATATAACCACAAACATGAAACAAAGAATTTATAGAATACAGCAAACATGAAACAAGGAATTATAGAATACAGAAAACATGAAACAAAGAATTTATAGAATACAGCAAACATGAAACAAGGAAATATAGAATACAGCAAACATGAAACAAGGAAATATAGAATACAGAAAACATGAAACAAAGAATTTATAGAATACAGGAAACATGAAACAAAGAATTTATAGAATACAGAAAACATGAAACAAAGAATTATAGGATACAGCGAACGTGAAATAGGGAATTATAGAATACAGCAAATATGAAACAAAGAATTATAGAATACAGCAAGCATGAGAAAGGAATTAAAGAATACAACAAACATGAGAAAGGAATTAAAGAATACAGCAAACATGAAAAAAATGTATACAATTCAGCAAACATGAAACAAAGAATTATAGAATGTAGCAAATATGAAACAGAGAATTTTTGAATTGAGCAAAACATGGAACAAAGAATTATAGAATTCAGCAAACATGAAATAAAGAATCACAGAATACAGCAAACATAAAATAAAGAATTCTAGAATACAGCAAACATGAAACAAAGAATTTATATAAATCAGCAAACATGAAACAAACAATTATAGAAGTAGCAAACATGAAACAAAGAATTATAGAATTTAGCAAACATGAAACAAAGAATTATAGAATACAGCAAACAAGAAACAAAGAATTTTGAAATTAAGCAAACATGAAACAATGAATTATAGAATGCAGCAAACCTGAAAGAAATAATTATAGAATGCAATGTGTATATAAGAAATATTCATGTCGATATAGCTAACATACATATAGATAGAATACAGCAAAAATGTCACAAATGTCGATGGATTATAGTAAACATGTCACAAAATGTCGATGGAATATAGTAAGCATGTCATAAATATCGACACAATATAGTAAACATGTCACAAATGTCGAATATGTCACAAATGTTTATAGAATACAGAACACATATCAAGCATGCTGATAGAATACTGCAAACATGTCACAAATATTGATAGAATACAGAAGACATGTCACAAATATAGATGGATGAACATTATTCAGAAGAGATGTAACAAATATTGATATAATATAGCAAACATGTAGCAAACAATGATATAATACAGCGAACATGTAACAAGCAATAATAGAATATATGACTGATTGATTGATTGATTGATTGATTTAGGAACCGACATCACAGCATTCGGGGCATTCCCATGAGCGCTCCTTCCCCATCCTCAGCAGCCAGCGAAGAGTTCCAACACCAATAGTTCCAGTAGCAATCTGATTATATGTCCGTCTCGCCTTTCCTCTGAGCGTCGAGCGTCGGCCAGATCCCCTCGTCACCCTTCGTTGCCTCATTTTGCCAGACTATGGTGATCCATTTGCTCCTCCGAGGTGTACACGTGCTCCCACAAGGCCGCAACCACGTCTGCCTTGTCATGCATCAATACTCCACCAATTTTGCCGAGCCAGCCAATCTGTCCGCCTGTTCATTCCCCATAACACCGGCATGCCCCGGAGAAAAGATCCAGGTGATACTTGCCACCTGTGACCTCCGAAGCGAAGCACGCCACTCTGCACGAAGCCTGCCTGTCCTCACCCTCCTCAGCATGCTTTCTGAGTCAGTTACAATCTCGATGTGTATATGTATCGTGTTTTCTATCCAGCGGAAAGCTGGACTAACCGCTTCCAACTCCATTCTTAAGCTCGATGTTGTGGTATCATACGCCAGGCTCTCCTGCACCAAACGTCGACCATTAGCTGTTGCTAAGAATCCCCAGGCACTTCTCCTACCTCTCAACACCGAACCATCTGTGTAGATAATCACATCACCCGGGCGAGCATTATCCTGAATTAGTTGCTGGATTTCAACTTCCGTGGCCCCTGCTGGCCACTCCCTGCACTCCCGGCTCAATGTGATTATAACTCTGCACAAGTCTGACTGCTCCGCTGGCACTCTGACCCACTCCTCTCCTCGCCTAATGTTCTCCAAGATGCACACCTGTCTGATCGTATCTTCCGCCTGAGCCATCCATGATTTCCCTCTTATCAGTCGCTGATCCTTAACTGCGTCCAGCGCCTCATGCAACAGGTGATCTAATATAACAGACAATGATGTAATACAGGAAACATGAACAAGTTATTCAAGCAAACACTTAACAAATAATGACAGAACTCAATTAATATACCCTAGAAAGTTACGCAAGGCTTCACGTGTTACCACAAATTCATAGAAACTACGCAAAGAACAGAGACACATTACAATACAAGGACTGACGCCTAGAATGCAGTATATACTAGATTAGATAAATTACACCTCACTGTTTTCCAGTTGTGAATTTAAATGACTAAGACATAAACAATATATTGCACCATTTATTGCCTGGTATATTTAGGTGTATCTCGTGAAGTGCGTACTACAGAAAGAAGTTCAACATATACAGAAGTAGCGTTATGCTGCCTTTTAAAATACTGGGATAAGCAGAGTCGGCAACTATACACTCAGGTAAACCACAATTATGAAAACAAAAAGACATGATAGTCTCTTTAAAACTACCGTGGTTTCGTGTTTGTCACATAAAAGGATTCATTAGGCTACTGAAATATATGTTGAACGTGTTTCGGTATTATGTTCCTGATAAGATACGATACAGTAAAGTTTGTAAGGAAATACACTTTGCATTACATAAAATAAATAGCATAAACTACTTCACCGAAGAGAATGGGGAAGCTAAGGCGACACGGCAAGCAAAGTCAAGAACCCTACGAATGCGTACTAAGGACTAGTCCTTATAAGGGCTACATCGGAAGAAAACGAACAAATGAACGAACAAACGAACGAACGAACGAACGAACGAACAAACGAACGAACGAACGAACGAACGAACGAACGAACGAACGAACGAACGAACGAACGAACGAACGAACACACTTTATTTTCAAAGGCTGAAGATTTGGGCACGCAGGATCATTTGACATTCTTCCCACCTGACCTCTGTGCTCTCATACATTATTCATTCATACATCACTTATGAAACTAATCTTAGACAATAACAACAGCAGAACAATATGCATTATAACGCATGGAAAATGTGCAATAATCAATAAATACATGACTCACTGAAACTAATTGTTGACATGGCAATACCACAGTTAAGGGAATGCTTATTATATTAGTTGTCATTTGAGATTATTATTATTATTTTTTTTTCTCTTTTCTGTTTTTTTGTAGTCTGTAATGAGATAGTGTTGAAATAGGTTGCGACTGTCTGTATAGGTTCTGGCGGTGTATTTGATTTTGTGTGGAAGATTGTTCCACAGTTGAGAGACAGAGTATGTTAAACTTGTTTTGTATAAGTCTATCCTAGGTTTAGGGACATGAAGTAAGTTTAATCGTTCGCTATGTCTTGTGACGTACAATGAGCCATCACAGACAGAATGAAAAACAGCAAGAAGACAACACACATATAACCGCACCAGCTGACAATACAAGCAGCAAAGCTGCGGCAACAAAGAATACATTCATCGACACAGAAGTCAGCAAGACAACCGCAAAGACAAGTGACCGCAAATACATCCTAGGCAACCACATCCGGTTGAACGAGGTCAACATTTATTTGTTCTACATTGGAATGGGATGGAGCACCTTATCAGTTATCAATTTCAAACTTGATCCCTATCGACACCCCACCAGAGAAAACTAGTTACGTGTGAGATGAAATGCGTGAGATGAAATGTGTGAGATGAAATGCGTGAGATGAAATGTGTGAGATGAAAAATATTAGATGAAATGTGTGTGACAGACTGCTGGGGCTTCCCAAAGAGGCAGAGTGAAAAACTACAACACCAGAAATATGCATAACAGGCACAATATCAGGCCAGTCCTGATGTAAGACAGCCAATCATGGACAATTAGAAGACATGTGCGGAATTATCTGGAAGGTGCAGAGATGTCGTTTGATAGAAGAATGATGAGAACACCGTGGACGGATAGAAAGAACAATGAAAATGTTTTGAAAGAAGTGAACTGACACAGAGAACTGGTTACTGGCGTCAGTCAACAATCGCTGGGCATGACATGAGAAGGGAAGAGATGGAGTATGTCGTCACAACGGGAAAGTTGCCAGGGAATAGAGGCAGGAAGACACAAAGAGAGAAGATTCTGAGCAGTCTGGCATCATCACATGGAGGGACATCAGTATCAGAAATGATTGGCAGCACAAGAGACAGGAGACTTTGGACTGACATAATCACCAATGTCACATGATATGTACTATGAGAAGATTGGCAGTACACGAGACAGAAGGATGTGGATAGACATGCTCCCCAAAGCCACACGGCATGGACTATAAGAAGATTGTCAGCACTCGAGACAGAAAGATGTAGACAGACATGATCGCCAACACCACGCGGCTTGGATTATAAAAATATTAGCAGTACGTGAGACAGATGGCTGTGGGCAGGCATGATTGTGGGTAGGCATGATCACCATCGCCACACGGCATGGACTATAAGACAGATTGAATAGTTCGAGCACATTTTTTAAAAAATTCGCATATCCTTTACAGGACATCGCTGTCAACAGCAGCATCTTTCAGCTGTCATCTAGAAACAGCAAATAAAGTATTGAGGGAATGTTGTGAGAATGGGACTTGATCAACTACAGATATGGGGATAGAAGAAAACAAAGATCTAGATAAAGCCAGAGATTGATTGATTGATTGATTGATTTAGGAACCGACATCACAGAGAGAGAGAAAGATCTAGAAAGTCACGGACAAATATCGTCGGTACTCTAACCTAACACGGTATAGGGTAATATATCAACACATCTGGGCTATAGTTACCGATCGGGATTCGAACCTGTCACCTGCAAATGACGACGGCGCCTCGGTGCAAAAACAAGTGTACTTCGACGCATGACTACTAGGGGTGTGTAGGTGGCCATGCGTCGAAGTACCCTTGCTCCTGCAGCGATGCGCTGTCGACATTTGAAGGTGACAGGTTCGAATCCCGGTCGGTGATTACAGCTTTCAATGATTATGTTGTCTAGTGCGTCCTCTTGTCTCTACTTTCTACTTCTAAGAGTGTCAAACAATACGTGTGTGTTTATTTATGAATTGTAACGAAAGATTAGCCAATACTATGGGTACGCCGTTTATAGCTCCGTCAATTCCTGGCCATTTCGTCTTGTTTAGGACACCCATTGCCTATTCCATTTCTTCTTGTTTAGGACACCCATTGCCTATTCCATTTCTTCTTGTTTAGGACACCCATTGCCTATTCCATTTCTTCTTGTTTAGGACACCCATTGCCTATTCCATTTCTTCTTGTTTAGGACACCCATTGCCTATTCCATTTCTTCTTGTTTAGGACACCCATTGCCTATTCCATTTCTTCTTGTTTAGGACATGCATTGCCCATGATATTGCCATCACATGTTCCAGTGCTACGCCTGTATTATTATGATGTGTCTATTGCTCTTTGATTGCAAGTTTCTGTTCTGTTGTGATATCAATGTCATTTGTACTAGGATAGTACTCCATCAGCGTATTGGCATATTTTCCCTCCGTAAGCATGGCGTGTCCTTGTTTGATTGTTTTTCGTTTGTTACTGGGTCCTTCATTGTTCACGGCTTCCACTAGATTCACATCGACACCCGGTCAACAAACGTCCAAAACAACATTACGGACGAACGAAGAAGCAGAAAGTTCAGCTATTCTGTCTGTTTCCCCTTCAACAAACGCTTCTTGTTTGATGTAATGTTATAGTACATTTGACTGAGATGACTTTGAGCGAGACCTAAACCACTCGCTCAGTCAAATAAAGCTAGGAGACAGTGCCACATGTGAATGTGGAACTTGTGACATGACAGTCCACATCTGCTGCAGGAGTAGAACAGCGACAATTAATTTGGATCCGCTCCACATGAGGACAAACTGTGTGGAGCGGCCAACCAGCCCAAGTTGACGACTGCTTTCATTTAAATATATCTGATGGGGTACGAATAAGGAGGGATGAGTTGAGTGGAGCCTAGAACCAGCATCACAGCACTCGGGGCATTCCCATATCCGCTCCACTCTCATATTCACCAACCAGCGATGAGTCCCAAAACTAATGTTACCAGTTGCTGTGTGTATATGTGTCCGCTGAGCCCTTCCTTGAAGCATGAGATTGGGCCAGATCTTCGGTCACTCCCTGCAGCACCATTCTCTCCAGGCCATGGCGGTTCATCTGTTCTTAAACACCATAAACATGATCCCAAAGGGCCCTGACCACATCCGCCTTATCATACACCAATACCGCACACAGAGGTGCAGACCCCGCCCGCTTGTTTCCCAGCACACCAGCATGCTCTGGAACCTGTACATGTCTATAACATACCACGAGTTCACCAGAACACGGACGCTATAGACCACAAGTATCACACACAAGTACCACACACAAGGGTTGAATGGGCTGTTCTTGTGTTAAACATAGACATGACAGAATATAGCAGCAATTGTCAGAGAATACAGCAGCAACTGTCAGAGAATATAGCAGCAACTGTCAGAGAGTATAGCAGCAACTGTCAGAGAATATAGCAGCAACTGTCAGAGAATATAGCAGCAACTGTCAGAGAATATAGCAGCAACTGTCAGAGAATATAGCAGTAACTGTCAGAGAATATAGCAGCAACTGTCAGAGAATATAGCAGCAACTGTCAGAGAATATAGCAGCAACTGTCAGAGAATATAGCAGCAACTGTCAGAGAATATAGCAGCAACTGTCAGAGAATATAGCAGCAACTGTCAGAGAATATAGCAGCAACTGTCAGAGAATATAGCAGCAACTGTCAGAGAATATAACAGCAACTGTCAGAGAATATAGCAGCAACTGTCAGAGAATATAGCAGCAACTGTCAGAGAATATAGCAGCAACTGTTAAAGAATATAGCAGCAACTGTCAGAGAATATAGCAGCAACTGTCGGAGAGTATAGCAGCAACTGTCAGAGAATATAGCAGCAACTGTCAGAGAATATAGCAGCAACTGTCAGAGAATATAGCAGCAACTGTCAGAGAATATAGCAGCAACTGTCAGAGAATATAGCAGCAACTGTCAAAGAATATAGCAGCAACTGTCAGAGAATATAGCAGCAACTGTCAAAGAATATAGCAGCAACTGTCAGAGAATATAGCAGCAACTGTCAGAGAATATAGCAGCAACTGTCAGAGAATATAGCAGTAACTGTCAGAGAGTATAGCAGCAACTGCCAGAGAATATAGCAGCAACTGTCAGAGAATATAGCAGCAACTGTCAGATAATATAGCAGCAACTGTCAGAGAATATAGCAGCAACTGTCAGAGAATATAGCAAGAACTACGCCACTGTGTATAGCAAGAACTACGTCAGTGAATATGACACGATCTACATAATTGAATATAGCAAAAACTAAGTTATTGAATATAACAAGAACTACATTATTGAGGAAGCAAGAACTATAGTTATAGTTTGTTGCATATTCTTTACAGGACGTCGCAGTCAACACCAACATTTCTTTTTGCTATTGTGATCTCTTGAGAAGTTTACGTTCTGTAGTATAGCAAGAACTACGTCATTGAATATAGCTAGAAGTACGTTTTTCTATATAACAAGAACTACGTTATTGAATGTAGCAAGAACTACCTTACTGAATATAGCAAGAATTATGTTACAGAATTTAGCAAGACTATCTCAGAGAATATATCAAGAATTAACACACAGAAGATCCATCCATCCATCATGTGCCATGCCGGTAAGCGTGGGCGGTCATGTTCTGCCATCTCACTCGATCACCAGAGTCGTGGATCAGCTGCGTGTTTCTGTCTCGACCATGCCACGTGACCAAGCCATCCAGGTATTTACTTCTCGGTCTTCCCCCTGGTCTCTTCCCTTCGATCTTGCCAGTTGTCACCAAGTTCTCCAATTCATTTATTCTCATAACATGCCCACAAAATGTTGACTGTCTACGTCTAATGACTCTAATCAGTTTACGATCTTCATTTGTTTCTTGAAGGACTTGTTCGTTGGTTTTTCTATCTGTCCATGGTATTCTTTGCATTTTCCTCAGAAACCACATTTCCACAGCCATTAGCTGTTTTTCAGCTTCACTGCTTATTATCCACGCTTCACTTCCATACAAAAGTATAGGTTCTATGTAGCATCTCAACACTCTTTTTCTCGTTTCAATTGATATCTTTTTATTGGTCAGTATGCTTTTCATCTTGCAAAAGGCTACCTTCGCAATGGCAATTCTTGTTCTAATCTCTTCAAGGCATCTCCCATCAGATGTTATGACTGTGCCGAGATAACAGTATCGATTCACTTGTTTAAGACTATGCCCATCGACTCGTATATCACATTGTGATATTTCCTTCTTCCTAGTGACGACCATAATCTGTCTTCTTAATATTCAGTTCTAACCCTAGTTGGTCACTGTGTGCAACAACCGCATCTACTCAATTTTGCAGGCCCTGTTCATTGTCTGCAATCAAGACTTTATCATCTACATATCTAATGTGATTGATGTATCGTCCCGCCCACCCCCGGCACACCCCCCCCCCCCAATGTTGATTCCTTCCATATCTTCTATATTTCTATATATATTTTCACTGTACAGGGAAAAAAGATCTGGAGACATTACACATCCCTGTCTCACGCCTCTTTTAATAGGCTGACATTGACCTACATCGTTATCAATTCTGATGGCAGATTGTTGTTTCCAATATATGTTTTTTACAAGTCTAAGGTCTTTTCCATCAATTTGTAGATCTTCAAGCATCCTTATAATGTCGACATGTCTCACTTTATCGAAAGCCTTTGTGTAGTCAATAAAGCAATGATATAGATAGCAATAATAATTTGATAGAGTATGGTAAGATCTGTGTCAGAAAATATAGCAATAACGATGTCATAGAATGTTGTAAGATCTGTGTCAGAAAATATAGCAATAACGATGTCATAGAATGTTGTAAGATCTGTGCCAGAAAATATAGCAATGACTACGTGATAAGCCACGTATGCGGCACAATTTGACAGAACTATTTCATAGAATACAGTAAGAAGTATTTGACAAAATATAGCAGTACCCATGTGATAGTCAAGGCGAACAGAGATCTGAAAGTCGTGTTTTGGGGATCCACAGAGTAAACGAAATGGGGGAGACCGAAAAACAGAAGGGGAGGAAAAGAAGAGACAAACGTGAATATGTGGAAGACATGGAAGGAGGCGTGCGATTCAAAAAGACAGGACGGTTTGGGGTCAGTTACTTAAAAAAGTCGCTTAAAAGTCGACAGGATCGACTTCATTGCACCAGATTTATCCCATATGGCTCAGTTTCTTTCCGCAGCACGGAAAGCGTCGCACAAAGCTGTTTGTACCCTTTCCTTCCATAAAACCGTACTGTTCTTCACTAATTTCCATTTTTATTTTCTTTCTTGTTCTTCTCATTATAATTCTGAGTAGAAGCTTAGTGACATGGTTTATGAGGTTAATTGTACGAAATCTTCACATTCAATTGCTCCTGGCCTCTTTGGTATTGCAATAAATACAGATTTTACCATATCGCTCGGTAAATATCCACTGTTGTAAATATCATTTAGCATTTTGGTTAATATATCTACTCCAAATTCTCCCAATACTTTTAATTCTTCTACTGCGATTTCATCTGGCCCAGCTGTTTTTCCTTTCTTCATATGTTTCATAGCGTCAGCGACTTCTTCTTTTAGAACAGGTGGGCCTTCTAAGTTACTTTCTTCTGTTAATTCTTCCCTTTCTCCATTATATAATTCTCTTATATACTCATTCCACCTCTTCATTATAGCACCTTCCTCCAATAATATATTTCCTGTTTTTGATTTCAAACACCCTGTATTTATTGTTATTTTCTTCCTGTGAGCTCACTGATTTGTCTGTGCATACTTTTTTGATCTTTAATGGAATTTAATTCAATTTGCATTGCTCGTTTAACCAACTTTCTTTTGCCTTCACACATTTATCTCTTATTTCTTTATTTATCTTAGCATACTCATGTTTGTAATTTTTATTGTTTCCTTTTGTCCATCAGCATAGATATTTCTTCATTCATCCCTTTTTCTTAGCTTTTTGGATTCTCTCCGGTAATATTTCTTTACTAGTTTGATGAATGGAGTCCCTTAACATTTCCCATTGATCATTTATACTCTGTATTTTAGCTATTGCATTGTACCTATTTTCACAGTCACTCTGTATTGTTCTTGAATTTCTTTATCTACTTTCAGAACCTCTTTATTAAGTCTCAGGTTCTTAACCATTTTTCCCCCTCTCTTTAATCTTACTTTTATTTGTCCACATAGTGGTACATGATCACTATTACCGTCAGCACCAGGTATTGTCTTTACATTAATTAATGCATTTCTAAATATTTTATTAATAAGTATGTAGTCAATTTGGTTGCGTATTTTCATATCAGGGTTATTCCATGTGTATAGTCGTCTTTTATGGTGTTTAAACCATGTGTTTCCAATTATCATATCATTAATATTTGCCCATTCTATTAGTTTCTCTCCTCGTTCATTTCTTGTACCTAAACCGTAATTCCCCACTATATCCTCTATTTTTCCCTTTCCTACTTTTGCATTAAAATCTCCCAGCATTATTTTTATTTCTTGTGATCCAATTTGAGCTATTGCCATTTCTATTTCATCGTAAATGTGTTGTATTTCTTCTTCACTACTGCTTGTTGTTGGTGAATATACTTGTATAATATTTATATCTATTGGTTTGCCTTTGATTTTGACCATTATGATAAAATATAGCAAGATCGAATTGATAAGTTACAGCCACAACTATCTCATATAATATAGCTAGAACTGTTTGCTGAAATATAGCGAGAACGAATTGATAAGTTACAGCCACAACTAGCTCATATAATGTAGCTAGAACTATCTGACTGATAACATATAGCAAGAACGATTTGATAAGTTATAGCCACAAATAGCTCGTAAAATATAGCTAGAAATGTCTGATAAAATATAAGAACTATCTTTGAGAAAGCAATGGTAAACTACTGAACATAAAACTTTCTACTCAGTCAACGCAACCTGGGGTGAGGTTATCACAGGTCCTGCAAAGAAAATGTATTTAAAAAGAAAATCATATAATATACCCAGAACTGTGTGATGAAATATTTGATTATGTAAATGTTTGATTATGTCACAAGGTGCACATGGGGTACCATTAATCTTTAGTGACGATGCCGAACTGGAGATAGTAGACCAGTTGACATATCTAGGATCAGAGGTAAATAGCAAATTATCCCTAGATCAGAAATCAACATCAGGATTGGTAAGGCAGCAACAACAATGAACAGGTAAACAAAAAGAGTCTGGACAGGAAGCTTACTGCCAAAACAAAAGTCCTTGTCTATCAGGTCGGTGTCCTTAGTACTCTTCTTTATGGCAGTGAAACCTGGACAACTTACTCACATTAAACAGCTTTCATACGCCGTATCTGCGAAGAATAGGGCCTACTTGGTATTAAGTGGCAAGACATAATCACAAATACTGAAGTATTGGAAAGATCAGGTTGCGTGACGGTTTGTTTCATGCTCAGTCTTCGTAGACTCAGATAAATAGGACATGTTAGGAGGATGGATGATGGTAGAATACCAAAGCTCCCCCGATGTGTCTCCACCTTGCCGTGGTGGGGGAGCTTGCGTGTCCCATTGACCCCATCTGCTTGCCGATGGATGAAAACTACATATCGGACAGCTTATGGGTTAGGGACCAAACTAAGAGAGACACAACCTGCTGCTCTGCAGGTAGACTGAGGATAGCAGTCAATTGACTAAATCAGGTACACGAAGGCAGAAGACCTTGGTCCGGACAAAACTCTAAGGCTCCCTGTCGAGGGCTGTGGCTGAACGCCTCTAAGCCCTCGGATCTGAGATCCAGGCCGATACCCACCTACCGAAAAATAGAGGTTAGATACTGAGCAAGCTACATGCTCAGGTCTGATACATGTTCAAAGGCTCTCAGCTGGGGGATATGAGGGATTCCCGGATGAGAGGGCCTGGCCGTTTCTCGTTCACTGCTGCACGAAGGTAAGGTGCTGAGCCGGCAGCACATGTAGCCTACCTCGTGAGCGAGTACAAAATGTCAGAAAAGTGCCCCAGTCGAAGGAAATGGTTACGAAAACTGTCTGTATCTAACTCATAGAGAGTGTAGACAAAAGTGGAAGAACGTCTCAATGACGCGAAATGGAACGCACGGCGAGCGAACCTATTGCGTGGTCCGAAGTCAAAAGCAAAAGCTTACCGAGTGGATGTCGCTCGCAGTCTGACCGCTCCTGGTGTGTGCTTGAGCGACCAGTGGCAAGCGAGATGCCCAACACATGGAAGTGAGGAACTAAAGCAGCCATGAGCAGGACGTGGCAACTCCTCGGGTGAGCCCAGTCTCAGAGCAATATGTGCCGGCTCTGCAATTATGGAAGCCTCCTTGGATAGCGAGGGAATGCCCATGGTCTGCCCCTGCCTTCCCTTGAGGGCCGACCGCGATATCGTTGATCGTCCTATCTTGACCAGCTGAGATGTGGGCGACATCACAACAGTCTAACGTGCCTCAAAACCAGAGGAAGGCTAACCTCATTAAAAAATGCCCGCCGGAAGTCGGAAGTGTCGTCCTACGGGTGGCAAACTAAAAATTGACACTACGCAATTACGTCCGAGTGAAATGTCTCGTCCGAATGTCTCTCGTGCTAGGAACAGCTCTGACTACCTAGTTTCCGAATGCCGCTCTTTTCGGAACAGCTCTGACTAGGTAGTTTTCCGAATGTCTGTCGTGCCTGGAACAGCTCTGACGGGCGCAACGACAAGCACATGTCCGAAAACTCGCTGAGTGGATACCGTCTGCAAACCTGTCTGGTTTGTGCGGGAATGGCCCGGGCAAACGAAATGACCAATATATTGAAGTGAGGATTTAAAGCAGCCATGAGCAGGACGTGACGATTCCCTCGGTAAACCCAGCACCAGGGCGCTATGTGTCGGCCCTGCAACTATGGAAGCAACCTTGGATGGCGGAAAATGCAATGGACTGGCCCTTCCTTCCTTTGAGGGAAGACCGTTGTCTTCGACCGTTCCAACTTGGCCAGCTGGGTTGTAGATGGCACCACAAAAATGAGTCTCCCAGGAATGCTACCCGGTCAAGAAAGCACGCTGTAGTCGGATGTGTTGGCCTACGGGTTTCGGCCCAAGGGCACATAACAGACACACCGCAATCACATCTGAAAAAACACTCCGGATGAACGAAAAGAAGAAGAAGAAGAATACCAAAGGACATCTGTTTTTGTGAATTACAGATGGTTAGGAGATCTTCTTCTTCTTCCTTTTCTTCTTCTTCTTCTTCTTCTTCTTCTTCTTCTTCTTCTTCTTCTTCTTCTTCTTCTTCTTCTTCTTCTTCTTCTTCTGCGTTCATCCGGAGTTTTTTTTTCGGACGTGACTGCGTTGTGCCTGTTTACAGCAGAGCTGTGTTCTTGCCCCGTTAGGCCGACACATCCGACTTCTGCGGGCATTTGTTGACCGGGTTAACTTTCCCGGGGGTATGAGATCTCAGGGTTGGCCTCTACTACGATACAAAGATGTGTTTAAGCGAGCCATGATTGATAGAGGCTTTGATAATGAGGAAAAGAGACCTAGCCAAGTGGGATAAAACCCGGGCCAATGAAGTCCTTTTGGTGACATGATTCCATCGACGATGAACTGTATTTTTCGTGGAGGACATTTGTGTTGGCATTATGGCGGCGGCATTATGATGAGCATTTTGTGTGATATTTACTGGCACAGGAACGGAGCATAAAAGTGACGATCCGTTACCGTGAAGCTGAAACCGCGATTAATTGATCATCATCATCATCTTCCACTTCTGCCGTCAAGCGTCGTGGGGAGGAATAATTAGCGTTCCAGCGCCTGGTGAGCGGTACTGGATAGTGTCATTCCGTGTGGTTGTACAATGTCTCTGATGTCGTCAATCCATTTTCTTCTTGGACGTCCTCATGGTCTCGTCACAGATGATCTTTGATGGAAGGCCAGTGATGGTAGTTGCTGATGTTGCATTCTAATGGCATGGCCAAACCACTTGATCTTCTGTCTTTCAATAAATGTGGCACAAGGTGTTGATCCCACAGTCTGTCTGATAATAGCATTTCTTACTCGGTCTCGGATTGTTAAGTTGGCAGCTCTCCTCAGGCATCTCATTTCGCAGGTGTTGATTTTGCGAAGGTGTAATTTGGATAAAGTCCAGGTTTGTGATATGTAAGTGCACTAGCTTTTTGACATGTGATCTCAATTTCTCTGTCCAATCTGCCCTCTTCTGTGATCATACTTCCAAGATATCTGAATTCTTTAACTTGTTTCAGAGTTGTGTTATTTATCTGTATACTTTAGTGGGCCTGGCGATCTGCTAACTTGCATTACTTCGGTTTTGGCTGTGTTTATACTCATACTGTATCTGATGCACAGTGGGAGCAAGTCGCTGCCGAACGTGTTGCATGGGGGGCAAATATCAGAAATAGAATAAAGACAAAAGAGAAAATGATTGCAGATAGGTCACACACTGAACGAGTGAGATGTAAGATGGTGCGTGATGGTGAACATGACCATGTGTTCACATGCATCCATCTGTGGGCGAACATGTACAGCGCGAATTGGTCTGATCAGTCACATTCGCTACCGCCATGGGTTGTAGTTATTATGCCTTTTTGAAGCACAGTATAACAAACTATCGTCTGTCAAGACGCAAGGTGCCAATGTCTGATAAAATATGATAAGGATTAATCTCTTACAATATAGCTAGAACCACCTGACACAATATAGCAAGAACTATCTCAAATAAACTGTCTTTTAGATATAGAAAGAATTATCTCCTATAATATGAGTAGAAATATCTGAGAAGATATAAGAAGAACCATTTCAAATATACCTAGAACTGTCCGATGAAATATATCTGTCTCATAAAATACATAGAACTGTCTGATAAAATGTGGCTAGAATTATCCCATATAATATACTTATAACTGTGATAAAATAAAGTAAGAACTTTCTCAGATAATAAACCTAGAACTGTCTGATAAAATATAGCAAGAACTGTGTGATAAAATATAACAAGAATTATCCGATAAAATATAAAAAAATTTATTGAATATAATAAAGTAAGAGCTATACGCTAAACATAAGAAGATCTATAGATCAAATATGTAAAACAGAACACATGAAGAATTTTTACCACAGGAAGATTATCCCCTAGATGGTTTCAGGACCGGGCAGACACCTGGGACACGAGCCTGTGATCACACAACGTGCCAGGTCAACGTGAACACATAAAACAGCAGGAGTCAAATTGAACTGGCTGACTTCAACATAGAATTTAACTACAATTACAGCGGTTATAGGCTAACACATAACTCTGTACTGCATATGTTGGACACTCCTGTAACAAATGTCTAGCTGTCATGTTACCTGTCCCACAGTTACATATCTCCTATCTTTAGTTTATTGAACAACTTATTGTGTCCTGTGCGGAGTCTGAAGATTGCTACTTGTTCACGTCGGTTGAGATGGTAATTTGTCTCATCTTTCCGGTGACTTGGATGCTCTGATTTCCACTTGTTTCTATAATTGCTTCTTATAAATCTCATGGCTTTGTCATAGATTATTTATATAGCAGACTGTGGGAATCTTCCACTTCCTTTGCCAATCTGTCGGCTTCTGTATTTCCAGGTTTGTTGCAATGTGATGGGTTCCACTGTGTCACCACTATTTTGGGTGTCTGACATAGCCCATGTAGTGCTGCCCTTATGTCTGCAGGTTCTGTACTGATTCAATATTGAAACATGTGTAATAAGAGCTATTTGTTTCTGTTCATTTTTCCCTCTCAACATTTCTACTGCAATTGTCAAGTCCTCTACCTCTGCTCTGAAGCTACTTGACAAAATTCGAATTGCACGTGTCTTCTTTGTCCCATTGTGTAGATTCAGGAGAAACCTCGAGTTTATGTGAATTGTTTTCTGATCCATCTGTGTATGCATGTGTCCAGATGCTGCTTGGATAATGTTCTTCTGTGTAGTTTATTGTTGTTTTTACTTCTTTCAAATTCATTATGAGTGTTCTGTTTCAAAATCCCACGAATATTTTCTATCAGCTCAGGCAGTAGCTAGTGTCTCCATGTTGGGAACTTGTATGCACTGCTAATGGGTTGACCGATGATTGACTGAGTGAAGGATCGATGCTAATCTTTCTGTTTATAGATTCTGTAACAATGTTTCGCTGTAGTCTTCCCAATTCAAGAACACAGAATCTATGATACAGTTGGCGGTCTGTCAGTCTTTTCACCTTGGCTCTGCTGTCTCGTCCATCTGTTAATGGTTGTAGATGTGTGATCTGATGTGTCCCAACTTGTCCATAGACCTTGTTTTTATGCCTCCGTGGGATAGGTCCTCAACCACACTACGCCAAGCCGTCCTATCTGTTGCTATCTCCTACAGCTGCCCCGATGTCCTCCCAATATTGGTTCATCCCTGTCTGTAACTCGCTTCTACGTGTGTGTTACATCTCCCGATATTGCATTCGTCTTGTGGGTTCCAGGCAAGAGAGTGTCTAGTTATATTGTCCTCAGGTTTTCTCAGTGTATGGCCTATCTTGTGGGTTCCAGACAAGAGAGTGTCTAGTTATATTGTCCTTAGGTTGTCTCAGTGCGTGTCCTATCTTGTGGGTTCCAGACAAGAGAGTGTCTAGTTATATTGTCCTCAGGTTTTCCCAGTGTGTGTCCTATCTTGTGGGTTCCAGACAAGAGAGTGTCTAGTTATATTGTCCTCAGGGTTTCTTTGTGTGTGTCCTATCTTGTGGGTTCCAGACAAGAGAGTGACTAGTTATATTGTCCTCAGGTATTCTCTGTGTGTGTCCTATCTTGTGGGTTCCAGACAAGAGAGTGTCTAGTTATATTGTCCTCAGATTTTCTCTGTGTGTGTCCTATCTTGTGGGTTCCAGACAAGAGAGTGACTAGTTATATTGTCCTCAGGTTTTCTCTGTGTGTGTCCTATCTTGTGGGTTCCAGACAAGAGAGTGTTTAGTTATATTGTCCTCAGGTTTTCTCTGTGTGTGTCCTATCTTGTGCGTTCCAGACAAGAGAGTGTCTAGTTATATGGTCCTCAGGTTTTCTCAGTGTATATCCTATCTTGTGGGTTCCAGAAAAGAGCGTGTCTAGTTATATTGTCCTCAGGTTTTCTCAGTGTGTGACCTTTCTTGTGGGTTCCAGACAAGACACTGACTAGTTATATTGTCCTCAGGTTTTCTCTGTGTGTGTCCTACCTTGTGGGTTCCAGACAAGATAATGTCTGGATTTACTGTCCTCAGGTTTTCTTAGTGCGTGTCCTATCAGTTGACTCCCTTCTTGGTTCACTGGGATTTGTCTAGTTCTTTCCGTGAGCTCTTCACTGCTGATTCTGTCATACTACTCTATTCCAACTATTGTGCGCAGGCATCAATTAGCGAATGTTTGTGTTTATTAGTAATTCTTGTAGTTATGCTCCGTATTTCTGACCCACCTAGTAGTACCGATTTAATACCGGAGTTACAGATTGTAAGTTTGGTGCTGAGATTAATTCCCTCTGACTCCCACAAATGTCCTAGTGCTGTGAAAGCTGATCTGCTTTGTTGTATTCCTATGTTAGTATCTCCATCTTCTTCCCCAAGTTTATTCACACTGTTTCCCAAACTAGTGTCAGATTGCACCGCTTGAAGTGGGTCTTCCCAAGGGAGGTCGGGATGGTATTTGCTGGGTGTAACCTCTGATTGCCGGACTCCGTGGTGAAGACTTACGGACGTGGTTCGTTATCCCGCATACCAGCGTTCGAAACTCAATAGGGCGCAATTTGGCAGCAGAACGCGTTGCGTTGGTTTCGCGTTGGTATCGGTGCCAGTCTTTCAGAAAGCTATGGCAAACTACTGAACGTAAACTTGCCAAGAGATCACAGCGGCAGAAATGCTAGTGGTGACTGCAATGTCCTGTAAAAATCATACCAAAAAAAAAACTCTGGTTGTTATTTGCTGGGTTTAAACTCTGATTGTTATTTGCTGGGTATATCCCCTGATTGTTATTTGCCGGGTTTAATATCTGATTGTTGTTTGCTTGGTTTAACCTCTGATTGTTAATTGCTGGGATTAATCACTGATTGTTATTTGTTGTGTTTAATCTCTGATTTATATTTGCTGGGTTCAATCTTCGATTGTTATTTGCTGTGTTTAATCTCTGATTGTTATTTGCTGGGTGTAATCTCTGACTGCCATTTGCTGGGTTTAACTTCGTGGTGTGTGTCTTACCACAACGAATGTTTATACCTCATTATTGTGACCTCTCATCAAGTGTAATTAGTGTATCCTGAATCTGATCATGTGGGTGGGTGGGTGAGTGAGTGAGTGAGTGAGTGAGTGAGTGTGTGTGTGTTGTGTGTGTGTGTGTGTGTGTGAGAGAGAGAGAGAGAGAGAGAGAGAGAGAGAGAGAGAGAGAGAGAGAGAGAGAGAGAGAGAGAGAGAGAGAGAGAGAGAGAGGATTGTATTGTCGACAGCGCAGTCCAAATCATCAAGTTGCTTTGTTAGAGTCCGCTGAATTCCACTTCTGTCGGTAGTTATTGTTGTTGTGTTCATATCCCTAATGTACAGTCGATAACTATAATAATGTTGTCAACAGACGTCCTCTGTCCTACTCCTGTGTATATTCCAAATGCATTTTTCCGTTTTCCCTCATGATAACTCTGCATTCTAGTTCTTCATATATTATTCTTATTAAGTTAATGAATTTCATTGCTATCCCAAAGTACCGCATCAGCCACCAAAGCATCAATGCTGTCGCAGGCATAATCCACATTTCATAATCCAGTAATCCGATAAAAAGTGACCAATCCAGTTCAATACTTTGTTCTATCTAGTCTACCCAGGTGACAAATTATTGAAAGCTGGGAACGCAATAGATCTGCAACATGTGTTAGACATGGCAGTCCAGGAAAGCGCAAACAAAGGACTTTCCTTGAATATCGAGAAAACATAAACAATGATTATATACAAGAAACCATAATACCAAATGTGACGTTACAACAGATAGGAACATGCTAACCAGGTCGATCAATTCATATATCTATCTTTATAACATCAGATGGGACATTCATAACATCAGATGGGGCATTCATAACATTTATGGGGCATTCATAACATCAAATGTTGTATTCATATCATTAGATGGGGCATTCATATCGTCAGATGTGGCATTCATAACATTTATGGGGCATTCATAACATTAGATGAGGCATTCATAACATCAGATGGGGCATTCATACCATTATATTGGGCATTCATAACATTAGATGGGGAATTCATATCGTCAGATGTGGCATTCATAACATTTATGGGGCATTCATAACATTAGATGAGGCATTCATAACATCAGATGGGGCATTCATACCATTATATTGGGCATTCATAACATTAGATGGGGAATTCATAACATCAGATGGGGCATTCATAACATTAGATGGGGTATTCATAACATCAGATGGGGCATTCATAACATTATATTGGGCAATCATAACATTAGATAAGAAAATTCATAACATTAGATGGGGCTATCAGAACATCAGATGGGGCATTCATAACATTAGATGGGGTATTCATAACATCAGATGGGGCATTCATAACATTATATTGGGCAATCATAACATTAGATAAGAAAATTCATAACATTAGATGGGGCAATCATAACATCAGATGGGGCAATCATAACATCAGATGGGGCATTCATAACATCAGATGGGGAATACATAACATCAGATGGGGAATACATAACATCAGATGGGGAATACATAACATCAGATGAGGCATTCATAACATCGGATGGGAGGTCCGTGACAGAGATTCAGAGCAGAATAGGCCGATCAAAAGAGGAATTTCAGAACATGAAAAGCATTTGATGCAGTAAGTAACTGTTCTAGAATGCCAGAAAGAGCTGTAGAATCTGTCCTGCTGTATAGCAATCAATCATGGCATGTGAACGGAGAAATGCGGAAGAGCGTAGACGCACGAGATGTGGTTCCTGAGAAAAATGTTGCAAATACCTGGGACTGCCAGAGTAACCAACAATGATTGTCTGGCTGAGGGTAATGAAAGTAGAACATTATACACAACTGTAAGACAGAGATAAAAAGTGTTCTTTCGTCATGATATGAGAAGAGAGGTATTGGAGAACATTTCGGTCACAGGACAGATTAGCAGTAGACGAGCCACAGAGAGACTGATGCTGGATGGACTAAGAAGGGAGAATGGAGAAAGACCATCAACTGCATTGATCCAGAACACCAAGGACCAAGTTCTAAGGAGATACCTGATCGCCTACGTCATTTAACAGATCACGTGATTATTCTTATATGTGAAATCAACTGAAATAATCAACGTGGCGCAGTGTTTGTCGTAAGTTTGCCCTCAGCCTCCTCACCCCTGCACTGCCAAGCATGTCCAGGAATGACGTGTCTTTGTGGCACATTGTCAGACTGTCGATAGTCTCTTCTCCAACTTTCATCATGTTTCTGTTTGCTTCCAACATTCTTGTTGTCCTAACATTGTTCACATTAATATACGCTGTTTAAAGACAAGACACGGTAAAAGGGACAACTAGCACCATTTCTGTCGCATAGAAAGACTGCTAAGTACTGAAGCAAATCTCATAAGAACTATTTTGTGACCGACATTATGTTACCAGTGCCAAACATGGAAGCTTACTGGAAACTAATGAGCGCTAAATCACAATAACAGAGACAGATACCTTAGAAGAGATGCGGAAGTAACTGTAAGAGATAGAATTAGGAACGAGGAAATTAGAAGACTAGGCCTGAAACCAGCCATGCACTTCATTAAAGAACAACAGATTAAATGATTTGGCCACCTCACAAGGATGTCCTGGTACCATCTGCTACAAAGAACCACATTGAAGAAATATAATGGATACAGAGCAAGGGGAAGACCACGTAAAAATGGAATGACGGAATTAAGAACGACCTTAGAGAAATGAATACCAGCTTACAAACAGCATTAGAGAAATGAATACCAGCTTACAAACAGCATTAGAGAAATGAATACCAGCTTACAAACAGCATTAGAGAAATGAATACCAGCTTACAAACAGCATTAGAGAAATGAATACCATCTTACATACAGCATTAGAGAAATGAATACCAGCTTACAAACAGCATTAGAGAAATGAATACCAGCTTACAAACAGCATTAGAAAGAGTGCGTGAAAGATCTTTACATCTTCCTCAAACAGTTCACTGAAGTAAATGGAGGAAGAGAAGTAGAAGAAATCATTATTCCGGCTGACCCCGTCTCAAGACATGGCCACATCAAGTGGACTGTCCCACTTTTGTGTCTCCACCTTGAAGAGTTAGAGCTTTCATGTTCCAGGGACCCCAAGAGCTATGCCGGCGGTAGCGCAACTACTGGTCGGGTCTCCCATGTCGGACAGATCAAGGGATGGGAACCAGACGAAGAGAGACACAACCCTGCTGCCTTGTTGGTAGACTGGGGATTATATTAACGTGATGTGACATTTATTCCATTTGTGGTATGACATTCATGACAACATTTACCATATGACATGTATGACAACTGTGTGTACATATGGCCTGTATTACAACAGGCAAGGTATACCATGTACGCTACGTCATTATGTCATCATAAACGTTATGTCATTCATGTCAACATAAACGTTATGTCATTCATGTCAACATAAATGTTATGTCATTCATGTCAACATAAACGTTATGTCATTCATGTCAACATAAATGTTATGTAATTATAACAACATAAACGTTATGTAATTATAACAACATAAACTTTATGTCATTATAACAACATAAACGTTATGTCATTCATGTCAACATAAATGTTATGTAATTATAACAACATAAACGTTATGTCATTATAACAACATAAACGTTATGTCATTCATGTCAACATAAACGTTATGTCATTATAACAACGTAAACGTTATGTCATTATAACAACATAAACATTATGTCATTATAACAACATAAACGTTATGCCATTCATATGAACATAAACATTACATCATTCATGTTAACCGACACGATGAGACACCCATGTCAACAGGCATGCTCTAACAAACATATCAACTTTATGACATGTATGTCAACTCAATTACACTCATGTCAACAGACTGATAATGACATTCACGTCAACAGTGCAGACAATAACTTTCATGTCAACAAGGCAGACAATGGACATTAGTGTCAACAACAGACAGACAATGACATTTCGAGAGGACACCGAAGCTCGACATCGAAACCTCAGATCTACCGTATCTGTGACACCGGATATACGTCACACCGAGATAAAAAACGAGCTTCTTTGATGTGTGCTAAAAACAAATGAAAGGTGCCGCCGTGTCACGGTGGTCAGACCCATCTTCTCGGTAGTCACATGACCAAACTCACCCTCAGGTTGGATTGTGTTGGGATCGGTGGCTCTGGGGGAGACCCCCTCCATGAAGTTGGTTCCATTTGAGGGCTAGCTGTTCACGTGACACTGTCATAGTGTGTGAAAGAAGACAGTACACACGGAGATAGGACAGCACCACGTGACGGTGTAGCATGACAGTACAGGACGACAGTATGTTATGACAGTATGAGATCACAGGATGACAGTATATTAAGACAGTATGAGATCACAGGATGACAGTATATTAAGACAGTATGAGATCACAGGATGACAGTATATCGTGACGGTACAAGATGGCGAAATCAAAGTACGCCACAACAGTATGACAGAATGACAGTATATTAAAGTATGCAACAAGAGTTGAAGATGACAGAATGACAGTATATTAAAGTACGCCACAACAGTTGAAGATGACAGAATGACAGTATATTAAAGTACGCCACAACAGTATAAGATGACAGAATGACAGTATATTAAAGTACGCCACAACAGTATAAGATGACAGAATGACAGTATATTAAAGTACGTCACAACAGTATAAGATGACAGAATGACAGTATATTAAAGTACGTCACAACAGTATAAGATGACAGAATGACAGTATATTAAAGTACGCCACAACAGTATAAGATGACAGAATGACAGTATATTAAAGTACGCCACAACAGTATAAGATGACAGAATGACAGTATATTAAAGTACGCCACAACAGTAGAAGATGACAGAATGACAGTATATTAAAGTACGCCACAACAGTAGAAGATGACAGAATGACAGTATATTAAAGTACGTCACAACAGTATAAGATGACAGAATGACAGTATATTAAAGTACGCCACAACAGTAGAAGATGACAGAATGACAGTATATTAAAGTACGCCACAACAGTAGAAGATGACAGAATGACAGTATATTAAAGTACGCCACAACAGTATAAGATGACAGAATGACAGTATATTAAAGTACGTCACAACAGTATAAGATGACAGAATGACAGTATATCATGACTGTACAAGATGACAGAGTGACAGTACGGTACGATAGTACAGGATGACAGATAAACAGCACATTAAGACAGTATGATATGATAAAATGACAGTCCAATACAACAATACAAGATGACAGAATGAGTGTACTTTGCGAAAGTACACAAATATAACAGTTCGCAATGACAGTACAATAAGACAGTACAACAACATGACAGTAAACTACGACAGTACGACATGACAGTCCAACATGACAGTGCAAGATGACAGCATACCAGGCCACTGGTCAGCGAAGTGTTGCCTGGCCGACTAGAGGCCAACTGAACAGCGAATACACACGACGCTCCCCCAACAGTAAACAAACAACAGCAAACCCATCCTACGTCGATCCCAGATTACCTTTCAAAACGTTATGTTTTCAGTTAACTCGCCTAAACTATTCCTAGAATTGAGCAATTACCCATCACGGTAATACAGGTAAATGACGCCGTCTCTCTCTCTCTCTCTCTCTCTCTCTCTCTCTCTCTCTCTCTCTCTCTCTCTCTCTCTCTCTCTCTCTCTCTCTCTCTCTCTCTCTCTCTCTCTCTCTCTCTCGCAATAGTTACAACTATGGTTGTCGAAGTGAGAAAATATGACGGCAATTTAGTAATTGTTGTAGCGATCACACGCCATTCAGGCATGTCTACAGGAAGTCCAGATTTTAGTGGTAGTTACTTGTAGTAGTTGTTAATGTAATCGTTGTAGTATTAGTTGTATGGTGTAGCAGCTGTAGTACTAGTAGTAGCAACACAGCAGGATTATCAGTAGTAGTAGTAGTAGTAGTAGTAGTAGTAGTAGTAGTAGTAGTAGTAGTAGTAGTAGTAGGTAGTAGTAGTAGTAGTAGTAGTAGTAGTAGTAGTAGTAGTAGTAGTAGTAGTAGTAGTAGTAGTAGTAGTAGTAGTAGTAACAAGAAGAAAAAGAAGAAGAGGGGGAGGGGAAGAGGAGAAGGAGGAGGAGGAAAAGAAGGGGGAGGAGGAGGCAGAAAGAGAAGGAAGAAGAACGAAGGAAGGAAAGAAGGAAGGAGAAGGAAGAGGAGGAGGAAGAGAAGAAGGATGATGAGGAGGGTGAGAAGGAAGGAGACGGAAGAAGGAAGAAAGGAAGGAAGGAAGGAAGGAAGGAAGGAAGGAAGGAAAGGAAGAAAGGAGAAGGAAAGGAAGAATGGAAGAAGGAATGGAGAAGGAAGGAAGGAGGAAAGGAAGAAAGGAGAAGGTAGGAAGGATGGAAGGAAGGAAGGAAGGAATTTAGGCAGGCAGGCAGGAAGGAAGGAAGGAAGGAAGGAATTTAGGCAGACAAGCAGGAAGGAAGGAAGGAAAGAAGGAAGTAAGGAAGGAAGGAAGGCAGGAAGGAAGGAAGGAAGGCAGGAAGGCAGGCAGGCAGGCAGGCAGGCAGGTAAGAAGGGAGGACAGAAGAAGAAGAAGAAGAAGAAGAAGAAGAAGAAGAAGAAGAAGAAGAAGAAGAAGAAGAAGAAGAAGAAGAAGAAGAAGAAGAAGAAGAAGAAGAAATCGACATAAATAATTATAATAACTCAACTAAACTTATTGATAACAATTCGATTGATAATAATTCGATTGATATCCTCTGAACATTAATGATAACGAGAAGCGAAGAGAAAGAAACAGCAGCAAGAAACACATCAATCAGGACATATAGAAGAAACGGCAACATGTTAAAAACACAGACCTGTAGCGAGTTCTGGCAGGCCGTACCGAGTTGCAATATACAAAAACACCCAACTCCCCGCCTTTACATCTCAGACAGTAATACTATCCCAGCCGCGGGTCACGCTGACATTAATCTAGTACCTACCCCAAGAGAAACCGATGACGACTGCACTGACATTAATCTCAGAACTCACCATCCACACACACTGCGAAAGCCAACACGACTGATATATCACACCGACACATTTATCTATCAACTAATGTCTGTCTGACCCCAGACCCTCCGTCATTGACGTGCCCCAGTCTGTCACTTAGAACTAGTTAGTACATCTGTCCCAGTTATTCCACTGTCGATTCTACAAATCGGCGGGAGAAATTAAACCTGACAACAGAACTGATTAGACGGATTTCAAAAAATAAACAAACCGACACTTTGTTTAGTGAGTAGGAGTTGAACATGAGAGAGGGGAGGTTTGTCATTTTGTTTGTAAAACAGAATATGGCTTCTTGTTATAAAATAGAAAATATGGTACTGCGTGGGGGTGGGGTAAGGGTAGGGAGAGCAGATGTGTGTGTTAACTGTTTGATGGCGGGAAAATGGGAGATGCGTTAGAATAAACACCGGTTATTGATGGACACTAGCACACACTTCGCACTTCACAGAGTTAGTGGACTATTCAATCGGCGACGCCAACACGTGAAGTTAACACTGACTCATGGAGAGGACACTTTAAACTATCGACTTGACGTCACCAACAGTTACAGGAGAAGCACTTGACGTCATCAACAGTTACAGGAGAAAACACCTGGAGTCATCTATATTTACAGGAGAAAACACTTGGAGTTATGAACACTTATAAGAGAAAACACTTGGAGTTATGAACACTTATAAGAGAAAACACTTGGAGTTATCAATACTTACAACTGTACAAGAGACAACACTTGGAGTTATGAACACTTATAAGAGAAAACACTTCGAGTTATCAACACTTACAGGAGAAAACACCTGGAGTTATGAACACTTACAGGAGAAAACACCTGGAGTTATGAACACTTACAGGAGAAAACACCTGGTGTTATCAACACTTACAGGAGAAAATACCTGGAGTTATCAACACTTACAGGAGAAAACACCTGGAGTTATTCACACTTACAGGAGAAAACACCTGGAGTTATCAACACTTACAGGAGAAAATACCTGGAGTTATCAACACTTACAGGAGAAAACACCTGGAGTTATCAACACTTACAGGAAACAACACTTGGAGTTATCAACACATACAGGAGAAAAGACTTCGAGTTATCAACACTTACAGGAGAAAACACCTGGAGTTATCAACACTTACAGGAGAAAACACCTGGAGTTATCAACACATACAGGAAACAACACTTGGAGTTATCAACACATACAGGAGAAAACACTTCGAGTTATCAACACTTACAGGAGAAAACACCTGGAGTTATCAACACTTACAGGAGAAAACACTTAAAATGATAAATATTTACAAGAGAAAACACTTGGAGTTAACAGCATTTACAGGAGGAGACGCTTAAAGTTAACAATACTTACAGGAGAAAACGCTTGGAGTTATATACACTTACAGGAGAAATTACTTGAAATAATCAGCATTTAAAAACGGAAAAACCCTTAAAGTTACCAAAATGTAAACCTAACTGAGAAATCACATTAATGCATATTAACACTAACAACATGTTCTGAGTGCATCTGTGTGACTGTATCTGTAAAATCACATCACGTCACGAGTATTACAGCACAGTCCACGTGAATTATCCGTAAAATCACACATTACATCACAAGTATTATACTACAGACTGCGTGAATGTATTTGTGAAACCACACACTGCAACACAAACATTACAAAACAATCTACATTAATTATCTGTACAACCACACACTACAACACAAGTATTACAACACAATATACATTAATTATCTGTAAAACCACACATTACAACACGATCTACATTAATTATCTGTAAAACCACACATTACAACACAAGTATTACAGCACAATCTACATGAATTATCTGTAAAACCACACATTATAACACAATCTATATTAATTGTCTGCAAAACCACACATTACAACTCAAGTATTACACTAACTACATGCATTATCTGTAAAACCACACATTACAACACAAGTATTACAACACAATCTACATTAAATATGTGTAAAACCACACATTACAACATACGTATTACAACACTAACTACATGCATTATCTGTAAAACCACACATTACAACACAAGTATTACAACACAATCTACATTAATTATATGTAAAACCACACATTACAACACAATCTACATTAATTATATGTAAAACCGCACAGTACAACACAAACTACATTAATTATCTATAAAACCACATATTACAACACAATCTACATTAATTATCTGTAAAACCGCACATTACAACACAAGCATTACAACACAATCTAATTTAATTATCTGTAAAACCGCACATTACAACACAATCTACATTAATTATCTGTAAAACCGCACATTACAACACAAGTCATTACAACACAATCTACATGAATTATCTGTAAAACCGCACATTACAACACAAGCATTACAACACAATCTACATTAATTATCTGTAAAACCGCACATTACAACACAAGCATTACAACATAATCTACATGAATTATCTGTAAAACCGCACATTACAACACAATTATTATAGTCTTCTACTTTGTATCCCCCAATGAAACATATCCCCCCAAGGAACTCACTGCAAGTCCTCCTAAACTTAGCTCTCCCATGCAGCTCCCTCCCTGCCCTCCGCGTATTATTCATTTGTCGTATTTATTTCTCTTGTCCGTGTGTGTGGTTTCCATCTTCCTCTATTTCTCTTGTCCGTGTGTGTGGTTTCCATCTTCCTCTATTTCTCTTTTCCATATGTGTGTGGTTTCCATCTTCCTCTATTTCTGTGGCACTGCTGGCTCCAGACAAAGACATGTCCAGTTACACTAATCTCAGGTTTTCTCAGTGAATGTCCTATCTCAGTGGATGTCCTATCTCAGTGGATGTCCTATCTCAGTGGATGTCCTATCTCAGTGGATGTCCTATCTCAATGGATGTCCTATCTCAGTGGATGTCCTATCTCAATGGATGTCCTATCTCAGTGGATGTCCTATCCAACACCAGCGTCTTTTCATCTTTTGGTTCACTGGTCTAGTTCCCTGGTCTAGTTTACTGGTCTAGTTCATTGCTCTAGTTCGCTGGTCTAGCTCGCTGGTCTAGTTTACTGGTCTAGTTCATTGCTCTAGTTCACTGATCTAGTTCACTGGTCTAGTTTACTGGTCTAGTTCACTGGTCTAGTTCGCTGATCTAGTTCACTGGTCTAGTTTACTGGTCTAGTTTACTGGTCTAGTTCACTGGTCTAGTTCGCTGATCTAGTTCACTGGTCTAGTTTACTGGTCTAGTTCACTGGTCTAGTTCGCTGATCTAGTTCACTGGTCTAGTTTACTGGTCTAGTTCACTGGTCTAGTTCGCTGATCTAGTTCACTGGTCTAGTTCACTGGTCTAGTTCACTGGTCTAGTTCACTGGTCTAGTTTACTGGTCTAGTTTACTGCTCTAGTTTACTGGTCTAGTTCACTGGTCTAGTTCACTGGTCTAGTTCACTGGTCTAGTTCACTGGTCTAGTTCACTGATCTAGTTCACTGGTCTAGTTCACTGGTCTAGTTCGCTGATCTAGTTCACTGGTCTAGTTTACTGGTCTAGTTCACTGGTCTAGTTCGCTGATCTAGTTCACTGGTCTAGTTTACTGGTCTAGTTTACTGGTCTAGTTCACTGGTATAGTTCAATGGTCTAGTTCGCTGATCTAGTTGACTGGTATAGTTTACTGGTCTAGTTCACTGGTCTAGCTCACTAGTCTAGTTCACTGCTCTAGTTCACTGGTCTAGTTCACTGGCCTAGTTCACTGGTCTAGCTCACTGGTCTAGTTGACTGGTATAGTTCACTGGTCTAGTTCACTGCTCTAGTTCACTGGTCTAGCTCACTGGTCTAGTTCACTGGTTTAGTTCACTGGTCTAGCTTACTGGTCTAGTTCACTGGCCTAGTTCACTGGTCTAGCTCACTGGCCTAGTTCACTCCATAAGCTCCACATTGGTGATTCTGTTATACATCTGTATGACTTCTATTTGTGTGCAGGTTCCATTTAGTGAATGAGTGTAGTTTATTTGTGGTCGTGTTCGTAGTTCTCCGTGTCTCTGATCCAAACAGTAGCGCTGATTTAACATTTGGTTTTTGTTTTGTTCGCATATTCTTTACAGGGCATCGCAATTAACATCAGCATCTTTCAGAAGATTGTTGATTTCTTGGCAAGATTACGATCAGTAGTTTGCCATTGATTTCTGAGCGACCAGCTCGCATACCTCGTAAGTTACCGACGCGGAGAGAACCGCCTCCAATTCTCCCGCACGTCATGAGTATACGGGATTACGGAGAAAGTCGTGCAACCCCTAGCCCAGGTAGACGATTGGACATTAGAATTGAATATTCCAAGGTTTGTGCTCCGTTTAGTTTCTGTTGACTACCACGCATTGTCCAGTATTATAAAAGCTCCTCTACTCTAGCCTTCTGTAAGTTTATTCTCATTCCTTTATCTGTTGCAGTGATAACAATGAAACTGTTCTTGGAGAGAGAGAGAGAGAGAGAGAGAGAGAGAGAGAGAGAGAGAGAGAGAGAGAGAGAGAGAGAGAGAGAGAGAGAGAGAGAGAGAGAGACAGACAGACAGACAGACAGACAGACAGACAGACAGACAGACAGACAGACAGACAGACAGACAGACAGACAGACAGACAGACAGACAGACAGACAGACAGACAGACAGACAGACAGACAGACAGACAGACAGACAGACAGACAGACAGACAGACAGACAGACAGACAGACAGACAGACAGACAGACAGACAGACAGACAGACAGACAGACAGACAGACAGACAGACGACAGACAGACAGACAGACAGACAGACAGACAGACAGACAGACAGACAGACAGACAGACAGACAGACAGACGACAGACAGACAGACAGACAGACAGACAGACAGACAGACAGACAGACAGACAGACAGACAGACAGACAGACAGAGACAGACAGACAGACAGACAGACAGACAGACAGACAGACAGACAGACAGACAGACAGACTAAGAAGCGACTCATTCCAGCAAAGAGACAGACTACGACACGACTTTTGTTGCTAAAAAGCGACTACCTTCGACCAAAGAGACAAAGAAGCGACTCTTATAGACCAAAGAAAGTCTAAGAAGCGACTCTTATAGCAATGTAAAAATAAAATAGTAATTTCTTTTATGTAGTTTAGGGCTAATTTTCTTCTTTCTGTTTCATTCTGAGTGTTCTTTCTCTCGATATTAGGAATGTTTTCTATCATCTTAGGCAGTTGCTGCTGTCTTCAAGCTGGGAACTTGTGTGCATTGTAAATGGGTTTGACTGTTGATATGTTAAGTATAGGATCTGTCCTATCTTTCTGTATGCAGTTTCTACAAAGTTGCTTCGCTTCAGTCTTCCCTTTCCAAGACCAATAAACCTTTTCTCGTACAGGGTGTTGTCTGTCAAATTCTAAAATGTTCTAGCTTGTTGTTGGGCTCTACTATCTCTTCTATCCTGAATTGGTTGCAAACAGGTAATCTTTTCCTGTTCGTTAATAGGCGCTGTCTTCGGGCTTCCAGTTATGATTCGCTTTCCTTGATTTTGGACTCTATTTTTGTTAAAGTTCGACTTAGCTGGTGTTGCCCAGGCTGCAATACCATATTCCAGTACTGGCCTCACCCGTCCAGTATATAACTTCTTTAGAATTTTCTCATCTGCTCCCCACATTGTACCAGCAAGATGTTTTTCATGATTGCCATTCTTTGCCTTGCTCTTGTTCGATTTTTCTCACCTGTGTCTTCCATGTCAAGCGACGAATATTTTCTGTAATGTCATTTATATATGCTAGGAATAATGTTGGTGAAAGGACTCCTCTTTGGTGGACACCTTGCTCCAACAGCATCTTTTTGCTGGCTTATCCTTGTACTTTTGTCCTGGCAGGTCTATTCTCAAGGTAGTGGCTGATCCATTTGTGCATTTTCCCACAAACATGCCTTTTTGTGCAGTTTTACTTTCAGTCCTTCCTTCAATACTTTATCAAATGCTTTTTCTAAATCTATCCAGACCGCTGGTGTGTGCTTTTTCTCCTGGAAAGCAACCTCTATTTCCTGAGCTATGTAGGTTAGTTGATCTTCAGTGGATCTGTACTTTCTGAATCCTACTTCGTGTGGCGTTAAGAGTTGGGTTTCTTCCAGATGCCATTTTAGCCTTCCATTGTTAATGCGTTCCATTAATTTTCCTACACAGCTAAGTAGACTGACAGGTCGATAGGCATTTGGTTATTTCAGGACTTTTTCCTTCTTTTGGAACTGGTAATAGTTAGCTTCCTTCCATGCCTGTGGGACTATTCCTTCTTTCAACTGTAATTTAGGACTGCTAGTAGTTTCTTTTTCGCTTTAGTGCCTAGTCCTATTAGCATTTCATTTGTGATTCCATCCTTAACTGGTGATTTCTTCTTTTTAAAAAAAAATGGATATTCATTGCCTGTTCCATTTCTTCCATTTTTAAATTTGCCATTATATATTATGCTGCTGTCTCTGTATTACTACGATGTGTCTGTTTATCTTTGATTGCTTTATTCTGTTCTGTAGTAATATAAATGTAGTTTGCACCAGCATAGTGTATCATTAGTGCATATGCAGCCTTCTTTTCCCCCTGTAACCAAACATTTCCTTATTTGTTATTTGTTTGTTTCTGGGTCCTTCATTGTTCATGGCTTTCATTAGTTTCCATAGTTTGTTTCCATCCCTAGTCAAAGTTCAGGTTTTATTTTTTCCCCCTCCTACAATCTCTTTTTGTTTGAATTATTGTTATTTTATATGTTGCTGAGATTGATTTGAAAGCGATGTACTCTTCAATTGTTTCTTCTCCCTCTGCTGTCTTCCTGGCATTATCAACTTTGTTCTCCAAATATTTAGTTCTTCAGTCCAGTATGGTTTGCAATTTTTCTTCGCTCCTCTTGTAATGTACTATTGCTTTGTTTAGACTTTCCACTATTTGTTTCACGTTACCATGTCGTGTTTTCATGTTTTCACAATAGTTTGTCTGTTAGTATGGCAAATCTATCCAAATCAGCTCGTTTGTAATTCCAGCGAGGCAAAGGCTTTTGTTCCTATGGAGCATACTCCATATTCATTACAAGCTTGATTGGTCTTTGGTCACTGCCTGCTAATTGGTCAAGCACATGGCAATCGATTTTATGGAGGATGTCTCCTGTGCAGAAAGCTAAGTCTGGAGTAGAATTGGTAAACCATCTTCTGGAGTAGAAGCTCGGTGTTCATCCGTTTTGTTGAGTAGATGGAGATTTGAGTCTATTTCTTAGTCCTCCACCTCATCTCCTCCGTTGTCAGTATCTGGATATCCCCATCTTTCTAAACGGCTATTAAAGTCTCCGACAATTATGCAGTCTGTGTCAGTTATTTTCATGTTTGAAAGTGTTTGGTTCTTATCTGGTGGGCTATTTTTTTTTTTTTTTTATTTGTATGTCCTTCATAAGACGTAGCAGTCAACCCCAGCAATTTGGCTGTTCGTGATTCCTTGGCAAGTTTTACGTTCAGTAGTTTGCCATTGATTTGGTGATTCTGTCAACTCTTGTACCACTATGATTTGTTTAGTTCTCTACACGAGCTCTAGATTGGTGATTCAGTCACCTCTTGGACCACTACGATTTTTTTAGTTCTCTACAGGAGCTCTAGATTGGTGATTATGTCAAACTAAGAACACAAAGGATAAGAGCAGCTTTCGTGGCAGTAGAGAATTTGAAGATGTAACATGAAATTAAACTCAGCAACAAACTTACAATTTTAAAACTCCAATGATAAATTCCACTACTGTATGGATCAGAAATATGGCGCACAAGTAAGAGAATTACTAATTAACTACAAACATCCACTAATTGGTACATGCACGGAATAGTGAGAATAATATTTATGACACAAGTAGCATATGACATTACAAATATTACACTTCACAAGTATTACAGAGAAAATACGACATTACAAGTATTACAGAGAAAATATCCCCATACAAATATTACAAAATATCACCTCACAAGTATTACAGAGAACTGTGATACTGACAAGTAATACAGAGAAAATATCACTGTACACTGAGAAAATATTACACTACAAGTATTACATAGAAAATACGACATTACAAGTATTACAGAGTAAATATTACCACACAAGTATTACAGAGAAAATATGAAATTACAAGTATTTCAGAGTAAACATGACATTGCACGTATCACAGAGAAAATATAACCTCACAAGTATTACAGAGAAAATATGATATTACAAGTATTACAGAGAAAATATCACCTCACGAGTATTACACAGAAAATAAAACATTACAAGTATTACAATGAAAATATCATCTCAACGAGTATTGCAGAGAGAAATCACATAACTAGTATTACAGAGTAAAATATGACAAGTATTACAGAGAAAATATGACATTATAAGTATTACAGAGTAAATATCACCTCAACGAGTATTACAGAGAATAAAATCACATAACTAGTATTAAAGAGAAAATATCATATCACAAGAATTATACAGAAATATCACAGAGAAATATCACAGAGAAATATCACAGAGAAATATCACATCACTAATTTTATATAGAAAATACCACATAACAAGTAGCACAGAAAAAAAAAAATATCTCTTCACGGGAATAACAGAGAAAATATATTTAGCAAATATACCATCACGTGTACTACACTGCAAGTATTACATCGCACGACGCTGGGTCCCACATACCACGCGAGGTCGGTGTCTGCAAACCTCATCCACGGCGTCGGGAACAGAACTGTCTACATGTACGTGGCTTTATGTCAAACCATGTCACGTCATACTGCTGTCTGTATGTGTATATGTCAAACCATGTCACGTCATACTGCTGTCTGTATGTGTGTATATGTCAAACCATGTCACGTCATACTGCTGTCTGTATGTGTGTATATGTCAAACCATGTCACGTCATACTGCTGTCTGTATGTGTGTATATGTCAAACCATGTCACGTCATACTGCTGTCTGTATGTGTGTATATGTCAAACCATGTCACGTCATACTGCTGTCTGTATGTGTGTATATGTCAAACCATGTCACGTCATACTGCTGTCTGTATGTGTGTATATGTCAAACCATGTCACGTCATACTGCTGTCTGTATGTGTGTATATGTCAAACCATGTCACATCATACTGATGTCTGTATGTGTGTATATGTCAAACCATGTCATTTCATACTGATGTTTGTATGTGTGTATATGTCAAACCATGTCACGTCATACTGCTGTCTGTATGTGTGTATATGTCAAACCATGTCGTCACGTCATACTACTGTCTGTATGTGTGTATATGCCAAACCATGTCACGTCATACTGCTGTCTGTATGTGTGTATATGTCAAACCATGTAATTTCATACTGATGTTTGTATGTGTGTATATGTCAAACCATGTCACGTCATACTGCTGTCTGTATGTGTGTATATGTCAAACCATGTCACGTCATACTGCTGTCTGTATGTGTGTATATGTCAAACCATGTCACGTCATACTGCTGTCCTGTATGTGTGTATATGTCAAACCATGTCACATTCATACTGATGTCTGTATGTGTGTATATGTCAAACCATGTCATTTCATACTGATGTCTGTATGTGTGTATATGTCAAACCATGTCACGTCATACTGCTGTCTGTATGTGTGTATATGTCAAACCATGTCACGTCATACTAGCTGTCTGTATGTGTGTATATGTCAAAATTTGTCACTACATACTGCTGTCTGTATGTGTGCATATGTCAAACCATGTCATTTCATACTGATGTTTGTATGTGTGTATATGTCAAACCACACTGATGTCTGTATGTGTGTATATGTCAAACCACACTGATGTCTGTATGTGTATATATAAAACCACATGACGTCACACTGATGGACGTGTGTATGTGTATATATGTAAAGTCACGTCATGTCACACTGATGCCTCAGTGTGTTGTATATATATATATATATATATGTAAAACTACACAAGGTTACACTGCTGTATATTTGTTAGCAGCTACCTGTAAAACACAATCATGTCACACTGATGTCTATACGCATGTGTATATATGTAACACTTTGTCACCTCATGTCTATACGCATGTGTATATATGTAACACTTTGTCATCTCATGATGTCTCTATGTATGTGTATATATGTAACACTTTGTCATCTCATGATGTCTCTATGTATGTGTATATATGTAACACTTTGTCATCTCATGATGTCTCTATGTATGTGTATATATGTAACACTATGTCATCTCATAATGTCTCTATGTATGTGTATATATGTAACACTATGTCATCTCATGATGTCTCTATGTATGTGTATATATGTAACACTATGTCATCTCATGATGTCTCTATGTATGTGTATATATGTAACACTATGTCATCTCATAATGTCTCTATGTATGTGTATATATGTAACACTATGCCATCTCATAATGTCTCTATGTATGTGTATATATGTAACACTTTGTCACCTCATAATGTCTCTATGTATGTGTATATATGTAACACTTTGTCACCTCATAATGTCTCTATGTATGTGTATATATGTAACACTTTGTCACCTCATAATGTCTCTATGTATGTGTATATATGTAACACTATGTCATCTCATGATGTCTCTATGTATGTGTATATATGTAACACTATGTCATCTCATGATGTCTCTATGTATGTGTATATATGTAACACTTTGTCACCTCATAATGTCTCTATGTATGTGTATATATGTAACACTATGCCATCTCATGATGTCTCTATGTATGTGTATATATGTAAGACTATGCCATCTCATGATGTCTCTATGTATGTGTATATATGTAACACTATGCCATCTCATGATGTCTCTATGTATGTGTATATATGTAACACTATGCCATCTCATGATGTCTCTATGTATGTGTATATATGTAACACTTTGTCACCTTATAATGTCTCTATGTATGTGTATATATGTAACACTTTGTCACCTCATAATGTCTCTATGTATGTGTATATATGTAACACTTTGTCACCTCATGATGTCTCTATGTATGTGTATATATGTAACACTATGCCATCTCATGATGTCTCTATGTATGTGTATATATGTAACACTTTGTCACCTTATAATGTCTCTAAGTATGTGTATATATGTAACACTTTGTCACCTTATAATGTCTCTATGTATGTGTATATATGTAACACCATGCTACGCCACACTGATGTCTATATGTATTGCAAAACCGTATCACGTTGCACTGTGTAAAACATGTTTATATTGATATATGTATGTGTAAAACATGTGTATATCGATATCTGTATGTGTAAAACATACGTGTATATTGATATCTGTATGTGTAAAACATGTGTATATTGATATTTGCATTTGTAAAACATGTGTGCATATTTTTATCTACATGTGTAAAACATATGTGTATATTGATATGCGTATGTGTGAAACATGTGTATATTGATATCCGTATGTGTGAAGCATGTGTTTATTGATATCTGCATGTGTAAAACGTGTGTATATTGATATATGTATGTGTATACATGTATGTACATTAGTATCCGTAACATCATCTTGCATATCGTTGTGTGTAAGACTTAAATGCATGTCGATATCTGTAAAACTGATGTGTATGTCGATATCTGTAAAACTGATGTGTATGTCGATATCTGTAAAACTGATGTGTATGTCGATATCTGTAAAACTTATATGTATGTCGATATCTGTAAAACGTATATGTATGTCGATATCTGTAAAACGTATATGTATGTCGATATCTGTAAAACGTATATGTATGTCGATATCTGTAAAACTGATGTGTATGTCGATATCTGTAAAACTGATGTGTATGTCGATATCTGTAAAACGTATATGTATGTCGATATCTGTAAAACGTATATGTATGTCGATATCTGTAAAACGTATATGTATGTCGATATCTGTAAAACGTATATGTATGTCGATATCTGTAAAACCAGATCACACGGTCTAAGTGGGTGTGTTGTGAGTAGAGATTAAGTAGAGGTCGTTTTCACACGCCTGGCGTAACGCACGTTGCACAACTCTGTGTGTATGTGCGTCTGCGCCTGAGCGCATATATATATATATATATATATATATATATATATATATATATATATATATATATATATATATATATTATATAGACTGTGGTTGTACAAGCACAAGAAACGAAACTACCATCTATGTCATATCCGGCTAATGTTGTTGTTTGAGAGAATACTTGTTTCCTGCCTCGGAACTGAACCACAAGTAAATTAGTTCATACAAGTTGGGCCATGCTCGTGTGTTGGCCGCAGAAGACGAGGCCAAATTGCGGGCATATATCTGAACACTATAGTTAAAAACTTGAGATTACGATTGGCCGAGAAATCGTGCTATCTACTTTTGTCAATTTTTAAGTCAAATATACTCGTAAAATATGGTTGATCGGAGATCCACGCGTGGGAAAGTGCCTATTCTACATAAAATGTAAACATACTACAGCCGAGTGATAGAATGAAGTGAAACAGCAAAACTTACATATGTGTTAGAAATCAGTCACATAAAAAAAGTGATGATGTTTTTTTTACGTGCTCAATAAACAGATGGTTTACGCTAAAATCTGTGATCCAGTTGTCCTATCAGCAGACATGTGAGAATTCAGCAAAACACAAGCTAGCTCCCGACTCAACTAGACTGTAACGTACAACTGCAGCAAACACATGTCATTTAGCATTGGGCCCGCCGCTTCATCTTGCCTCTGCGGACTGCATCCGTTCCCTACATGAACATTGTGACGATTAGACTGAGTCCTCGTCTGTAGGTGCGCGCGCTGCCCGGGATCGCAGCAACCTCAAATCCTGTCCAACTTCTCCTCCGGGGTACAACTTCTTCTTCAGGGTACAACAACTTCTCCCACGGCGAAATAAACATGTACAAGTAAACTTACCTCCCTCCTTCCTACTTTCAGGTGTTTTATTCTTTATTTAAATATTAAACTCTCTCTTTTTCATTCTTCTCTCTCTCCCAACCCCCGTCGGGCCCCACCCCTCCCCACTGCTATGTAACCCTCATACACCCACACCCACTCACGATGTAATACTCCTAGATCGTCGGGGGTGTGGCGCGCAGCCTAAGTAACGATAACAACAAATCATGACATATTGACTCATGTTCATTTACTGTAACAACCACAGAAGGAAAAGACAAAAAAAAAACAGAACAACGTAATCACCGCCAGGGCATACGGCAATGCCCGACATGCAATAATCCGACAGAAACACTTTACTCAACAAAAATAACACCCACAGATACACTAAACTGGCGACCACAAAGCATACTCCACAAAATGGAGGTGTGAGGTACTCACCAAATAGAAAAACGAGTCCTCCTAGATTTTTTAGCACATGTAACAACAATGGCCAACTAGCGTGGCTTTTTTTTTTACCTCTACAGAAATATTACATCACATGCGTTTTTCTTCAAACATTCTGCTCGACGTGGACACCCCTTTTGCAGTTGGAAATGGGCGAGCCCCGCGCGCTATTGTGAAGTTATTGACCTGCTTGGGTGAATCGTCTGCTGGGAGCGGGGCAGGGTGGTGGCCGCGCAAGGTCATGCTGTCTGCCTGACGCGCACTTTTGGGGCGCTGTTTGGGGTAGAAGTAGAATTTAACTACAGGCGAGGGGAGGATTTGGGCCGCAGCTTCTTATCATAGCATATCTGTCTCCATGCGGGCAGGCCGTGAAGGTTGGCTGTCACTATTTGAACAATTCAGCACAAGTTAGTTTCTGGTCCTTTCTCCAATCTTTTAGCGATTGTCGAGGAGATAAGATTAGCGCCAACTGGGCATACGACGCCTGGCTTCCTGGATTGAATACAGCCCCGTGGCTTACAGAAAAGAGAAAAAAAAAAACGGTTAACCCTGTTTCTCGGATGGTAGAAATGACTGAATCAGCAGTGACTGTTGATTGTAGTGACCATGAAGCCAAGTGGAGGCAACCACCGTGCCGTCATGTTTTCTTCTCTCCAGGTCCGCGCACGGATACAACAGACGACAGATCCCTGGACTGTTCCACTGCATGCTTACACCCCTTCTCCCCTCTGTCGTTCTGCATATCCGAGGTCGCGCTGACACCAGAAACTTCACTTTAAAATTTGGTTTATGCGCGTTTTATCTTTTTCTCGTTTTTCCGTTTATTCTCCTCGGATTCGGCAGGGAAGAGAGGGGAAATGAGGGCCTGGCGTGGCCATAAGGCCGGCCACATGTGGACTCTGCAGCGGGTAGGTGGTGGGCATGTCAAAGAAGGAGTTATGAAGCTTGTTATATTCTTCGTGTTTATATTCATTGCATGACTAGAAAGGGTTTAATGGGGGAGGGGGGGGGGGGGGATATTGGAGGGTTGCACGGGGGTTTCTCCCATTTGGCTTTATCTCTTTCTGGAGAGCGGCCTGCCGAAAACGCCACACAGAGCACGAAATCCGTAGCCCCAGTAACGACCCCAATGAGATTCCGAGATCACTGCACTTGTGAACAGAATGACAGAATGCAGAAACGAACCGTCGACCTCCGGAACTCGAGGCAGCGGCTCACCCACTGCGTGGCGACGCTACTCATGTTGTGTGACTACACCTGACCTGAGATGATGTGTGGCTACAATTGGCCAAAGATGTTGTGTCACATGAAAAGTTGGGACTGTCCAGCGATATATCGTGGCATTCTCCGACCACTAATATTCAGGTATGTGGTTATCTTGCGACACCATCCACTCCTATACTTAACTGAAGCTAGTCTCTGTCTCTCTCTCTCTCTCTCTCTGTCTCTCTCTCTCTCTGTCTCTCTCTCTCTCTCTCACACACACACACACACACACAACTTACCTGTTAGTGATGAAGAAGAAACAAAAGAGGGCAATGAAGTCCCTCAGCAGCAATGCGTGTTTTTCCGATCCCTGAAGCTGCCCCCCCCCCCCCCCCGCCTCCCATCTCCACCACTCAATCCACCCCCCCCCCCCCCCACCCCAGACAATAATATGGCGCCGTTTTAGGGCAGCCTTTATATAAGACACACAGTGACAGCCTGAAGAATGGCCCGGGTTTTTCTTATTTTTTTTTCCCAAATCAACTGCCGCCATAGGGCCTTTCATATACGGAAACGCTGTATACGCCGCTAGGAATAGGGGAGGGGGGAGGGGCGCCTTCCTGTGCTGCTAGACAACCTGCTACGGGCATGTTAAGCAGACCCTGCCCTGTGTTATGGGGTACACCTGGGGGAACCACTGCCTTCTACACTGGGTGGCATGAGGCGCCGACACTGCCCTGGTTTATGGGATACAACTGGGGGAACCACTGCCTTCTACACTGGGTGGCATGAGGCGCCGACACTGCCCTGTTTTATGGGATACAACTGGGGGAACCACTGCCTTCTACACTGGGTGGCATGAGGCGCCGACACTGCCCTGTGTTATGGGATACAACTGGGGGAACCATTGCCTTCTACACTGGCTGGCATGAGGCGCCGACACTGCCCTGTTTTATGGGATACAACTGGGGGAACCATTGCCTTCTACACTGGCTGGCATGAGGCGCCGACACTGCCCTGTTTTATGGGATACAACTGGGGGAACCATTGCCTTCTACACTGGCTGGCATGAGGCGCCGACACTGCCCTGTTTTATGGGATACAACTGGGGGAACCACTGCCTTCTACACTGGGTGGCATGAGGCGCCGACACTGCCCTGTTTTATGGGATACAACTGGGGGAACCACTGCCTTCTACACTGGGTGGCATGAGGCGCCGACACTGCCCTGTTTTATGGGATACAACTGGGGGAACCACTGCTTCTACACTGGGTGGCATGAGGCGCCGACACTGCCCTGTTTTATGGGATACAACTGGGGGAACCACTGCCTTCTACACTGGGTGGCATGAGGCGCCGACACTGCCCTGTTTTATGGGATACAACTGGGGGAACCACTGCCTTCTACACTGGGTGGCATGAGGCGCCGACACTGCCCTGTTTTATGAGATACAACTGGGGGAACCACTGCCTTTTTCTCTGGGTGGTATGAGGCGCCGACACTGCCCTGTTTTATGGGATACAACTGGGGGAACCACTGCCTTTTACTCTGGGTGGCATGAGGCGCCGACACTGCCCTGTTTTATGGGATACAACTGGGGGGAACCATTGCCTTTTACTCTGGGTGGCATGAGGCGCCGACACTGCCCTGTTTTATGGGATACAACTGGGGGAACCATTGCCTTTTACTCTGGGTGGTATGAGGCGCCGACACTGCCCTGTTTTATGGGATACAACTGGGGGTACGACTGCCTTCTACACTGGGTGGCATGAGGCGCTGACACTGCCCTGTACATAACATGACACGAGGCGCCGACACCATCAGTGGTTCTCATATGAGTTTAATGTTGGTGCCAGTTACAGAGTTTGATGTTGGTGCCAGCCATAGATTTGTATGTGGGTGCCAGCCATAGAGTTGGATGTTGATGCCAGCCATAGAGCTGTATGTGGGTGCCAGCCATAGAGTTGGATGTTGATGCCAGCCATAGAGTTGGATGTTGGTGTTAGCCATAGAGCTGTATGTGGGTGCCAGCCATAGAGTTGGATGTTGGTGTCAGCCATAGAGTTGGATGTTGATGCCAGCCATAGAGCTGTATGTGGGTGCCAGCCATAGAGTTGGATGTTGATGCCAGCCATAGAGTTGGATGTTGGTGCCTGACAGAGGTGTGGATGTTAATCAGCTGGTTCTTGCTTTCCAACACTATCCCCCTCCTGCATCCACCTCTCACCCAATCACACCTCACCTCATCCAATTTTCCACCTTTCACCTCTTCTCACACCCCACGCCAACTCACATCTCAACTCACACCCCATCTCACACTCCACCTCACCTCCTACCCAACCCCATTCCACACCCCAAGCCCACCTCTCACCCTCACCCCACGTCACCTCTCACCCCACCGCAGTTCTCACCACACCATAACCTCACCTCACTTCTCATCCTCACCCCACTTCTCACCCCAACTCACTTCTCACCCACCTAACCTCACCCTCACCTCACCCCACCTCACTTCTCACCCTCACCCCAGCCCACCTCACCTTTCACCCCACCCCACATCTCACCCCACCCCAACCCAATTTGCCCCATTTTACCTCTCAAACCACCTAACCTCTCGCCCCATCTCACCCCACCTCTTACCCCACCTCACCTCTCACCCTCACCCCACACCATCCTCACTTCTCACCCTCACATCACCTTTCACCCTCACCTCACCTCACTTCTTACCCTCACCTCACCCCACCTCACTTCTCACCCACATCTCACTTCACCTCCACATCTCACCCCACCTCACTTCTCACCCTCACCCCACCCAACCTCTCACCCCACCTCTCACTCCACCTCACTTCTCACCCTCACCTCACCCCACCTCACACCCCATCTCACCACACGTCGCCCCGCCTTACCTCTCACCCCACTTCACCGCTCACCCCACCTTACCTCTCACCCTCACCTCACCTCACACCCCACCTAACAAACACCCCATCCCACCTCTCACCCTTACCGAATCTCACACCCCACCTTACCTCACACCCCACCTCGCACCTAACACCTAACAAACACCCCACCTCTTGTATACTCATTGTCAACGCTTCACATCCATACAAAAGTATAGGTTCTATGCAACACTTCACCACTCATTTTCTCGTTGTATCTGACATCTCTTTTATTGGTTAATATGTTTTCTATCTTGCAAAAGGCTATATGCCAAAGCGATTCTTGTTCTAATCTCTTCAAGGCATCTCCCATGAGATGTTATGACTATTCCAAGATAATTGTTCCCATTGACTTTTTTTTTTAAAGAATAGTCCCATTTACCAATATATTACATTGTAGTATTTCTTCCTTCTTAGAGACGACTATAATCTCTTGTCGTCTTACAATTTAATTCTAAACCTAGTTGTTCACTATTTGCAACAATCGCATCTACTACATTTGCAGAACCTGTTCGTTTTCTGCAATCAATACTGTGTCATCCACATGTATACGAGGGAGCTTATGATAAAAACCTTAAGAGTCTGATATAAATTACAATAGCCATGGCATTGTCTTGTAAACTGTCAATATTGTTGTTAAGGGTGTCAAGAGTTCTGAGGACGTGACATCACAGTTCAGAGGAACACAGTAGACGTCAAAAGGACACTCTAAAGATGGCCGCCCCACTTTTGACATGCACCAAAGAGGAGCAGCATTCTGTTATCCATTTTGTTTTTAATCAGTGAGGGGGTGAAACTTATAGTAATTCATCGGCGAATGAAGGTCCAGTATGGTGTTGTATGCCTCTCAGTCCAGCAAGCGTATGAGTGGAATAGAAAGTTTCAAAACGACGTGGCTTATGACAGACTGTTCACGACTGGGTCAGGCAGTAGTGACCTCAGTGTCGATTTTTCTACAGGAATCCAAGCACTTTATTGGCGCTGGAGAGCTTGCATTGAACGCAGCGGTGACTACATCGAAAATATGATACTTTCGTTCTGTACTTTCTCAGAATGTATATTCTCTCTCTCTCTCTCTCTCTCTCTCTCTCTCTCTCTCTCTCTCTCTCTCTCTCTCTCTCTCTCTCTCTCTCTCTCTCTCTCACACACACACACACACACATACACAAATACATTTAAGGTTTTAATTTGAAGCCCACTCGTAATGTTATGGGTGTTATTTCCCCCAATGGCAAATTAATATAGCACTAATCAAATACACATATATTATGTATCATTTTTACATATTTACTTTCTCTGATGATGTGGATTCATTATATTGAGAGTTAGACTCTGTGATGAAAGCAGTACAAAAACCTGACAACATTTATATGCTCGGTGATTTCAATGCTCGTGTGGGCAAGGACTCGAGTTCATGGCCAGTGTGCCTTGGAAAATACAACATCGGTCACATGGTAGAATACCAAAGGACATTTTTTTCTGGTGAATTACAGATGGGTAAGTGGTCTCAGGGTCGGCCTCTACTGTGATACAAATATGTGTGTAAGAGAGACGTGATTGATACAGACATTGTTAATGCACATTGAGAGAGCAAGTCACCGCTGAACGTGTTGCATGGAGGGCAAATATCAGAAATGGAATAAAGACAAAGGAGAAAATGATTGCAGATAGGTCACACATTGAGCGTGTGAGACGCAAGACGCTGATAGTGGAAATGACCATGTGTTCACATGCATCCATTGTGGACGAATATTTAAAGCACGAATTGGTCTGATCAGTCACATTCGCTACCGCCATGGGTTATAGTTATTATGTCTTTTTGAAGCACAATGTAACAAACTATCGTCTGTCAAGATGGCAAGGTGCCAACAAAAAATATCATTTATCATATACTCATATATCAGTTATCGTATACTCATATATCATTTATCATATACTCATATATCACTTATCTCATCTCATCTCATCATGTTCCTCTTGTACCTTGCGGTGTCGAGGTTATCGTCTACTCATATATCACTTATCATATACTCATATATCACTTATCATATACTCATATATCAGCTATCATATACTCATATATCAGCTATCATATACTCATATATCACTTATCATATACTCATATATCATTTATCATATACTCATATATCATTTATCACATACTCATATATCAGCTATCATATACTCATATATCACTTATCATATACTCATGTATCATTTATCATATACTCATATATCAGCTATCATATACTCATATATCACTTATCATATACTCATATATCATTTATCATATACTCATATATCATTTATCATATACTCATATATCAGCTATCATATACTCATATATCACTTATCATATACTCATATATCATTTATCATATACTCATATATCAGCTATCATATACTCATATATCAGTTATCGTATACTCATATATCATTTATCATATACTCATATATCACTTATCTCATCTCATCTCATCATGTTCCTCTTGTACCTTGCGGTGTCGAGGTTATCGTATACTCATATATCACTTATCATATACTCATATATCACTTATCATATACTCATATATCAGCTATCATATACTCATATATCAGCTATCATATACTCATATATCACTTATCATATACTCATATATCATTTATCATATACTCATATATCATTTATCATATACTCATATATCAGCTATCATATACTCATATATCACTTATCATATACTCATATATCATTTATCATATACTCATATATCAGCTATCATATACTCATATATCACTTATCATATACTCATATATCATTTATCATATACTCATATATCATTTATCATATACTCATATATCATTTATCATATACTCATATATCATTTATCATATACTCATATATCATTTATCATATACTCATATATCATGTATCATATACCCATCATTTATCATATACTCATATATCATTTATCATATACTCGTATATCATTTATCATATACTCATATATCACAAAAATCGTTCCGAAGCAGTCTTCCGCCAAGGGTTGTCACATGTGGCATGCATGACCTGACCTCACTTTCGCAGGCGACATGTCGAGGTGTCTAACCCGCGCTCGACCTTACTCATAGCATTATCAGCATGGTTCGCTATCAAATGCGCTAAAGCGTGAGCGCGTGTGTATAACATACAGAGATACAAACACATTGTATAACATACACACAGAGATACATACACATTGTATAACATACACACAGAGATACATACACATTGTATAACAAGCACACAGAGATACATACACATTGCTCTTGTGGTTCGTCAAAGATGTATACACGCAGGGATAGAAACCAGGCGTAGAGAGACACAAACCTGCCGCCTTTAAGGGTAGTCTTGAGACATTCAAAGCCTTACAGAAAATCTTCCATGTCCTTTGTGGTCAGCCTCGGGTTGACTTTATGGGCAATGTTTACCACCTCTCACAGTACAGTAGTTTACAATTGCCGGTCTCCCAGGCGAAGGTGTTTACGACGCTGTTCGTAATCCGGTATACTCTCCAGGGCAACACAGCTGCGCGAGATTCGGCAGCGGATCGCGTCGGGTTGGTTACTTACGGGAGTATGTGTGCCGGTCGTTCAGAAAGCAATGGCAAACTACTGAACGTAAAACTTGCCAAGCCATCAACAGCAGCTGAAAAATGCAGGTGTTGACTGCAATGCCCTGTAAAGGATATGCGGAAAAAAAAAGAAGTTTGCAATTGCTTTCTGAACGAGCAGGTTAACCTTTAAGTGCAACTGAAAGTCTGCGTCAGGGACAGTCAATCCGACAACAGTTCTGTACTGTACGTCAGGGACAGTCAATCCGACAACAGTTCTGTACTGAACGACAGACTTGGCGGTAACAGTGCAATGCACTTCACCAACACCATGTACACACATACATACATATAAATAGACACGCTTAATGGCTACATACTGCATTCTAATTTCGCCCGTCTGGTGGCACGACCTTGAACCTGGCACTGAATGTCTGCTAGAGAAGATTGTCAAGCATACCTGAACAGGACACAAACGTGCGCCAGGTGAGACACACACATACACACACATACGCACACACACATGCCTACAGCTTGTGCTTACCTGTTGGAGCGGGCCTCGACACACATACACATACATACACACACATATTATACACAATGTATGGCGATGCAGCGTTACTGTAGTCGTCTAACTTAACTGGTCCAACACACACACACACACACACACACACACACACACACACACACACACACACACACACACACACACAGAGCGATACACACACCACAGTGATACACACTCAGCGATACGCAGGCACACACACACGCATACAGAAACACACACACCGATACACAGAGATACAGCGATACACAGAGACAAGGATGCATATATATATATATATATATATATATATATATATATATATATATATATATATATATATATATATATATATACTGGCATACATACACGTACAAATACAAACATACATACACGCACACACACACACACACACACACACACACACACACACACACATCACATAAACGCATTCATAAGTAGAACAAGGTTATCACATTCTTTCTTACAATTGACAAACATTACCAAATGTTTGCCTTCATACACAATCATTGTCCCCCTCCCCCTCCTTACAACGATACACAATCATTGTCCCTTTCTTACAAGGGTAAACAGTTATTGTTCCCCCTCCCTTTTAAAAGCGTAAACAATCATTGAACCCCCCCCCCCCCCTTTCCTCTTACAAGGATAAACAATCACTTCCCCCCTCTTACAAGGAAAAACAATCATTGTCCCCCTCTTACAAGGATACACAATCATTGTCCACCTCTTACAAGGATACACAATCATTGTCCACCTCTTACAAGGATACACAATCATTGTCCACCTCTTACAAGGATACACAATCATTGTTTTCCCCCCTCTTACAAGGATACACAATCATTGTCTCTCCCCCCTCTTACAAGGATACACAATCATTGTCCCTCCTATAAGGATACACAGGAAATCAGCATCGCCGAATGGATAAGAGTGCGCGTTCTTAAACATCCGGCGTGTTCATGCTGAGGCAAGGGGTTCAAGCCTGTCCCCAGCCAGCGGGACTAAAATGTTGACTTCTCTTCCTTGACTTTGGGGACGTAAATTACAAGTACCTCAGAAGTCGGAGTGGGTTTGCCTGATGGCGAGGGACAGTGGTAATAGGGAAAGTTAATCGACGCGCAAAGATAAGTCCAATGTGCTAGAAGTAATATCACGTGTATGGACTACGCTTGAGTTCAAAGCGAGTAAACAAAGAAAACATCAGCCCTATCCATCATGTATAACTAATCTATGATGAGTGGTCAGCACAACCGATAGGTTTAACGAGGTCGCGCTTAAACTTCTTGTGCGCTGACGGTGTGGTAGCGGGTCCGGTCCACACGCCAGTCAGTTGAGCTTACATTCAAGCTGAGTGCACGGAGGAATATATGACCAGTCCCTCCCTCCTATAGCGAATGACGAGGCCACTTATCGAACATCTGTCCCATTGCGCATATGCCATTGCCAACGCTACTTCCCAACCGTTACACCAACGATACTTCCTAACCGTTACACCAACGATACTTCCTAACTGTTACACCATCTATACTTCCTAACCGTTACACCAACGCTACTTCCAAACCGTTACGCCAACGCTACTTCCAAACCGTTACGCCAACGGTACATCATAATCGTTATGCTAATTGTAACACAAGTCCCGCAGCACGAAGCTGCCACGTGTCCGTGAAGTTTTGGGCCCATCACGTGTTCTAGGCCAGAGTGCACGGAGGACAAGTGGTCAGTCTCTGCATCACTTAGAGGACGACGGAGCGCAGTTGGGAGATATGCTTGGTTCACGTTGACAACAAAAGGCCTACTATTTTACAACGAATAATACCAAGATTGTGGAAGTCAACAGACATTAAACTTAGCACCAAAATTAGCATAGTCAACTCGAACATTAAATCAGAACTGCTGTCATTCATTCATTCATTCGTTCATTCATTCATTCATTCATTCATTCATTCATTCATTCATTCAGTAGCATGTCATTTGCAGAACCTTGCTTCCATAACAACCTTCCGGAAAACTTCTCGATCATAGACAAATCCCAGTGAACCAATGGGAGCTCATGAGGAGAACTAGGAAAATACCAGTGAATCAATGTGGAGCTCACGAAGAGACCTAGGAAAATACCAGTGAATCAATGTGGAGTTCATGAAAAGAACTAGACAAATACCAGTGAATCAATGTGGAGTTCATGAAGAGAACTAGACAAATACCAGTGAACCAATGTGGAGTTCATGGAGAGAACTAGACAATTACTAGTGAACCAATGTGGAGTTCATGAAGAGAACTAGACAATTACCAGTGAATCAATGTGGAGTTCATGAAAAGAACTAGACAAATACCAGCGAATCAATGTGGAGTTCATGAAGAGAACTAGACAAATACCAGTGAATCAATGTGGAGTTCATGAAGAGAACTAGACAATTACCAGTGAACCAATGTGGAGTTCATGGAGAGAACTAGACAAATACCAGTGAACCAATGTGGAGCTCATGGAGAGAACTAGACAAATACCAGTGAACCAATGTGGAGCTCATGGAGAGAACTAGACAAATACCAGTGAACCAATGTGGAGCTCATGGAGAGAACTAGACAAATACCAGTGAACCAATGTGGAGCTCATGGAGAGAACTAGACAAATACCAGTGAACCAATGTGGAGCTCATGGAGAGAACTAGACAAATACCAGTGAACCAATGTGGAGCTCATGGAGAGAACTAGACAAATACCAGTGAACCAATGTGGAGCTCATGGAGAGAACTAGACAAATACCAGTGAACCAATGTGGAGCTCATGGAGAGAACTAGACAAATACCAGTGAACCAATGTGGAGCTCATGGAGAGAACTAGACAAATACCAGTGAACCAATGTGGAGCTCATGGAGAGAACTAGACAAATACCAGTGAACCAATGTGGAGCTCATGGAGAGAACTAGACAAATACCAGTGAACCAATGTGGAGCTCATGGAGAGAACTAGACAAATACCAGTGAACCAATGTGGAGCTCATGGAGAGAACTAGACAAATACCAGTGAACCAATGTGGAGCTCATGGAGAGAACTAGACAAATACCAGTGAACCAATGTGGAGCTCATGGAGAGAACTAGACAAATACCAGTGAACCAATGTGGAGCTCATGGAGAGAACTAGACAAATACCAGTGAACCAATGTGGAGCTCATGGAGAGAACTAGACAAATACCAGTGAACCAATGTGGAGCTCATGGAGAGAACTAGACAAATACCAGTGAACCAATGTGGAGCTCATGGAGAGAACTAGACAAATACCAGTGAACCAATGTGGAGCTCATGGAGAGAACTAGACAAATACCAGTGAACCAATGTGGAGCTCATGGAGAGAACTAGACAAATACCAGTGAACCAATGTGGAGCTCATGGAGAGAACTAGACAAATACCAGTGAACCAATGTGGAGCTCATGGAGAGAACTAGACAAATACCAGTGAACCAATGTGGAGCTCATGGAGAGAACTAGACAAATACCAGTGAACCAATGTGGAGCTCATGGAGAGAACTAGACAAATACCAGTGAACCAATGTGGAGCTCATGGAGAGAACTAGACAAATACCAGTGAACCAATGTGGAGCTCATGGAGAGAACTAGACAAATACCAGTGAACCAATGTGGAGCTCATGGAGAGAACTAGACAAATACCAGTGAACCAATGTGGAGCTCATGGAGAGAACTAGACAAATACCAGTGAACCAATGTGGAGCTCATGGAGAGAACTAGACAAATACCAGTGAACCAATGTGGAGCTCATGGAGAGAACTAGACAAATACCAGTGAACCAATGTGGAGCTCATGGAGAGAACTAGACAAATACCAGTGAACCAATGTGGAGCTCATGGAGAGAACTAGACAAATACCAGTGAACCAATGTGGAGCTCATGGAGAGAACTAGACAAATACCAGTGAACCAATGTGGAGCTCATGGAGAGAACTAGACAAATACCAGTGAACCAATGTGGAGCTCATGGAGAGAACTAGACAAATACCAGTGAACCAATGTGGAGCTCATGGAGAGAACTAGACAAATACCAGTGAACCAATGTGGAGCTCATGGAGAGAACTAGACAAATACCAGTGAACCAATGTGGAGCTCATGGAGAGAACTAGACAAATACCAGTGAACCAATGTGGAGCTCATGGAGAGAACTAGACAAATACCAGTGAACCAATGTGGAGCTCATGGAGAGAACTAGACAAATACCAGTGAACCAATGTGGAGCTCATGGAGAGAACTAGACAAATACCAGTGAACCAATGTGGAGCTCATGGAGAGAACTAGACAAATACCAGTGAACCAATGTGGAGCTCATGGAGAGAACTAGACAAATACCAGTGAACCAATGTGGAGCTCATGGAGAGAACTAGACAAATACCAGTGAACCAATGTGGAGCTCATGGAGAGAACTAGACAAATACCAGTGAACCAATGTGGAGCTCATGGAGAGAACTAGACAAATACCAGTGAACCAATGTGGAGCTCATGGAGAGAACTAGACAAATACCAGTGAACCAATGTGGAGCTCATGGAGAGAACTAGACAAATACCAGTGAACCAATGTGGAGCTCATGGAGAGAACTAGACAAATACCAGTGAACCAATGTGGAGCTCATGGAGAGAACTAGACAAATACCAGTGAACCAATGTGGAGCTCATGGAGAGAACTAGACAAATACCAGTGAACCAATGTGGAGCTCATGGAGAGAACTAGACAAATACCAGTGAACCAATGTGGAGCTCATGGAGAGAACTAGACAAATACCAGTGAACCAGTGTGGAGCTCATGGAGAGAACTAGACAAATACCAGTGAACCAGTGTGGAGCTCATGAAGAGAACTAGACAAATACCAGTGAACCATTGTGGAGCTCATGAAGAGAACTAGACAAATACCAGTGAACCAATGTTGAGCTCATGGAGAGAACTAGACAAATACCGGTGAATCAAGAGGTGAAGACAAGACGTCGGCGCTGGGTAGCATAAACATTGAGAAAACCTGAGAATAGTGTAACTAGAAAGGCTTTTGACTGGAACTCACAAGGGAAACGAAATAAAGGAGTACCCAAACACACACGGGGAAGGGAAGTCGAGACGGAAATGAATAATATGTGCAGGTCATGCAGGGGAGGGGGTCGAAACCTGGTCTGCTGGGAGATCAGGACGTCATCAGCACAACCTGCTAAGGATTCCGCTGTGTGCACGGACAATGTTGCACAACCTCTGCAGGACTTTGCGAGCGAAGTTGATATTGAAGGCAGTGTTACGTTCCGTAGTTTGCCACTGCATTCTGAGCGAGAAGTCAACGTTTAAGTTCAACTGACCGGTGAAGGGAACCAAACCACTACCCTGTCGTCAACGCACTGGAAGTTTAAGCGTAAGTGCATTACAACCCGCGGCCACGCTGACTGCTTTCATGTAATTAATAACCTTTATTTCCCAGTTCCTTCGTTCAGCTCTCATATAATCCCTTTGTGTTTCAATTGAATACCTCTATATCTCCTTAAATTACCTCCATACAGTATCCATTGAGTACCTATATATCTCCTTACATTACCCACATACAGTATCCGTTTAGTACCTCTATATCTCCTTAAATTACCCCCATACAGTAACCATTTAGTACCTCTATATTTCCACGAATTACCCACACACAGTATCCATTTAGTACTTCTATATTTCCTTAATTACCCCCGTACAGTATCAATTTACTACCTCTATATTTCCTCGAATTACCGCCATACAGTAACCATTTAGTACCTTTATATTTCCTCATATTACCCCCATACAGTATCCATTAATACCTCTATATTTCCTCGAATTACCCCTATACTGTATCCATTTAGTACTTCTACATCTCCTTAAATTACCCCCGTTCAGCTCACATTTCGTCTCTCTGTATCTCCTTAAATTACCCCCTTTCAGTTGCTATTTAGTACTTCTGTTTGTTCTTAATTCCCTCCTTAATTCTTCTCTGTTTTCCCGTAATTTGCCGCCTGATGTCTTTCTTCCCTCTGGCCGACTTTCTTGTCCTCTAATAGTTCATCTGCTGATTCTTGCTGGCCTTCCACCCTTCATCGCCGCCTCTCTTCCTCCCTTCATCGCCTCCTCCCATTTGTTCTTGCATCCGTCAGTTGCGAGACAAGACAATAAAGTATGCCGTCATGCATGAGTGAACTTACGTCAGAAAGCACGCGCTGGCCCAGTGCCGTGCCGTGCGCGCGCAGATTGCATTGCCTTGCCTTGGGATGGAGGTCGGCGCGGCCGTAACGTTTAACATCGTTAAACTTTTACTTCTAACGGGCAGCGCATTAGGTTCGCTGAAAACGCCGGTCAGTGTCACTAAAACATCTGTACGTGAAGTGATCAATATCACACAGTTCGATTTTACTTCCCAGAACGTCTCATGGCATCCATTGCAAGGTCATTCAACTTGGGGACCCAGATAATTAAAAACATCTCCAACAGGCAACATGATGCGATAAATGTGGTGTGTTAGCTTGTGTAAAATGAGGTGTTTTATCTTGTGTAAAATGTGGTGTTTTATCGTTTGTAAAATGTGGTGGTTTATCCTGTGTAAAATGTGGTGTATTGTGTATAATGTGTGCTTTCTTCTTGTGTAAAATATGGTGTTTTATCCTGTGTAACATCTGGTGTATTGTGCAAAATACGGTGCTTTATCTTGTGTAAAATATGGTGTTTTATCCTATGTAAAATG